>CM053601.1:31371202-31395266 GCA_028646575.1 Pseudocheirus occidentalis | reverse complement strand
CATTTTGTGAGTCAAAATTTGTTTTTTCCTCAGCACTTCTCTAGGATGAAGATTGTTCATTGTAATTAATCATTGCTTCCTGTGTTATTTTAATATTCACTGATATCTTGTGTTTCTTTACTTAAGTTTCCCCCTGTATCCTACCCATCAAGCCATCTCTTATAAGAAGTTTTCTTTTTTTATAAGTTAACTTATTTATTTTTAGTTTTCAACATTCACTTCCATAGGTTTTAAATTTTATCTGTCTCCTTCCTCTCTCTCCTCTCCAAGATGATATGTAATCCTATATAGGCTCTACAAATATTGTTATTAAACATATTTTCACATTAGTCATGTTGTAGAGAAGAATTAAAATGAATGGGAGGAATCATGAGAAAGAAAAAACAAAACAAAACAAAAAATAAATCAGATACTCTGCTTTGCTCTACATTCAAGCTCCATATTCTTTCTCTGGATGTGGATGGCATTTTCAATCATGAGTCCTTTGAAAATGTTTTAGGTCCTTGTATTGCTGAGAAGGGTAAGTCTGTCAAAGACAGTCATCACACACTGTGGCTGTTACTGTGTGCAATGTTCTCCTGGTTCTGCTCACTTCACTCAGCATCAGTTCATATAAGTCTTTCCAGGTTTTTCTAAGGTCTGCCTGATCATCATTTCTTATAGCACAATAGTATTCCATTACATTCATGTACCACAACTTGTTCAGCCATTCCCCAATTGATGGGCATCCCCTCAATGTCCAATTCTTTGCCACCACAAAAACAGCTATAAACATCTTTCTGCATGTGGGTCCTTTTCCCATTTTTATGATCTCTTTGGGATACAGCCCTAGAACTGGTGTTGCTGAGTCCAAGGGTATGCACATTTTGATATCCCTTTTGGCATAGGTCCAAATTCCTCTCCAAAATGGTTGGATCAGTTCACAACTCCACCAACAATGAATTAGTGCTCCAATTTTCCCATATCTTCTCCATCATTTATAATTTTCCTGTTTTGTCATGTTAGCCAATCTGATAGGTGTGATGTGGTACCTAAGAGTTTTTTTATTTACATTTTTCTAATTAATAGTGATTTAGAGCATTTTTTCATACAACTATATAAAGCTTTTATTTATTCTTCTGAAAACTGCCTGGTCATATCCTTTGACCATTTATCAATTGGGGAATGACTTGTATTCTTATAAATTTGACTGAATTCTCTATATATTTTAGAAATGAGAGCTTTATCAGAGACACTGGTTGTGAAAATTCTTTCCCAGTTTTCTGCTTCTGAAATTTTCTTTAAAGAAAAAAAGAGGAATAAGAGGAAAAATTCAGAAAAATCACTTTTAGAGGAAAAAAAATTGACATACGCAATATTCCACACCTGTGGATCCCCATCTCCTATAAAGGAGTAAGGGGAAATGTCTTCTCAAACCTCTTCTTTGGAGCCAAATTTGTTCTTTGTAATTTTTCAGCATCTATTTTCAGTTGTTTTATGGATGCTATTCTATTTACATTCTGATAATCACTGTGTATATTCTTTTCCTGGCTTTGCTTATATCATTTTTTATCAGTTTATATGAGTCTTTTTATGCATCTTTCTGTTCATATGCTGTAGTTCCATTTTGTGCTACTCATCTCCAGACTGATCTCCAGAATCTTCTGGGGCAAGAGTCACCTTAAAGACTGACATATTCACACTTGGCCATACCCTTCATGGTGATTCAGAACTTCTGTAGGGTCATCATCCAAACCAAATTCCCCATTCCCTACCACCATATTCCTTATTCCCATCCTTCTCCATACCAAAGTAGAAACTAACCCACCCCCTCCTTCCACTGTGCTCTCTGGAATTCCTGTCCTATAAGCAACAAAGTTGCCTTCCTCTTAAATCTTTTCCTTTCCTGCTCCCTCCATCTTCTAGCAATTGCTGAGACATGACTCCCCAGTGATGACGCAGCATCGCTGGGCATTCTTTCCAGTACTGGCTTCACTTTAATTCATTCAACTCAGCTGACTGGTGGAGGCAGGGGAGTTAGAATATTCCTTGCTCTCCTTTGCCACTTCCAAATTCTCTTCTACCTCCATCACTAAGTAATGTCTTCTCTGATGAGGTCTTTACAATCGACATCTTCCATCCAATCAAAATTCTGCCAGCTACGTTGTCTACAGACCTCCAAGCCACTCCCCTTTTTTCCTCAATGAGTTAAGTTTCTGACTTACAATCTTTATCTTCTCTCTAACTCTTGCATTTATACTAAGACTTCAGAATACAAATTGACACTTCCTCACACGTCCTAACTGCTTAGTTCCTCAGCCTATTCACTTTCCATGACCTACTCTTCAAACCTATTTAGGACACACTCAAAGAAATCATACATTTGATCTTGCCATTACCTCCAAATGCACCACCTCTAATCATCTTTATTCAGGTTACTTCACTTGGTTATTACATCAGTTTCCATATATTTAATTATCACCTCTCTAATGATGATTTACAAATCTACCTGTCAAGCCCTAACCTTCTGCTGCCCTCTAGTCTTGCATCTCCAATCACTTTTCATTCATCTAGAACTTGATTTCCAGTAGCTTTCTTAAAAATTCAACATGTCCAAAACTGAATTTACTATCTTCTTCCTAAATCCTGCTCCCTTCCAAACTTCCCTCTTTCTGTTGAGGGTACCAACATTCTCCCCTTCTCCAAGACTTGAAACCTAATCTTTACAATCCCTTACTCCCCATATGCAATCAATTGCCTATCATTTTCAACTTTAAAACATCTCACAAATAAGTTGTTTTCTCTCTTTCGTGCAGTTCCTCATCATCTCACAACTGAACTGTTGGTTTTAGATAAGATATTTTTTATGATATTAAATCACTTTATACCTATACTTTGTTGTTTTTAGCATAGTGTTGTATTTTATCAAACCTATGAGATAATCATAGGTTTCAGATGTGCTTGTTTTTAATATGATTAATTATGTTTATTGTTTTCCCAGTGCTGAATCATCCTTCCACTGCTAGTATAAATTAATCTTTGTCATAATGAATGATTTCTTGGGTAAATTTCTGTAGTCTAATCAGATTTTATTTAAAAATTTTAAATTGATACTCATTAATAATACTGGTTTATAGAGCTCTTTTGTTGTGTTATCCTTCCCTGATTTAAGAACTAGGACTAGTTTATCTCATTAAAGGAAATTAGTATAGTGCTTTCTTTTTCAATTTTTGAGAATAATTTGTGTAGCATTAGTATTGTTTGTTCTTTAAACATGAAAGAATTCTCCTGTAAATCCATCAGGACCAGGAGTTTTGCCTTTATACCTAGTTCTGTTTTCTTTTTTTTTTTTTTGAGATTTGATTATTTTAGATCTCTATTGTTGTGTTCTGTTAGTTTTATTTTATATATATTTTATATGTTTTAGTTTATATTTTGAAAATAATACTAATCATCTATTTCTTTTGTGTTCTCAGTCTTATTGGCATATAACTGTGCATATTATATTCACATTATTTTTACTTCTGGTTCTGTTGTGATTTCATCTTGTTCATTCTTTATTTTATTGATTTGGTTTTTTGTTCTTTTTTGTAATTAGATTAGCTAAAGTTTTAACAATTTAACAACATTCTTTTCAATGAATCAGCTTCTTGTTTTGTTTTTTGTGTAGTTGTAGTCTTTGTTTTTGTTTCTATTTTATCTCTTTCTCCTCGAAATTTCAAGATTGCCTCTTTTGTCCTTATTTTGGATTGTCTTATTTGTTGATTTTCTAATTTTAAAAAATGCATATTTGGTTCATTAATCTTCTATTTTTCTGTCTTGTTAAGATATATATAATTTTCCCCCATGAGGACTGCTTTAACTGCGTCCTAGAATTTTGGAATATTGTGTTGTCATTTTCATCCTATACTGTATTCCACATTCTACCTTCCTAGTATCTACATCTCTACTGAAGAGGATAGGTTTCCTTATCAGATTGCTAGGATGGAGACTGATTATTTAGGTTCTATGTGTCATTATCCTTTACCACATTAAAGTCATTGTCAATATTCTCATTTAACAGAAAGGGAAAGCATGCCTAAGAAGGATATGCCCAAGACTCCACAACTACTTAATTAATGCTACAGCCAGGACTAATATCCAGATTTCCTGACTCTCATTGAAGTGATCTTTCTAGTATATTACTTTAACATTATGGTCCTAAAATCCTATTTAGAAAGTGAACAACTAAAACGTTGACTGCCCAACACAAATATACTGCTGCTACACACTGTAATCAAGGATGTCAAATTACATAATCCAAAAATGGAAATTCTAATTTCTTTTTAAAATTTTATGTTTATTTTTCATTTACAACATTCATTTCCACAAGATTTTGAGTTACAAATTTTCTCCCCATCTTTCCCCTACCCACCACCCCAAAACAGCAATCCTACTGAATACCTCCTCCCCCTCTCTGTTCTCCTCCTCCATACCCCCTCCAACTTTCTGTTAGGGCAAGATGGATCTTTGTACCCCAGTGTCTGTATATTTTTATTTCCCAGTTGTATATCCAAATAATAATAATAATTTTTTAAACATTTGATTTTAAAACTTTGAATTCCAGATTCTTTCCCTTCTTCCCTCATCACCTACCCTTACTTGGAAGATAAGCAATTCAATAGAGGTTGTACATGTGTAGCTATGTAAAACATTTCCATAGTGGTTATATTGTGAAAGACTGAATATATTTCCCTCCATCCTATCCTGCCCCCCCATTTGTTCTATTTTCTACTTTGACCCTGTCCTTTTTTAAATTTGTGTACTTTCCCCCAGCCTGCCCTCCCTTCTATCATCCTCTCTCTTGTCCTCTTCCCCCCTACTTTCTTGTAGGGTAAGATACCCAATTCAGAGTGTGTGTTATTTCCTCCTTAAGCCAAATTCAATGAGAGTAAGGTTGATCCATTCCCTTTTGCCTTCCTGTTCTTCCTCTCCATTGCAAGTTTTCTCTTGTCTCTTTTATATGAGATAATTTACCCTATTCTGTCTCTCCCCATCTCCTCTCATTATATTCCTCTCTCACTTCTTAATTTTATTTTTTAAATATCATCCCTTCCTATTCAATTGATTCTGTGCCCTGTATGTATACCTGTACACATATATACACATACTCACATATGTATTCATATGCACATATACCCTCCTATATAGACATATATGTGTATGTATACCTAATATATACATATATATATGTATGTATACATATATACACATTTATATTCCCTTCAACTACCCTCATACTGATAAAAGTTTCATGAGTTACAATTATCATTTTTCCATGTAGGAATGTAAATCGTTCAACTTTGATAAGTTCCTTATAATTTCTTTTCCGTGTTTACTTTCTCATGCTTCTCTTGCTTCTTGTATTTGAACATCATTTTCTATTCAACTCCGGTTTTTTCATCAAGAATGCTTGAAAGTCCTCTATTTCATTGAATGACCATATTTTCCTCTGAAACATTATACTCAGTTTTGCTGGGTAGGTGACTCTTGGTTTTGATCCTAGCTCCTCTGACCTTTGGAATATCATATTCCAAGCCCTGCAATCCCTTAATGTAGAAGCTGTCAGATCTTGTGTTATTCTGATTGTGTTTCTACAATATTCAAATTGTTTTTTCTTGGCTGCTTGTAATAGTTTCTCCTTGATCTGGGAACTCCAGAATCTGGCTACAGTATTCCTAGGAGTTTTCTTTTTGGGATCTTTTTCAAGAGGTGATGTTTGAACTCTTTCGATTTCTATTTTGCCCTCTGGGTTCTACAATACCAGGGCAATTTTCCTTGAGGATTTCTTGAAGGATGATTTCTAGGTTCTTTTTTTGATCATACCTTTCTTTCAGGTAGTCCAATAATTTTTAAATTATCTCTCCTAGATCTATTTTCCAGGTCAATGATTTTTCCAGTGAGATATTCCACATTGCCTTCTATTTTTTCATTTGTTTGTATCTGTTTAATAGTATCTTGATTTCTCATAAAGTCATTAGCTTCCTTTTGTTCCACTCTAATTCTGAAGGAATTATTCTCTTCAGTGAGTTTTTTAAATTCTTTTTCCATCTGGCAAATTTGGCTTTTTAAGGCATTCTTCTCCTCGTTGGCTTTTTGGGCCTCTTTTGCCATTTGAATTAGTCTATTTTTAAGGTGTTATTTTCTTCAGTCAGGTTGTTGACTCCTTTTCCTGACTTTCTTGCATCATTCTCATTTCTCTTCCCAATTTTTCCTCCATTTCTCTTACTTGATTTTCCTTCTTGAGCTCCTCCATGGCCTATAACAAATTTATATTTTTCTTGGAAGCTTTTGATGCAGGAGTTCTAACTGTTGTTTTCCTCCCATTCCTGCTTTGATTCTTTTTGTCCCCAAAAAAGGAATCTAAGGTTTGATTGCTGTGCTTGCTTTGCTTCTTTTGCTTGCTCATGTTGCCTCTCAATTACTTGACTTTTGAACTCTTTGCCACAATACAACTCTGCTTCCAGAGAAGAGAGCTTTGCCCCAAATTGCTGGGGTATTTGCAGCTGCTGGAGCTATTAGTTTGGTGCCCTCTCTGCAGCCCCCACAAGCTCTGGCTCACTGGTCACACACCCCAGGACCTCCACCCAAGACAGTGATCCAGATCCAAGCAGGTGAAAGCAAGAGTGATTACCTAATGAATGATCACTTGGTCCACCTATAATCTGCAGGCCAGGAGCTCTGAAGCAGCCACATGAAGGCAGCTGCACAGCCACAGCACCTTCACCACTTCTCACCCTGGGGGCAGGGACCAGACTGCACTCCTTATCTCTCCCTCCCAGTTCTACCAGACTTCCACACTGACCTTTTACTTTTTCTTTGGCATTTATGGGTTGATAATTCTGGAAACTGCCACTGCTGCTGGTGATCCACTCTCCTGAAGTCTGCTCCAGCTGCTGTTGGTCAGGACCACCCTGGGGCTAAAACCGTGGGCTTATATGGGGCTGGGCTCAGCTCCCAGCACACTGCAACGGACCCTTCCTGTAGGCCTGCCAGGCTTCTTTTAGAAGGGAATTTGTTTCTCTCTGTCACTTTGTAGGTTCTGTAGCTTAAAAATTTGTTTTGAGTCATAATTTATAGGTATTTGAGGTGGTTATGGGGGGAGCTCACAGAGTTTTCCTGCTTCTATGCCACAATCTTGGCTCAGCTGGAAATTCTAATTTCTAAAAGTTTCTGACGTCGGATAGAGGTCTGAATGTTTTATATGGTCTAGTTAAGGCATGGTAACATATTTAACAGATTTTTAAATGATAGCTTAAAGAAAACATCTAAGTTGTTTGATAACATAATAGGGATCCAAGGAAAGCTCAACTAGACCTACTTTAAAGGGGCCTTCCACATTTATTTCATACTCCTTCCCTAAATAAATATTGTTGTTCAGTTGTTTTAGTAGTATTCAATTCTTCATGACCCCATTGTGTCTTTTCTTGACACAGCTTGCAAGTATCTGCTATCAAGGACCTCCCCCCTTTTTTTTTTGCTTTTTGGAGGGAAATTGGGGTTAAGTGATTTGCCCAAAGTCACATGGCTAGTAAATGTGTCAAGTGTCTGAGGCCGGATTTGAACTCAGGTTCTCCTGACTCCAGGGCCGGTGCTCCATACACTGTGCCACCTAGCCGCCCCAGCTTGCAAGTATCTGAAGCCGGATTTGAACTCAGGAAGATGAGTCTGGCACTCTGTCTATTGCACTACCTAGCTACCCCCACCCCAAATAAATCCTTCATTCTAATAAAATGAGTATCTTCTTTGGTCCTAAAATGAATACACACCTTAGGCTTTCCCACTTCCAAATTGCACTTAAATTATGTGGTATTACAAGAAATCTCTCTTTTGGTATTGCTGATTCTCCAATTCCCACATAATCTTCAAAGTCCAGTTTCCAAACCAATTTCTCTGTAAAGCTTTCCCTGACCACTTTAGCTAGAAGTGATTATTCCCTCCTCTTTAATCTGATAGCACATATTATTCATCTGCAAATGATCTGCAAATTCATCTGCCTTTGATCCTTTGAATAGAAGACAGACTCAGGGAATTTACCTGAAAAACAAATGAGAAGTAAGTAACTCAGAGATCCAGAGCTAGTAAATGTCAAGGAACAGATTGAATCCAGGTCTTTGTAACTGCCAAATCGAGCACTCTATCCACTCTGCCACTCTGCTGCCATTTTGTTTGGCACTTATATGTTGACTCAGATTCTTAAATTTCTAAAGCAACTACAGATTCTTTAAGGATTCTTTTTAAAACTTTGATCAATAAAGCAAAAGACAACAAGGTATCATCTGTGTTTGTGTTAAGATAAGGATGTTTCCTTAATAAGTATGTCCACATCTGTTCCACAGTCTTTTGATTATTAATATCGAGAAAGGGATAAGAAAGGGAGACATATGTTATGGCAAAGATATTTGCTACTTGCATGTAGGCTGTCCAGCACAAAGTGGGCAAAGTGAATAGAGTGCAGGGCCTGGAGTCAGGAAGACTTATCTTCCTGAGTTCAAGTTTGGCCTCAGACACTAGTTGTTGTGACCCTGGGCAAGTCACTCTACCCTGTTTGACTCAGTTTCCTCATCTGTTAAATGAGCTGGAGAAGGAAATGGCAAATTACCCCAGTATCTTTGCCAAGAAAACCCCACATGGGTTCAAGACTGAAAAAGACTGATCAGCAGTCCAACACAAAGTTCAAAAGATTCTCTAGAGATGGTATGGTTTTCCCAATGCTCCAGGCAGATGACATTGTGACAATTGCGACAAGCACCAGAACACTACAGAGCCTCCTTTTAAAAAACCCCAAAACACCTATTCTTGACAAACACCACATTAAATAACCATTTCCATAAGCAAAGTGGAACACACAGTAAGGATTGTACATGAAACTACTTTTCCTTCTAAGTATGTATTAAATTCAACATGCTATTTTCAGAGCTGTCGTGCTTATCTGTGTTTTCTTTTGAACTTCTATTCACTGCTGAACATTTTAAAAATGTTAAAATGCCCTTTTCTTTTTGACAATTGCTGTCCTTTCACTTACCTCAATCCCCCTACTGCGGTTTTTGGTCAGGGGAGGAGAAATGAAACTTGTAACAAATAAATATAATCAAGCAAACAAGTCGCATATGCCTTGTCTGGAAATGTGCCTTTCAATTTGTAGCTTGAGACAATTTCCTCTTTGGCCAGAGGTAAACCAAAGAGCCTCCTGAAGAAGATATCTCTCCACACGGGAAAAACCAAGTGGATGAAGAATGCTGATAGACAAGGCAATCACATATTTTGATGGCTAATCAATCCATTGAACAGTCACGCCAGTACTTAGACACTGAACAATGAAGTAGGCCCAAAATTAAATAGAAGAAAAGAAAAAGGTTGCATTTGAGAAATAACACATTGCTTTCAAAACCCCCAAGTTTCTCCCTAAAACAAAAATGCAACTTTTTATCAGCAATGATTTTCCTGTAAGACTGTATATTTTCAAATCATAGGACACAATAATTTCTAAAGGTCAAGGGAGAAATATAATTAGCCTAAAGTGGGTGAAGCATATTATCATGAGGACTTATATGCAAGAATTGTTAAGAGAGCTGTAAGCTCTTCTATTCCAGTATGCAGTCACCCTGACTCAAACTGCTGCTTTATTTCCTTTCTGTTCAAGGATTTAAACTCAGCACTTCCAAGTTCTCCATGGATGGTGATATTGCTGCCCTTATTGTTGAAGTGGCTCTCTGGAATGTGTGAGCCTGACTTTTCAGAAGATCATTCCTTTCAGGCTGTCTTCCTCTCCACTGCTGAGTGCTCAAGGTATCAGGATATAATGATGAGTAAAGGACAAAAGACAGTTTTGTAGGTAATGAGGCCCAAAGTAAAAGGTAGTATCACAGTGAAGTGCCTCATTGAACATGGTATTGTCCCTGATTTGGTGATCTGGAGGAGATCTGGCAGTCAGTCAAACATTTATCTCTCTGCCAACCACTGCTCTGAGCTCTGAGAGTACAAAGAAAAGTAAAAGACAGTTTCTGCTTTCAAAAGGATTACATTTAATGGGAAAAGTGATGGCCAATTATATCAATAAAATAAAATTTTCTTTCTGTAGTCAATTATGTACAAATAAAGCAAATACAGGATAAATTTGAAATAATCAACAGCAGAGAAGCACTAGAATTAAGAACCAGGGAAGGTTTCTTATAGGTGACACTTGAAGGAAACATGAAAACCAGGAGATGGAGATGAGGAGGAAGAGTGTTCTAGGCATGGAGTCAGCCAGTGAGAATGCCCATTGCCAAGAGATAGAGTGTTTCTCTATGAGAAACAGCTAGAAGACCAGTATACTTGGATTGAAGATTATGAGGTGGGGAGGTGGGAAAGAGATTGGGAAGGTGGTAGGTGGAGATTTACAAAAGACTGAACACTAAACAGAGGATTTTAGATCCGAGAGGTGACAGGGAACTATTGGAGTTTATTCAGTAAGGAATAACAGGGTCAGATCTGCACTTTAGGAAAATCACTTTGACAGCTGAATGAAGGATGAACTGGAGGGGGAGAAACAGTGATTACTGGAAGACCAGTCATCAGGCCATTGCACTAATTCAGGTGTGAAGGGATGAGGGAGGGCCTGCACCAGGTAGGTGGCAGTTTCAAAGAGGAGAAGGGAGTATATACAAGATATTGGGGGGATAGTAGAGCCATTGACAGAAATAGTGAAGATAGGAAGAAGGAAGGATTTTCTGGGGAAAATAATGAGTTCAGTTTGCACAGGTTAATGTCAAAATATCTATAGGACATCTAATTAAAGATGTAAGACTGGAGGTCATCAGAGGGGGTAGGACTGGATAAGTAGATTTAAGAATCATCAGCACAGATCTGATAATTAAATCCGAGAGATCAGAAAAGATCACCAAGTAAAACTGTATATAGGAGAAGATGATCCAGGACCATCCCTTTGGGATGCTGATGGTAATTGGGACCTAGAGAAACAACAAAGAAGACTGAGAAGAACTGCTCAGATAGGCAGGGGAAGAAGCAAGAGAGAGAAATGTCACCAAATCCTAGAGAAGAGAGTGTTAAGAGTGATCAATAGTGTCAAAAGCCGCAGAGAGGTCAAGAAGGGTGAGAATTGAGAAAAGGCCAGTAGTTTGGGCAATTAAGAGATCATTAGTAACTTTGGAGAGAAATTTCAGTTGAAACCACAAGTCAGATTGTAAAGAATTATGAATATAGAAGAAAGGAAGTAGTCATCTGTTGTGGACAACCTTTGTAGTTTGGCCACCACTAAAGAGAGGAGAGAAGCAGGACAATAATGGAGATGGATGGTTAAAATGATTTTTTTTTGAGATTTGGGAAGACATAGGCATGTTGTAGAAAAGCAATCAGTCAGGGAGAGAGTGAAGATAAATGGAGGGAGTATGGACAATAGAGAGGACGATGTACTGGAGAAGATGTAATGAAATGGAATCACTTCTGCATATGGGGGCTTAATTGGCAAAGAGAAGGGCCACCTCATTATGTGAGACAGGAGTGAGGGAGAAAATAGTGGTAGAAGACATTTTGCTGATGTGAGATGAAGAGAAGAGAAGACGGAATAATCAGCAAAGGACCACAGTTGGTTTTTTTTTTTCAATAAAACATATGACAAACTTCTCAGGAAAAAGGATGAGGCTAGAGCAGACTGTGGGAGGTTTATAGAAGAATGAAAAGGTTTGGAAGAACTGCAGGGTTAAGTAGGATAATGAGTTAATTAAGGAGGTGGAAAAGACTCACCTTGCAGCTGTGAGTGCCCAGTTGGATTTATATAACATGAATTTATGCTGCACCCAGTTGGAATAGTTTCATTATTTTTTATAGGTTCTTTCGGTAGCAAATGTGTAGGAATGACACCTGCAGATTGTGGGAATGGTCTAAAGCTGAGGTGTGGCACAGCAAGATTGGCAATAGGATAAGAGGGCAAGAGATGGAAGAGAAGAGGAGAGTGTAGACTTGAACTGGTCCACCAAGGGCCAAGATGGAGATGGAAATAGAGTGTAGCTAGAGAAAGATATTAAGTAACCCAGGCAAAGGAGAAACATGCTTGGAGCTGAAAGAATAGTGTTACTCTCCTTCTGTGAAGATAGGAAACTAGGCAGAATACTTGGTAGAGCTCTAAATCACTTTTGATTAGAGAATTGCAAATGAAAACAACCCTGAGGTACCATCTCACGTCTATCAGATTGGCCAATATGATAAAAAAAGAAAATGATAAATGTTGGAGAGGATGTGGGAAAATTGGGACACTAATGCACTGTTGGTGGAGCTGTGAAATGATCCAACCATTCTGGAGAGCAATTTGTAATTATACCTAAAAGCAACCAAACTTTAAAACCTGGAAAGACTTGTATGAACTGATGCAAAGTGAAATGAATAGAAGCAGGAAAACATTGTGTATAATATCAGCATTATTGGGTGATGGTTAACCGTGAATAACTCAACTCTTCTCAGCAGTACAACAATCCAAGATAGGTACAAAAGACTCATGAAGGAAAATGCTATCCACCTCCAGATAAAAAACTGATAGACTCTGAATGCAGATCAAAGCATACTTCTTTAACTTTATTCTTTTTCATGTTTTCCCCCTTTTGATCTGTTTCTTCTTCCACAACTATGACTAATATGGAAATATGTTTTACATGGTAGCATATGTATAATACATATCAAATTGCTTATCATTTTAGGGAGAAGGGAGGAGAGGAAGGGAAGGAGAACATTTGAAACTCAAAATGTTGTAAAAAATAAATGCTAAAAATTATACTATTTAAAGAAAAGTTAAAAAAAATAATAAGGAAAAAGAAAACAATGAAAAAGAATAAAATGAAAGAAGTATACTTCTTACCTGGTGTAACAGCAATCAGTTTAGCAGACTTAGGGCTAAGTATGGAAGGTGTGAGCTCTGTATGGTAAGTGTGAGCTCTGTATGGAAGGTGTGAGCTCTGTCTGGAAGGTGTGAGCCCTGTCCACTGTTGAGAAGGCATGAACTCCCCTGTTGACATGGAAGAAGGCTATTGGCTGAGACAGGAGGCCAGTGCTGCATGTAAAGAAGAATTATAGAGACAGAGAGAGAGAACTGGAATGTTGCTCCTCATGAAGGAAGATTCATGGAGACTGAAGCCAGCTGAGAGGGGGGTGGGGTGGAGGGAGAGAAAGAGTTTCTCTCCCGGCATCTGGAAGCTGACTGAACTGAATTGGAATTTTCCTGAGACCAGAATCTGGTGAAGGCCATCCAGAAGACTCATATTCCTTCTGGGTCCTAGGGCCAGTTGAACTGCTGGAGGACTGAAGAAGCATGACCAGGATAAGACTTTGTTCATGGCCTGCCTGTTCATGATCCTTGAGTTCCAGACAAGAGAAGTGGTAAAGGGTTTGAGATGTGCTGGACCCTGTGAACTTCAGTGTGTGCCAAGGAATTCCCTGAGGACTGGACCTGGGAGCTGTCTACCTCTGAGGACTGGACAAGAACCTGGCAGCTGTTTGCTTCTGAATCCAGGTGACTGTTTGGCAGATTCGGGAGGGAGATGGAACCATGGAAGGGGATCCAGGGAATCAGAGGGACCACCCAGAGTCAAGATGAAGAAAAGGCCTCCCCTTAGAGGAAACTGAGGACTGCTGGACACCAAGGGATGGAGGATTTGTGTGGTTTTCTAATGATTGTGTTTAATGATTGATTGAGTTGATCTATGGTTTCCCCATGAGTGGAAGTTTGATTATTGTATTATGAATTGACTGAATGATTATTGATTTGCCCCATGAGTGGAAGACTGATTATTGCATTATGAATTGATTGAATGATTGCCTTGATTTGTAATGGAATAAACAGTGTTCACTATTACTATGTAATCCAGACCTTAAAAGCTGTTCAACCAGATCTCCTGCCTCCTCTGGAAGAGGAGTAACATTATTCCATGGACCATCTTATGTTTCTCCCTCCAGGTGTAACACCATGCACAAGCAGATTCCCAAAAGAATGCTATTGTGAACAGCTCTCTCTCTCTCTCTCTCTCTCTCTCTCTCTCTCTCTCTCTCTCTCTCTCTGTCTCTCTCTCTCTCTCTCTCTCTCTGTCTCTCTCTGTCTCTCTCTTTCTCTCTCTCTGTCTCTCTCTCTCTCTGTCTCTCTCTCTGTCTCTCTCTCTCTCTGTCTCTCTGTCTCTGTCTCTGTCTTTCTGTCTGTCTGTCTCTGTCTCTGTCTCTGTCTCTGTCTCTGTCTCTGTCTCTGTCTCTGTCTCTGTCTCTGTCTCTCTCTCTCTCTCTTTCTATCTCCTGTCCCTCCTCAAAAGTATGTTTTGTTTTCAACCACTATTGTACTTTTCTTAGTCTGCTTTCCATTCTATCAGCCCCTTACCCTTTTTCCTTTTACTTCCTTGTAGGATAAGATAGAGTTCTATATCCAGCTGAATGTATATGTTATTTCCTCTTTGAGCCAATTCTGACAAGATTAAAACTTCACATATTGCCCATCACCCTCCCCTATCTCCCCCCCCCATTGTGAAAGATCTTCCTTTCATGCCTTTTTATGCAATAATTTCCCCCATTCTTCCCTTTCTTCCCCCTTCTTCCAGTGCATTCCTCTTTCTTACCCCTTAATTTTTTAAAAAAATCATCCTGTCATAGTTAACTCACACTTGTGCCCTCTATGTCTAACTGCTCTAATAATGATGTTCTTCAGAGTTACATGTATCATGCTCCCATATAGGAATGTAAATAATTTAACCTTATTGATTCCCTTATAATTTCTCTTTTCATCTTTACCATTCTATGCTTCTCTTGAATCTTGTATTTGGAAGTCATATTTTCTATTCAGTTCTAGTCTTTTCATCCAGAATGCTTAAAAATTTTCTGTTTCATTGAATGTCCATTCCCCTCCCCCCCCCGCAAAGTGTTATACTCAGTTTTGCTGGGTTGAGTGATTCTTGCTTGTAATCCTGGCTCCTTTACCTTCCTGACTATCATATTCTAAGCCCTCCAATTTAGAAACTGCTGTATCTTATGTTATCCTGATTGTGACTCCACAATATTTGAATTAATTCTTTCTAGCTATTTGCAGTATTTTCCCTTGACCCAAGAGTACTGGAATTTGGCTATAATATTCCTGGAAATTTTCATTTTTGAGGTAATTGGTAGATTCTTTCAATTTCTATTTTACCCTCTGGTTCTAGGATAGTAAGACAGTTTTCCCTGATAGTTTCTTGAAAGATGATGTCTAGGTTCTTTTTTTTTATCATGGCTTTCAGATAGTCCAGTAGTTCTTATCTCTTGACCTACTTTCCAGGTCAGTTGTTTTTCCAATGAGATATTTCACATTTTCTTCTGTTGTTTTTATTCTTCTGATTTGTTTCTTGGATGACTCATGGAGTCATTAGCCTCCACTTGCCCATTCCAATTTTCTTCAGTGAACTTTTGTACTCCTTTTTCCATTTGCCCAATTCTTTTCAAGGCATTTTTCTCTTCAGTGGATTTTTGTGCCTCTGTATGTCTTCTACTGTTTGTGTCTTGATCTTCCCCATTACCATAGTAATCTTCTATGGTCAGGTTCTTTGTTGTTTGCTTGTCTTTTCACTCTGTTTCTTGACTTTTAACTTTATGTCAAAGTTGGGCTTTGCTTCCAGATCAGAGAGGCCAATGTGCTAAGCTTTAGTCCTTTCTTGCTACTGTTTTCAGAGCTAGCTCTGGGAGTTTATAGACTTTTGGTGCTTTTGAGTAGTATAATCTAAGAAGTGTGACCACTGCTCTCTGTGCTGGTCTGTGCTCTGGTCTTTATCCAGGAAGGGAGCTTGTTCCGCTGTAGCCTCTAGTACCACCTCCTGGACCTGGAACTGTGACGGGGTTCCTTGTTCTCTTTCAGTTGCAATTGCTAGTGCTTCTGTCTGTCTTGAAATTGAGACTAGGGCTCCTACTCCCCTGTGAATGATCACAAACACTCCTCTCTGCGTTAGAACTTCAACCAAGGTTCCTATTCCTCTGAAGCAGCAAGTGCTATTGGTCCTTTTGGCTCTGGGACTACAACTCAGAGGGGCAGTTAAGTGGTGAAGTGGACAGAGCACTGAGCTGAAAATCAGGAAGATCCATCTTCCTGAATTCAAATGCAGTTTTTCAAACACTAGCTGTGTGACCCTGGGCAAGTTACTTAACCCTCTTTTCCTCAGTTCCTCATCTGTAAAATGAGCTGGAGAAGGAAATGGCCAACCACTCTAACATCTTTGCTAAGAAAACCCAGATGCAGCCATGAAAGAGGTGGACAGGACTGAAATGACTGAAGCAACTCATAACTGCATATGGGCAATGCAACAGGGTCCTGAACCTAACACCAGCAAAAGGGTCCCCTGTAATCTCCTTCTAACCAATTATCTGACACCCCCACCCACCTGCTGCTGCCACCAATGCAGCTATCTCCAAGGCCTGTGGCTGACACAATGGCAAGGACTATGGTTGGCAGTTCTAACCAACACTACAGGGAGATATATCTTTCCTTCTGACTTCCTAGTTGTCTTGGGATAGAAATTTGTTTCACTGTACCTTTTGTTGGTTCTAACACTCCAGAATTCCATTTGAGGCATTATTTTAGAATTGTGTGGAAGGGAATTTGAAAGAGGTCAGCTGAATATTTCTCTACCCTCTGCCTCCCTATCTGTCATTTCTTAAGGTTACATAACGTTCCTTTAGATTTATAAACAAGTTTGTTTGGGGCACCTAGGTAGTGTGTGATCCTGGGCAAGTCACTGAGCCCTATTTCCACAGTTTCCTCATCTGTAAAAAGAACTGGAAAAAGAAATGACAAACTACTCCAGTATCTTTATAAAGAAAACCACAAATGGAGCTGTGTGAGATGAAAGAGTTCAGAGTCTGAATCTAAGGTCAGAAAAGGTCTTTATTCTTTCTCATGAGAAAGGACTCTTCCCCTGTTGCCCACATGGTGACAAAGAGAGAGCAAAAGGTAGAATCCAGCCCATGGTTATATAATCTAATGCAGAAAACCCAACCCCCCCCCCCCCAACTGGCCTTCACTCTTATTAGTCGGGTTAGCTGACCCATAACCTAAGAACGGGAATCTCTCTGAAACAAAGGACCCAGAAGCATGTGGGTGTCCAATGAAAGCAGTCTTATGCTTATTTGGCATATCTTCTGCTGACCTGGCCCTGGGGTAGGGTCTCCATTGCTGTAAGCCACAGACTGCTTGAAGGTCAGGTGACCCAAACCTAGGCTAGTGAACACTGAAGCCATTCTAGATTTGATTTTTCAGAATGGGGAAACTTCATTATAAATTATCCCTCACAAATCCCCACTTTCTTTTTTTATACCTTTTGAAGTTTCCCTACTTTTCTTAACTCTAATTACCCTTGCAGCCCTCATTGCATTGACAACATACAAGGGGGGCAGTCCCTTTTATGAGTACAGATACAGAGATTCAAAAGAAAACACCAACAATTGTCTTTTCAAAGTCCTAAAGTCTATTTTCACATTGCTGTCCAGATGTGAGGAAGTCCTCTGGTCACGTAGGGTCATCCATCTTCAGCTCTGCATCCCAGCTTCTCTTCCTTCTGCCTTCTTTCATTCATTTACCTACGAAAGGAACCTTGGAACCAATGTAAATAACAACTCCAGAACCCTAATCATTCTTACAAAATTAAAATTGGAGTCTTAGTCAATTGCCATGATCACACATTAGAACCAGTTTCTTATATTTTGCACTAATCCATTATTAAGTCCTCCACCAAGAGGATGGGATTTCACTAAAGGATTTACATTAAATACAATTAAAGCAATTAAAAATGTTCCTGAGTAGTCCAGAATTTATCCTCTTTTTTTAACATTGACTAATTATAATAAATACTAACTGAATAATGGAATAATATTCCTACAAATCCTTGACCTATTTGTCATATTATTACAAAGAACTAAAGGACCCTAACTCATACAGGAATACCTATACTAAACTCTAAGCCTAGCAGCCTTATCTTATAGTAACTTAAGATGTTCCAGAATCAAGTAGATTTGTTGCTGTTTTATTTCAAAACTTTTGATTATTGAAACTTGCCAGCAAGAATAGGGGCAAAATTATAATGAGGAAACCGTATTTCCCAAACTTCAGAATGCCAATTCCAGGCACAAGGTATACCATGCTATAACCTCCACTGAGCCAAGCTTAAAGTCTGTCAGGCGCTTGCTGGGGAAGCCTTAGCTCATGCTAAATAGTTGTTCCTCCAACCTTCATACCTGTATCTTACAGGATCTGGTACCATTTGTGGGTGTCTTGGGTAGCTTGGGCAGCCTCCCTTAACACTCCTTTCTGGAGATGAACTCAAAGAAACAGTTAACAGTCTCATCAAGTCTTAAATAACAAGCACAAACAATCAGCTTAAGATGTGATTATAATCTCACATTGGTTAAGGAACATCTTTAAAGTGAGCCTCAAATAACCTACGTTCATTCCTATTCTTATTCATAAAAAATCAAATCTCCCATTGGGATTATGAATTATTGCTCTAATAGATGCACATCTACTTACAAACTTCTCTACCTTCTTATAATTATGCTTAGTCTGATCTCATACTAAAATTTCTCTTCTCTCAACAAAAAATTTCTCTGGTTTAGTCCCAACAATTAATTTAGTCACTTGTATTAATATCTAATTGCTCTTTCATAACTTTGAAATACACTGGGACCCCATTTCACTCAAATACACGGATATACCTTCTCTACAGCTACTTTATCATCCCAATCTCAGTCCATGGGATAATGATTCAAAGTTGCATTTGTATCCTTATTTCCTCTCCTTCTCAAATTTGATTGACCTGTTAATTACAAAATCAAGTTACAAATCTTTCTGTCTTCCTAGATACTTTCTCAAACCCTCTCTCAACTTACTTAAAACCCTTTAAAAACCAGTACTACCATCTATGGACAGGAGGGCTTGGATAAACCCACATTTGTCCCTAAACCTTCTTATCTGCCTTTCATATTTCCAATCAAACCTTTATTTATCCTTCCAAATTTCTCAAACTCATTATTCAAATTATTCAGCACTCCTTTATATTTTTAACCATAAGACAAGATAGGTCATAAGTTATTATCCTTTTACTAACATAACTGTTTTGCTTAGACAAAGCAAAGAGGTTAATGGCTAAACCTCACAAAATGATAGATTTGACATACAGAATTATCTGATCTTGTTATTCCCTCAGAAGTCTCCACTCTGAGTCTAGTTCTTTATGAAGATCATATGCTATTGAGGATCCAACATAAGTAACAACACTTTGCAGATAGAAACTTTCAACTTTATCAACACTTTGCAGATAGAAGTTTCCTATTCTTTTTTTGTTTGTTTGTTTTGCTTTGTTTTTGGAGGGCAATTGGGGTTAAGTGACCCGCCCAAAGTCACATGGCCAGTAAGTGTGTTAAGTGTCTGAGGCCAGATCCGAACTCAGGTCGTCCTGACTCCAGAGGCGGTGCTCTACTCACTGCGCCACCTAGCCACCCCAAGAAGTTTCCAGTTCTCGAGTTCAATAGTTATACAAATGAGTTTTCTTATAGGAGAGACTGATTTCTACTCCAGTTATCATAAAAAGGGAGGATCCATAAGTAATTAATCCCAAAACAGTGCATATCAATAAGTTGGTTATAATAAAACATGTTTGCACCACCAAACAGACAGTATAAACAGGTATTATTTCCACAGTGATAACAAACTTTGAATGAAGTTGACTTTTCCATTAATTCAATAATTAATAATAATTATTACATAATTATAATTATTATATAATAATTAATTCAATTCCATAATTTACCTCCCTTTAAGAAATTTGCACTGAAACTCTTTTCCTCACATAGAAGACATTTCTGCTCTAGGTTCATTAATTAATAGAATAACAGCTAGGTCCGTCAATCAGTTGTACCAATACTCAATTATTCTAACATCATTCTGAAACATTTAAGGACCTTATTCCATACAGACAAATATCTAGTGACAGGCAGATGACTACGTCAAATACCCATTTACCAAGTTCTTTAATATATAAAAAGGGATATGATCTGAGGCTGAAAAGCCCAGATCCTAAACACAAACTTTATTATAGTAGCTCAGCTGTATCCCAGCCTTAGTTTATGGGATAATGATTCAACATTGTATTTGCACCTTTGTTTCACAAACTTCTTTTCACTTGGTCTAATTATTCCCATATTATTCAGAAAAGAATGTTCTCCCAACTTTGTTTATTCTTACTTCAGGAATCTAAACCTTTTACTTATACATTCAATTACAAATATCAATTCTTGCTTATACCATGCAATAACCACAAATTCAGATTAAAACAGTGAGATGTCTTCTTCAAAACATCCTTTCTAAAAGTATTTCTTTTCTTAAAAAAAGTTTGAATTTATCCTGGTGTCACTGAACTTTTAAGAAAGCAACATACAGTATAGCACAAAGGTTTACCAGGACCCGTATACATAATTAATTCTTGTTCTATATTCCAAATTGGTACCAAAAACCGATGACTAGAAATCAATTACACCAACTTTAAAGGGCTAGTTCCGAAACTGACCCATCAGTGGGGCTTCTTTAGAGTCTGAAGAAGTAACCGCTACCCCTACCCCTCCTTCCTGGTGGGGAGTGGAGAAATTCCTTACTTAATCTGATAAGGACTCTTTAGGCAATCTGCCTGAAATTAAAATTCACAGTAAGTTTGAATATTAAAAAATCTATACACAATTAATAAGATAACCAGAAATCTTACAAAATCTTTGTATAATTACTAATTTTCCCTTTTAAAATGTAAATTTCTTATTGCCCCTTTCCTGGGACTGATGAGGTTTCTAGGAGCCACCT
Source organism: Pseudocheirus occidentalis (assembly GCA_028646575.1). Taxonomy (NCBI): domain Eukaryota; kingdom Metazoa; phylum Chordata; class Mammalia; order Diprotodontia; family Pseudocheiridae; genus Pseudocheirus; species Pseudocheirus occidentalis. The sequence goes on along the minus strand of CM053601.1, from coordinate 31,374,415 downwards.
AACCCCTCCTTCTTCCTATACACATTAACAGTTATCTTGTGTCTGTAAATGTACTAAAGGGAAGGTTTCTCTACCTGAGCTTTCTTATCTTGTGTCCCTCATCTTATAACAAAAGATCTTGTAAAACATTTCTTAATAAGAATATTTCCCTTTGTCAAAAACAATTTATCCTAATATTATTAACTAATACACAATTTCTAAATTCTCTGGTCATGAAAATCTTTCCCACATAATTGACAAAACTTAGGAGGTTTCACTGGTTTTTTCTTCACATAATTACCAATAATTACTTCTCACAAATATGTTTCTTAACTGAAACTTCCTTTTAAATGAAGCAAAACTTGAAAATTTATGATTTCTTATATTACAATATATCGTAACACCACTGATTACCAGTATTATTATGTTCTTACATTTAAACTTTTAAATTCAAAACCAATTAATTACCAATCCAGTGACCTTAATTCAGCTAGGTGTATTTTTCAAATTGAGCCACATCCCTCTTTATAAATATAAATGTAAATATACACACACATACACACACACTTACACACACATGTGTATATATAATTTGCTCAATAAGAGTTCTACAAAAAAAACATTTCCAATTCACCTTGCACAGAGGACCATTCATAACTATAGGTAAAAGTGTATAGGCCTGGTTTTATGAATAGCAAAAGTAACAACATATAACATAACATTTTATACAATTTTTCTCCATCTATTAGTTTCAACCCAATTCAGATTAAAACTGACACCATTCCTGGGTCTCAATGTTCAGCTTTTACAATATACGAGGTTTTTGCAATTTAGATACCATACCAATTTAGATACCAATTTAGATACCATGCAATTTAGTTATGGCATTAATTGCATTTCCAAAATGAGTAGAAGCTTTTCTCCTCCCCACACCCCCGTCTCCTTTTTTTCTCTTTTTTTTCTAAGTGGGGGAGGGTAATTCCCTAATATTCCTAAACCTTCCCTTTCTTATCAGAATCTGATATTTAACTTCCATTATAATTACAAGCTGGCCAGGTACTGTGATGAAATGAATTTTACAGATTTCCCAAATTACAGTTATTTCAAAAATATTACAACACTCAGGTCAGAGTGTCCCATTCCTCATTTTTTTTAATCCTTTGACATTAACAAACAAAAATTGCTTTTGTTACAACATAGATAATACCCATTTCTGCTCACATTTTAGATCAGTTTACAATATGCTGGGCTAATCATTCTAACTTCTTCTTTTGGTTCTAGTGATAAGTACAAATATCTTTACCATACTCAGTGCCCATCTTTAAATTAAAATTTCTTAAGTAATATAGATTCCAAAACATTACATATTTCACCTATATCCAAAGTAACATACAGAACCATATCCTTAGATAACAGCTTATGAATAGGAATAAGAAAATTGTTTTAACATCAGAGTTCATAAATATTTCCAAATTACATAATTTAGAAATGTTTAAAACTTATATTCTACTAAAAACTTTGGGTGAATGCACTTCCAAACCCCCTTACACAGGAATTAAATTACAACTTTGTAACTTAAAAAAATATATCTTTAAGCCAACATGCCTTTGCTCCATTTCACTTTCAGTGGAGGCTCAACTCCTGCCCCTCATTCCTATCTATCTCTTATCTCCTATCTCCCTTCATTGAGAAAGGGGGACCCAGTTAACTGGGTGTGGTTATCTTTTCTCTCTCTCAAGCAGGGGGCCTTAGGAATTTAATGATTGTATGAACTTTTAGAACTAAATTCCAATAGAGCCTGAAAGATGAATAGACATTATCCCTTCTAACTTCCTAGTGTTTTGGGTTTTGAAGTCAGGCTAAAAATTCACTAGCACTATCTTCCAACCTTCTAAAGGTGGTGGTGGGGGTAGTGGCTCCCCCACCCTAACTAACACAATCAGGCCTTTTGTTTCTCCTTCTACCTCTGCCTTAGGCATTTCAGACAAACAGAAAAATAGTTTCACTTACTAATTATTTGCTAAAGATCTGAACTCTCTCTCCATTCTAAGTTTAGTTAGGCAGGGAATAAAGATTTCTAAACTCTCTGATGGCTTTTTAGTATGAATGGTAAAAACATTTTCTTTCTTTTATGAATAGACAAACTTAACACATATATACACACAAACAAAAAAGAAATACAGAACAAACACAGTCTCAACCAGCTTTGCCACATTTATCTCCCAAGAGATTATCAGGGGGGTTGAAGGAAACATTTCTTCCCAAATGACTAGGAGCTTGTGAGTAAAAGCTGAAAATTTCCCTTTCCCAGAAGCAGGTCAGATGGCCTGTCAGTCAGCCCTCTCCTTCCAGACCCAAGATCTGGCCAGACAGGTGATCAACCTTTTGGTCCAGAACTTGGGGTGCCAAGGCATGAATTCTGAGAGGCCCTCATCTGGGGCCCCTCAACAGCATCCCCCTGAAAACTTTCTCCCAGTTGCCCCAACAGCTGGCCAGACTCAGTTGACCAGGTCAACCTCTTAGGCCAGGAATTTCCCAACTCCTGGCCAGACTCAGTCGACCCCACCCACCATCAAATCACCCTGGCCTCTCCTTACCTGGGTCTGTGCACAGACTTAAGTGATTTCCAGTAATCTTTGTTCCCCCCTTTTGGAGTTTTCTGATCTCAGTTTCAGACCCTCTTGGGCCTCATTCTCCATAGAGGGGAGTCCCCCCCCACCTCACCAAGAGGCCACTGGAAAAACCCAATGGGACGTTCTGCCTGTTGGTCAAAGCTGGAGAGTCCCTCTCCTCTCTAGAGAGGAGTCCGAAAAATCTCGGTGGGACCTCCGAACTGTGTGAGATGAAAGAGCTTAGAGTCTGAATCTAAGGTCCGAAAAGGTCTTATTCTTTCTCATGAGAAAGGACTCTGCCCCTGTTGCCCATATGGTGGCAGGGAGAGAGCAACAGGTAGAATCCAGCCCATGGTTATATAATCTTCTAATGCAAAAAACCCAACCTCGCCCCCAACTGTCTTTCACTCTTATTGGTAGGGGGGCTGACCCACAACCTAAGCGCAAAAATCTCTCTGAGACAAAGGACCCAGAAACATGTGGGTGTCCAATGAAAGCAGTCTTAACCTTATTTGGCACATCTTCTACTGACTTGGCTCTGGGGGAGGATCTCCATTGCTCTGAGCCCCAGACTGCTTGAAGGTCAGGTGACCCAAACCTAGGCCTAGTGAATACTGAAGCC
>CM053601.1:31345490-31370702 GCA_028646575.1 Pseudocheirus occidentalis | reverse complement strand
GGTGGCACTGGGTCACAAACAGAGTTACATACTTTCTGAGTACAAATCAGAGACTTGAGAGCTGGTAAAGGATTTGGTAATTGCAGCAATGATGGAATTTCCACAGAAATACATAACAGAAGCAAATACAGTGTTTTCCAAAAATTTTGGTGCACTTTTAAGATATTAAATATGGAAACTGCACCAAAACTTTTGAGATATCTTGTATGTATTTGCTTTCATGGGCCTCCTATGTAGAAGAAAGTATATTTCTAAGGCAGCCTTCCAATCAGAGGAGGGAGATTTCTCTTAAGAAATTGCCTTGAGAGCAATCCCAGATTCTAGTACAGTACTGGGGAGGTAAAGAGGTGTGAGCCAGAGTGTGAATAGTGTCTCTCAGGTACAGTCACAGACAACCACACCAATCCCCAGCATTTCTTTGCTAACTGGATTTCTTTTTATTAATTCTTTCTCTTTAGGTCCAAGGACAGCATAGTAGATTTTTCTCAGAAATTACCAAAATTACAGAAATGCTTTCTCCAACCAGCTTGACCTGCATTGCCAGAGTAAAATGGAGACATTTTTTTTCTCCCATGGGCTAGCTTTCCTTCTTCCATTATCAAACCATGAATTTAAAGGTTAAAAAAACCTTTTAATAATAATGTAACTTAGCAGTATTAAGCGTAACCCATCCACATAGCTTCTAGAAATATACAAATGCAACACATGGATAAAACATGACTAGAGAAGATCTGAGGTCTGGACCACTTCTGCCAAGGAGAGGAAAACCAAGAACAGTAAGGATGCTGGTGACAATTTGACTGGGGAGAGAGAAAGGCAGGCCCTCATGGAAGCTAAGCACTTTTTTTCTGTCTGCAAGAGGAGTATCAAGCTAGAATTATATTTCTCTGCTACACATCAAATATTAGAGGTTTGAAATTCAAGATAAAAGAGATGCTCCCTTTTCAAAGGGTAGCTCTTAGCTTAGACTTGCAAGCACTCTCACCTCACCAGCTGACCTGTCATTTGTTATGATTTCTATTTAATTAATTTTCGCTTGCTCACCTGCACATATCCTGGATGCCTTTTCTTAGAGAGAAATGCATCTGTTGGGGTACAATTCTTAGAACCTGGGAGATACCATTTTCACAGGGACTGGCAATAGTAGGTCATATTCTGGTGGGCTTAAGTGAGAGCATGACCCAGAATGGTTTGACTGTCGGACAAGGGACAGAGGTGTAATTGCTGGAATGCAGGCAGACTTGAGAGAGATCCCAGTTAGAGGAAGTTACATAGCAAGAATTCCAACCACAAGGCCCATGTGGGACCCTCACAGGAGGGAAGTCCTACTCCTGCACCTGGTTCAGTGGACTTTCACTGGCTTAAATGAGTTTAACATGACTAGAGGCAGATGGCCTACCAGCCTTACCCATGCCACTTCTATTTCTATAACTTCTCTCAGACTGACTACCTTTCTTGCACTTGAAATGTCAACAATGAATCTGCCCCAGGGTTTGATGCCTCCTCCCACTCTCCCTTCTTTCTTTTCCTTCCTTCCCCTTCTGCTCCTGGCCCCTGTGGAGCAGGTGAAATGGACATTTTCCAGAAATATTGTGGCCTTAAGCTAGCAAGGACTGAGCCTTATGACATCCCCCCAATTCTGTTACAACTCCGCATTTTCCATGGATAGGATCATGCTATCAATGACACTTTCTACTCCTAGCAAGCCCCTGGACTCTTTTCAAACCCTTCTCTGATGTCTCTTTCCTCCCCTGTTGGTTCTTAAAGGAGAATTTTAATTGTTCTTTTAGTTTTTGTAGAGAGGTAGAGAGAGTTTTGAACTGTCTCAACAGCCCTCACTAAGAGACTACTATGGCAAAGTCATTTAACTTCTATGGGTCTATTTCCTATGATAAAATGGAAGTAAAATAAAGTTTTTGTATTTTTGTGAAAGCATTAAGATAGTATTTAAATGTTTTTTAAAGAAGAAAAGATAATATATACGGTTTTGCCAAAGAAGGACAAATGATAAACATATAAAAACATTCTAAATAATTAATAATAAGAGAAATGGACATTGATATAATCTGTTTCAACCAATGCCCATTAAACTGACAAAAATGATGAAAAATAGAAGCAGTTACTTTTTGAGAGGTTGTGGGAAGACAGGCACACTAATAGAGTTATGAATTGTTCAAACTATTCTGGAAAACAATTTGTTACTATATAAGAAAGGTCACTTAAAGAATGCAGATCCTTTGAACCATTATTATACTGTTGGGTATATGCCCCAAGGATGACAATGACAGAAAGAAAGGTCTACCTATATCAACAATCAGGGTTCTGAGAGTCTCCTATTTTGTTGCTCTTCTAGAGAGCTTCACTTTATTACCAATGGAGGGGGGGCAGGCTATCCATTGCTACCCTTAGGGACCATAAGGAAACTTCTTTCTTGTGGGGGAAACCTCTCTGTCCCTAGATAGAACAATGAAAAGCACCTGCTCCATTTGTTGTAACCAATTATTTGTTAATCTTTTACCTTTATTCAGAATATTCCAACATCCTCTCCCATGTTAATCACCCAGGGATTCATATTTCTGATCTGAAGTCAAGAGAGCTGTGATTGACAGTATGGTGGAGCCCAGCCTGGTTCACAGTGGCATTCTCTCTTGTGATTACAGACTCCATGATTATGGCACTGATTGGAACAATCTTCAGAGCCATAGATGCTGAGGCCCAGACAACGTTTCTGGTAGCACACCATCTGTTCACCACACTTCGTGCCAGTGGCTACAACCTCAAAAGGATTATGGCTTTCTATCTCTGTTACAGCAAGGTCACACCTTTCATCTCCCAAAGTGAAGGTGCACAGAGCCCTGGAGGAGGGACTTGTGTTTGCTCTGGAGCAGTACAGGTTCCCACACTTGTTGAAGCCCCCTTTGGCAGGATAATCAGCTAGTGTGCATCCTGTTGAAAGCCCAAGCCAGAAGCATCTGTCATCAGACACTCGTGATCCTGTACCCCAGAGTGCCTCACATTGCTGCTTGTAAGTGGGGCATGCCCCATTGTAACAGTAGCCTTCCCAGCATGGTGTTCCATTCTCTTTGTATACATTGTCTGGACACTTAGCCTGTCGGCCATTGCAGTACTCAGCCAGGTCACAGACATCCTGAGCATCCCGACAGAGTTCTCCGGCTGCTGTGAGATGACAAAACTCACAACATTCCCCTTCGGCACAATCAGCTCCTGGGGCCCACCTGCAGTTCACAGGGTTACAGCATGGATTCACACACTCCTCTGGAAGGCCACAATCACACTCTTCCCCTTGTTCCACAAACTTGTTCCCACACACAGGCTCTCCCTCAATTTGCTTCAGGACTGGGAAGTTGGTCAGGCAGTTGACCTGGAATGTAGTCCCCCTAAGAAACTTCTGCAGATTGTCCTTGCTACAGCTGCTGAACTGCTTGGGGTAGGCATTATCAACCCCCATGGATTGCATGACACACCCACCCTGCATCTTGTTGACCTCACACTGGCAGCCCTTGAGATTTTCATCATGGTCCATGCCAAGGTTGTGTCCCATTTCATGAGCTATAGAGGTTGCTAGTCCAAATGGATGTGACTCATGGTCCTGGTTCACACCGCCAGAACCTAAGGTGCACATGGCACCCAATCTGGCTAATCCCACACCTCCTTCAAAAGCCAATGCTGTGATCAGCTGGGCATTATCATGCTTCTTCTTCTTGATAAGATTATTTTCCCTCCATTTCAGGAAGCTGTTCAGGGAAGACTGTATGTCATTGGTGATTGCAGCCTTGTTACCTTGGTCCCATATTTCCAGGCCAATTAGGACCACACGGAAATTGAGCAGCTGATATAACCTATCTACTTGATTCACAGCCTCCTTTACCCTATTGCGTATAGTCCATAGGTTTCCATATTTCTTGAACTCTGTGTATTCCACCACCACATAGAGCTCCACATAGTGAGTTTCTTTTGGGATGGATCCAGGTACCCATTTCTGCGGCATGTTGACTGTAGCCATATTTGTCTCCAATTCTTTTAGGGAGGCCCTGGAGACACCACAGGAGAGCCTTTTCTTCTTGAAATATCTTTCTGTATAAACTGCGTGTTTCCCCTGGGCATTGCCATGTCTTTTCTGCACATTGCCACCTCTCTCCTGGATGCTACCATATCTACTCTGGACTACTGGCTCAATCAGATGGATGATAGGCCCAATCTGGAAAAAACCCCGGATGCCATCACAGATGCTGATGCTGGCAGAGGAATTTTGGTGCCCCTCCACATAGCCCTGGTAGAAGCAATGCTTCCCTTCCTTTGGCCGCTCAGTTACCTCTGTGCCATTAGCCAAGGTGTAGGTTTCGGTATAGTCTGACCCCAACAGGTACCTGTTTCTAAGAAGGTGGAGGGTGAAGTTATTATCTCTCAGACGTAGATGGTAGCGGACAGTCTCAGGATACACAGTTGCATCTGAAGAAAGTTCTCTCAGAATCCCTAAAATGGGTAACTGGAGAGGTTCAACCACTTCATACTGTTGAATGTGGGAAACATGGGACCCTGAGAAGTCCTGGTTCTCTCCAAGAGAGCTCCTCAGGCAGAAGAGGAGGAAATAGAAACAGAAGCCAGGGTGACAGGGGCACATCCTATAGAGTGGAAAGCGTCTGCCACCTTCTTGGGGACTAACACTGCCAACCACCTATAGAGGTGGGGCTGTGACCATGTAGACTCTCCCCCATCCTGTTTATACATGAGAATCACACTGACCTCACAAAGCGCTCTTCTCCCAGCAACCCTGTGTGAGGTAGTCCAGGATTAGAACAAATTGAGACAATAAGAATCCATCTAACTCTTAATACAAAATAAACTTATTTAATAATAGTATAGAAGGGACACCAGCTTCCATGTCTTTCTCCAAGCCTAGCTGGTGCTCAATTCATTTCAATTTCCTCGGGTTTTTAGGTTTGTTTTGTTTTGTCTGGTGCACATAGTAGGAGCCTCAATAAATATTTGTAGGATTAAATGGATAAAGTTCTTAAGATCTGCTAAGTTCTGCTCAAGAGTTGCCGCTGTTTTCCTAGGTATCTTTGGCTTTCTCTCCTTAGGTGTCCTCTCACCACTTTCATTGATGAGCATTTGCTCAACTTGCACATGGAGAGAATGATTACAAGAATTTTGCTTTTTTCTGCATTTTCTTCTTCAGCAAAACTTGCATCAGAGGCGATATGATTGTACAATCAGAGGTTCTTAGACTTAGAGTTGGAAGGAGCTTTGGATGCTGTCAAATCCAACCCCTATAGCTAAGTTCAGTGATTTGCTCAAGGTCGTGTAGGGCAAGGTGTGGAACAAAGGCTTTTTGATGCCAAATCCAGCGCCCTTTCAACTATACTACCCTGACAGGCAGTGTAGTAGAGTGGAAAGATCTCTGATTTTGATACTGGAAGGCCAGAGTTCAAATCCTGATTCTATTACTTTGTTAACTATGGGATCTTAGGTAAGACACTCTGCGTCTCTTAGAGGCTCATACTATGAAGTGGGAGTAGAAATCTGTTTTATCCATCATTTACGTACTCTTCTGAGGCAAGTTTTCTGTGAACCTTAATATGATATGATCAAGCTATTAAATTAAAACTCCAACAAAAAACATACTAACTTAAAGTAAGAGCTATCTTGAGGGGTGCCCAATTTCTGTTGCCACAAGGTTCTACCAAGAAATTTAATAATTCCTTTAAGTCCTGAGAACTCTCCTACATATAATGATAAGCCCCCATCTCCAAACCACCTTTCTCCCTTCCTTATTTCTGTTAGGGCTACCCCCATCATTCCAGACTTCCATTCAAAGCCCAAATCCAAGCAATCTCCAGCTGCCATGTCCTGTCATATCTACCTTTACAGGTATAACTGTCCTTTTCCAAAAACTGCCTTTTGCCTTTACTTACCCTGTATTATGTATTACTCATAATAAATTCATTTTGATTTTCTTTGCCTTGAGTTTTGCCTCATTAATCAGGGTGAAAACCCAAATGAAGAATTTTCCTTTCAACAGTACACTCATGGTTAAGGGGCAAGAGACTGATGATAATCTAGGAAAGAAACCTGAGAAGGAACTGACAGGTAGGAAAGAACAATGCCACAAAAACATAAAGAGCCGTGTATCCCAGGAGGAGAGTGTGGTCAACAGTATAGAGGTGACAAAGAGAACGGATGACGAGTGAGAGAGTAACATGATGTCACAGAGTTTTTGACCTGGAGTCAAGAAGACCCTGGGTAAGATGTTTAACCTTTCTCTGTCTCAGTTTCTCATCCGTAAAAATGAGGGCCTTAGACTTGATGACTTCTGAGCTCCTTTCCTGCCCTAAATTCTATGATCTTATAACCTGAAAGTGAAGAGAAAATTGGTAACTTTGGAGAGAGACGTTTCAGTTGGGTGCAAAGGTCAGAAGCCAGTGTGCAAAAAGTTGAGAGACGAGAGAAAAGGAAGTGGAGGTTTGTTCTGCGGCCGCTCTTCTAATACTTATCACTGCCTTGCATTGTAATTTTCAATTTAATTTTAAAGTCTGTATCTTATGAATTTAATTGCTAATTGATATTTTCTGAACTCCTCCATCATTTATTTACTTATTATTTTTGTGATGAATAGTAGAGAGATACATACTATATGACAATTATCATTTACCGTTGACCACCTGCCAATTACAATGGTTGGATCACTGGATTCAAATAATAGTTGTTAATAGTTTAATGTCAATGTTGAGAAGGTCTATGGCAGAGCACTCATGAGATCTGTACTTGGCCCTGAGCTACTTAACATTTCTAATAGTTACTTGTGTAACCTGGGGCTCAATCCTAGAGATTTGTATGAGATTTTACCCATTGGTGGAGAGAATGACTACTCAATATGAGTTAGCAAGTGTTTGAAAGAAGAAAGTTCATTCTTTTGGTTTGGGGCTTGGAGGAAAAATAACCAATTCCAAACTCTCTTCAGGGGAAAGGTTCTACAGAGGACGGAAATCTCTTAAAAGTCACCATGTAGAAGAGCCAGCACCTCAAGCATGTTCCTGTTCCTGGCCTGCCAAACTTTGGGAAATCTCTCTGGGTGAGATTAGGAACTCGCTTATAGTTGAGATGTGTCATTCCCAGTGGGAGAGCTCAGTCACTCTGTGTATTGTCTGGTATATTCTAATCTGAAATTGTCCTGATTTCTGTTTGCTATCTTCTTGAATAAAAGAATTTATACACTCTTCAATATTTTTGTTGGTCTTTGTATAATTAGCATTTGGTAGGAAGATACTCAAGCTTTTAAATATTACATGGAGCATTGCTATCACAACTAAGGAATAGCAATCAAGAAAGGTGGTATGAATAAAAAAAAACTCATTGCCCCTAGACTACAAATATTTGGGAAGTGCGAGGCAGAGAGATATAACTCTAGACTAACATTATTTCTCTTATAGAGCAAAACATGCTAGCCTCGCATCCCTAAACTCTTGGTCTCTTCCAGGCAGTAATTAATCTCCCTTGAAGACAGGAAGGTGAGAATTGAGAGATATCCACTCATATCTACCTTTGAGCTACATTTAGACAAACTCATGTGGACAAATATAACCTACATGGACAACACACACACACACACACACACACACACACATCTTACACTTGTATAAGAGCACAGACAACATGTTTATCAAGTTTTCAGATGTGACACAAAGCTGGGAAGGAGAGCTAACTCACTGAGTGATGGAGTCAAGATCCACAAATATATTGACAGACAAGAGGACTAGGGTGAATCAAATAAGATGAAATTCAAAGGAGATAAATGTAAAGTCTTACACATGGGTATAAAAAGACATTTTCATAAATATAAAATAAGAAAAGCAAGTTTGGAAAGTAATTATTCTTTAAAAAAAAAGATCAGGAGGTCCTAGTGGATTATAAGATCAGTATGAGCCAACAGTGTGATGTGGCAGCCCAAAAGCTAGTGCAATCTTGGCTTTCATTAAGACAGGCATAGCTTTCAGGACTATGGAAGTGATCATTCCATCGCACTCTTTCCTCATCAGATATCATTTGAAGCAGTGTGTTCGGTACTGTGAAACATGACAGGATGTTGATAAGCTAGAAAATGTGGCATGTGTAGCCGAGAGAAGACTGAGGGAAAGTGATAACTTTTTTTTGAGTAGTAGAATTGCTATCAAATGGAGGAGATATTTGACTTTTTCTGATTGGCCCCAGAGGGCAGAGGCGGGAGCAATGGATAAAAGTGGCCATTAGGCCAATTTAGGCTTCTATTGGAGGGGGGAGGGAAACCTTAACAATTAGAACTGTCGCCATTTGCACCTTCCTCAGTTATTCTTGGGGGATCTTAGTGACTCATCTGGTAAAAGACCATGAGGTAATGGGAAAGATGTTGGTGCCTTCTCCTCTCTGAGGCCATATATCCCTGAGGAACAGGCCCCAATCTTTTTTATTTGTTCTTTTCCATTCTAGGCGAAGAGAGAAGAACCTCATCAGCTAGCAAATTAGAAAGGTCATCAGGAAGATGTTCTGGGGCCTGGTATTACAGAGTCTGAGTTCTAGACCTATGTAGAAACAAAGAATGACCTTAGGGAGTGATCTTTGCAACTCCAGCCCAGTGGAATGACTCATCTGCCAGTCATGCCACATATGGACATAAAATTGGTGGGATTAATGTTTGGTAAGAACTGAGTTAAGTTATGAGCCTAATCCCTCTCTTCTCCCCAGTCCCCAAACAAGAGACCAAGGTAATATAAGGGAAATTATGTCCTCAAAGTGTTGGGGGAAGTATTTGTATTTTACTCTTGCTATATCTTTGAAGCAAATATCCCTTTATAAAAACTAAACAACAACACTAACATGACTTTCCTATTAGAATAGGCCATCTAGAGAGATGGGCTCCCTTTTGTTGGAGATCTTCAAGCAGAAAATGGATAACCATTTATTGAATATGTTATAGTGGGGAGTCCTTCGTGTATAAATTAGACTAGATAGCCACTTGAGGTACCTTCTAACCAGGGGTGTACTGGAGTCATCTTGAACTAGGTTATGAGAACCAATGGTTAAGTTGTCAGCAAGCATTTACACTCAGAAATTGGCAAATGCTACAAATCATGGCTTGATTTATTGTTTTATTGATTGTTAGACCATCACACAAGGTGAAGAGCAAATAAATCCATTTATCTAAGCTGACAGCAAACAAATCAGATAAATTATACAGATTAAAATATGCTGGACAAAGACAGAATGAATGAGCTCTTTCACTGGGAGCAATGTTTCTCAGCTCAAAGATAGAGAGACCCTGATCCCACTCACCCAGGAGGAAATTCCCCAAAGTCTCTGACAGGGTAAGCTAGGGACAGGGACATGATTGAGGAACCAGCTCCTCTCCATGTTCACTCCTTCCTGGAGCCTTTTTCTCCCTTCAGGGATTTCTCTCTAAAGAGAATCTGGAACTGCATGTCTCCTCTCTCAATGCTGGCAGTCAGAAGGACAAGGATTTCTTCTCTTCCAAGCTCTCACCAACATTGTCCCTCAGTTAAGCATGAAGCATTGAATAACCATTCTCTACCAGTGAAGAGAGTCCTACATACTTAACATTGGTTACCTGCATTATTAACTATCTTTTCACTTTTATCTATCATCTCCCCAATGAGAGTGTAAACCTCTTGACTGTTGGAGTCGAGTCTTAGACTCCTTCCCTGCCAACCCTCTGGTACTTAGCAGTATCTTGTACGTAGCAGGAACTTAAATACTTGTTAAAGTTTTTTTTAAACACATAGTCATATATAGGACATCCCAAAAGTCTTTAATATATGCTTAAATGTATAACATTTAATGCTACATGGTGAATATATAAATAATACATGGTAAATACATAATATTTAAACTATAGCTTAAATATAATTATCTACAGCTTTTACTACACTAATTTAAACCTGCGCTAAGACTTTCAATATGTCCTGTGATGTAGCAGGAGTAGAGAATTATAAGCAGTTTTGAAGGTATTGGAGCTCACACAGAGGCAGAATGAGATGAGCAATGATATGGCCCTCTGGTTTGAAGGTCCTGTCTCTAACATAAACCACTGCGTGGTCATCACTTAGTCACTTGAAGCCTGTTGCCCTTTATGTAAAAAGAGAATAATACTATTTCCTCAGTCCGTGTCATGGTGTCCGTGTGAGACTCACAAACCTTAAAGCACTGTAGAACTATAAAATACAATAATCATAACGATAGTAATAATAAATGGCTAGAGTCTAGCTAAGTTAACCAGAAAGATCCAAAGTACACGGGGAAAAAAAGCAAATGATTTTAGAATAGATTTTTTAAAATATAATTAATTTATTCATTTTAGTTTCAATATTCATTTCCATAAGATTTTGAATTTTAAATTGTTTCCCCCTCCCTGTCTTCCCCCCTCCTCAGGACAGCATGCAATCAGATAAAGGCTCTACTTATACATTCATATTAAACATTTTCACATTAGTCATGATGTAAAGAAGAATTAAAACTAATGGGAGGAACCACAAAGAGAAACAAAACAACAAAAGAAGAGCAAGTAATAGGCTTTCATCTGCATTTTGGCTCCACATTTCTTTCTTTGGGAAGTGGATAGTATTTTCCATCATGTGTATTTTGGAGTTGTCTTAGATTCTTGCATTGCTGAGAAGAGCTAAGTCTATCAGGGTCAGAAATCACACAATGTTATTGTTACAGTGCATAATATTCTCCTGGTTCTGCTCATTTCACTCAGCATCAGTTCATATAAGCCTTTCCAGGTTTTTCTGAAGTCTGCCTGTTCATCATTTCTTATAGCACAATAGTATTCCATTACATTCATATACCATTACTTGTTCAGTCATTCCCCAATTGATGGATATTCCCTCAATTTCCAATTCTTTGCCACTACAAAAAGAGCTGCTATCAATATTTTTGTACATGTGGTTCCTTTTCCCATTTTTATGATTTCTTTAGGATGTGGACCTGGGATATACACACTGTTATAGCCCTTTGGGCATAGTTCCAAATTGTTCTCCAGAATGGTTGGATCAGTTCACAACTCCACCAATGATGCATTGGGTTCCAATTTTCCTGCATCTTCTCCAACATTTATCATTTTCCTGCTCTGTCATGTTATCCAACCTGATAGGTATGATGTGGTACCTCAGAGTTGTTTTGATTTGCATTTCTTTAATCAATAGTGATTTAGAACATTTTTTCATATGACTATAGATAGCTTTAATTTCTTCCCCTCAAAACTGCCTATTCATATCCTTTGACAATTTATTAATCACAGAATGACTTGTATTATTACAAATCCAGCTCAGTTCCCTATATATGTTAGAACTGCCTTTAGGGGTGGCTAGGTGGTACAGTGAATAGAGCACCAGCCCTGGCATCAGGAAGACCTGAGTTCAAATTTGGCCTCAGACACAACACAAAACTAGCCATGTGACCTTGGACAAGTCACTCAACCCCAATTGCTCTGCCCTCCCCCCTCCAAAAAGCAATACAAATAAACAAAAAAAAGAAATGAGACCTTTATCAAAGACACTGGCTGTAAAAATTGTTTCCCAGCTTTCTATTTCCTTTCTAATCTTGATTGCATTGGCTTTGTTTATGTAAAAAATCTTTTCAATTTAATGTAATCAAAATCATCCATTTTACATTTCATAATGTATCTATCTCTCTATCTCTCATTTGGTTATAAATTCTTCCCTCTCCATAGATCTGACAGGTAAACTACTTCTTCAGGTAAGAAAGAGAGGCAGACTGACCTAGTGGGGAGAGAACTGGCCTTGGAGTTAGGAAGATCTGAATTCAGTTGCTGCCTTTAGGCTGCATTAACTATGTGACCTTGGGCAAGTCACTTAATATTTCGGTGATCCAGGCACGTCTTAAAAATGTAGGTTGCAGAACAAATGCTGATTTGAATTGGTAGAGAGAGTTTCCTCACCTGGAGTTCTCATATGAATCAAATCACAAATCTGGATTTTTTAAAAAGGTGTATGGTGAAGGAAGTAGAACAGGATATGTGGGGGGGGGGAAGAGGAAAGTAAAATTCCAAGTGATGGAAATATGTTATTTGGAGTATAATGGTAAGAAAGCTAATTAATTACAGGAAAGATTCACAGAATCATAAATCTGGAGCTGGAAGGGACCTCAGAAACCATTTAATCCAACCATTTCATTTTACAAATGAAGAATCCAAAGTCTAGGCAAGTTAAGGGATCTTCCCAAGGTTACTCAGGTAATAAGCATCAGAGGCAGGATCTAAACTCAGGTTCTCTGACTCTTAAGCCAGTGAGCTCAAGAGTGAGTATGCTATACACTCTCCATTTAATTACTGGGCATACCATGGGATAAGAATCATTATTTAGGGAGTCAATAGTAAAGTGGCCTTGAAGCCCATCACCTGGAATTTATCTGTGACAAACGAAAGAATTAGAGACTTCAGAGAAAGGATAAAGTTTAAACAACGTTAATGAAATGATGTTTATTGTAGTTTACCATAAGACATCCTTGAGTAAAGACATTTTGGTTCATGTTGTAGTCCAGGTAGCAGATATTTAGAATTTGAACAATAGCTAAAATAATTTTAATGGAGTTGCTAAGGGAATAAAAGACTACATTTTTAAAAAATATAAAGAAATGTGAAAATCAGGAATAATATATGAATAGAATGGGGAATACAACTGAAACAGATCCAGAGAACCCCAACGAAGCACATGGTGAACATGAATCAACCACACTGCAATGTTATTTTTAAATTATGATGACACACAGGAAGCAGGAAGTGATCCAGATGTTATACACATATTGTTTATGCCCTTAAATTCCTTATTCCTTAGTATTGCCTGGTGACAGTAGGCTGACCTAAACAACCAACTTTGGGATTTTGTGACCTTTTACTTTTCTCAACAAAGTAGCCATAAACAGAGTATTTACTTAGTGCCCAGGACACTTAGGTAACTGTATAGTGTATGGGGGAGACAAGGACACTGAAATGCTGATCACAAGCTTTGGGGAGACAAGAGACATAAACATACAAAGGTGAAGTCATGTTTGATTAAATTCCAGCTTAATGGATTCCATGGTTTTAGTAAGATGCCATACATTAAACCTAGTTCTCCTGTTTTCAGTACTGGAAATAGCTGAAATAAATGAGAGGGATTTGCTATTCCCAGTACACTAGTGATGGCTGCTGGGTCATTTGAAATTCTGTGATTCTAGTGGAGTACCCTAGGAATCTCTCTTTAGTCCTGCACTGTTCGATATCCCCCTCCCCAACTAATCACAGAAAGCCTAGGCATCTGTATTAAATTAATCAATCAAAGGTAAACTAGAGATGAATAAGCTATCAGGCTGAAAGAAGCATAGGATCTTTGGGTCACTGGATGAAAGCAAATGATACCATGAAGGAAAATCTTGTTATTGGCTAAAAGAACTAGATATGACTCAAGATCTATATATAATCTAGCAAACTAGTTTAGAATCACACATTATATTAGCAGTAAGTCAAATGGTGATTGGAATCAGGTTGAAAAATTCCTGAGAGAATTACCCTTTGGGGAATGGGGAGGAGTATGACTTCCCTTATTCCCTCCCAGTAACCAGATGATGATCTTCTGAACCTCAAAGGTCAGAAGGCCTGGACCTCTCATTGGCATCAGTAGCAGAGTCCTCCAAGAATAGAGAGGCTGATGGCAACCTCTGCATCAGGAACTGAAAGAAATACTGAGAATAAACTAGACACATTAAAGAAAAACAACTTTGAGAAGGCTGACTCTTTTGGCCAGAGAGTAGAGCCTATGTACTCTGTAAATCCACCAGTTCCTAGAGGCTAGCTAATAACTACAGCTGGGGAAAACTTTGTGGGGCTTCTAATAAAGTGAAAAAGTTCTTCCATTAACTAGGAGTTAAAAGCTATCCTTTTGCCACCCAGATTCCATAGATAAGCACATTACTATCATTTTAATATAAGTTTGAGCCCACTTTCCCCTAGGAAGTTCTCTCAGGAACTTGTATGTACAAGAGTTTTATCAAGTAGGGGGATGGATGAATAAGTTGTACATATGAATGCAATGGAATACTATTGTTCTATAAGAAACAATGAGCAGGTGGATTTCAGAAAAGTCTGGAAAGACTTACATTAACTGATGCTAAGTGAAGTGAGCAGAACTGGGAGAACATTGTACCCAGTAACAGCAACATTGTGTGATGACCAACCTTGAATAACTTAGCTCTTCTTAGCAATGCAAAGATCTAAGACAATTCCAAAAGGCTCGTGATGGGAGAACTATGGAGTCTGAATGCAGATTGAAGCATACTATTTTTTCTCTCTCTTTTTTTCTTTCTCATGGTTTTTCCCTTTTGTTCTGATTCTTCTTTCACAACATGACCAATGTGGAAATATGTTTAATATGATTGTACATTTATAGCTATATCAGATTGCATGCTGTCTTGGGGAGGGGAGAGGAGAGAGAGGGAGAAAAAATTAGAATTCTAAATCTTATAAAAGTGAATGTTGAAAAAAAATTAAATTAAAAAATAAGGAAAAAAGGGGGGTTACCCCCACGTTGGGGGGAATTGTTTATGTAATAACTTTTTCTGCCATGCTGGCTTAATGAATTTCCTAAGGGCTCATTTAAGGCTGGCTAAATAATCAATGGGGAACACATTGGTAGAAACTGAATGGCAACAATATTAGAAAATCCCAGCTCTTCATGACTATTCCTAGACTCCTAAAGAGAATGGTAGTCAGCCACCCTGTGGGAACCCAGCCTGTGAATGGAAGTACAGATTGGAGGAGGGGCCCTAGTAGGAATGTTATGCTGTCAATTCTCACAGAGTTTTGGAGGTAATTCCTTTGTTTATATCCTTTACCACTGGCTTTGATCATCAACTCACTGCTGACAGAGTGTGTGCTTCTGATCTAGCTTGCTGTGATGTTAGTTTGCTCTGTGTTTGTGTGTGTATGTACATAGATATATTCAGAAGTATGTCTCATCCTTTTAGTCAATTACAAGACATTTCTTGTGTGACATCATTACTTTTCATCCAATGATTCAAA
Source organism: Pseudocheirus occidentalis (assembly GCA_028646575.1). Taxonomy (NCBI): domain Eukaryota; kingdom Metazoa; phylum Chordata; class Mammalia; order Diprotodontia; family Pseudocheiridae; genus Pseudocheirus; species Pseudocheirus occidentalis. The sequence goes on along the minus strand of CM053601.1, from coordinate 31,355,614 downwards.
GACCCTATTCTTTCAAATTGATTAGAACTTATTCACACCTAGCTTACTGTTGATAGATTCACTCCAGATGCCTTGGCCTTCTGTGACTAATTAGGGGTGGAAGTACATCCCCACCCTTATGTTACCAATAACTTGACTTTAGAATGGATTCTTTTTCATGCACATGAGTGGTACTAGGTCTTCTGTGAAGTCCCTTTAAATTCTGAAAGTCCTTGATTCTTTAGTAACTTATACATGTGGATTTCAGTGAGCACAGACTCACTGAGGCGAAAGATTACTTGGGAGATATTACATCATGGGCCAAAACCCTGAAAATTTGAATTATCTTAAGATTCTTTTCTAAATGTATGTGCTTTTTCCAGCCTGAATATTTACAAAAAGTATAGTAGAAGCAGCGTGACATAGTGAATAGAGCTGGCCTTGAAGTTAGATTAAAATGATTCTTCATTACTTTCAATGTGTAATTCTGGGAAAGCAATATAACCTCTCTGAGTCTCAGCTCTTCATCTATAAAATAAGGAGGCTGGACCAGAGAGTCTTTTTCAACTCCAAATCTATGAGCCTATGATTTTTTGGAAATATAATTTCATTCCTAATATAAATGTTTCTAAAGGCATAACTAAGATGTAATGTAGGTTAATGGGCTAATGAGGAGGGTAGTCCTTGGGGAATACATAGATTTTTTTTCTGCTTGGGTCCATTCTAAGCAACCACATGGAAGCCAAGGGTGAGGCTACTTCCAGTCACCATGACTCAGAGCTTTGTATGCTATGTGATGACTAAGAATTCTATAATTGGCTGTGGAACTGGAGGAACTGACGATTCCAGGGTTGTTGAGCTAGAACTGAGTATACACACAAAAATATCTCTCTCTCCTCTTCTCTTTTCTTTTTCTTCTCCTCCTCCTCCTCTGCATCCTCCTCCTCCTTCTCCTCCTCCTCCTCCTCTTCTTCTTCTTCTTCTTCTTCTTCTTCTTCTTCTTCTTCTTCTCCTTTTTCTCCTCTCTCTCTCTCTCTCTCTCTCTCTCTCTCTCTCTCTCTCTGTCTCTGTCTCTCTCTCTGTCTCTCTCTCTGTTTGTCTCTGTCTCTCCCCCTCTCCCCCACCTTCTTTTCTTCTTTGAAGGGGGAGGAGTACTACATTATTACTTCCAAAGACTCAGGTTGGGGAAGGTATCTGCTTAGTCTCTTATCCAGTTGAATGGCAGTCATAAGTACATGTCCTGCCTGTACAAGCCTGTGTCTGGGATGGAGTCTTGTGTTCTTTTTTTATCTCAGATGATTGAGTATTCAGAGATGGGAGTGCCTAGATGACTTTATAAGTTTGAAAGATTCAGAGTATGAAGACTGATACTTACCAGATGGAAGACAGCACTGAGGAATGGGATGTCACATTAGCTTTCAAGCTATGGACACAAGAATGGACCCATGGAGATCGGGTTGGGAGTTGGGAGCTACAACTAGGGGGAACTTGGTGAAGATTCCATGAGGGGAAAAGGGACTCTTAGGGTCAGGAATAGTGAGAATTCCCTTCCAGTCTGTTTTCTACATGTGTACCTCTTTGTACTTTAACTCTGACCTCACTCTCCACAGGAACCTTGTTTGTTTAAGAGAAAAGTACCCTACAGGATTGGGGGGGGTGGGAATATTTTGAATCATCTCTTGCCAATAAATGCCTTTTCGGAAAGTTAATGAAATCAAATGGTTGATTGTTAATGAGGCACACAGGCTGAGGCTGAGGAGCTGTAATACAAGAAGTACAATCACTTACAATTATCTGCCCCTAGAACTCTAAGAGTAGTTGTAGTCAACTGCCCTCTAGGGGCTCCAAACTGTGAAAGCAAGCACATAGTTGGGGGAGTGGCTACAAAGATATTCCTCTAAAATTTAAAAAATACAACTGTAATTAATGAATTAAAATCGTGTTCCACAAAACAATTATTTTGCTTTGCATTTTTTAAGGTAGCCTCCAAATTAAAAGCAAAATAACTGAATAGGCTTCATTAGCCTGAAAGATCTTTTTTACCCCATAGGTACAATTAACATAATTTTACAGAAACATGGAATTTGAAAAGATTTTTCAGAGGTAATCCTATTCTAACACTCTCCTTCCAAGACAGGCCTGCACAACATATAGCCCTGCTAGGGCACTCACCACCTGCCAAAGCAGCCCACAGGTGGTATGTTGTGCAGGCCTATTTTACATCCTCTACATTTTTTGTGGTCTGCCCAAAATCCTTTTGGGGGCTGTAAGCGACCAGCAGAACAAATGTTATGCAGGCCTGTTCTAGGACCTTTAGACCCATGTTTCTTGAACTTTCTACTCACAACCTCTTTTCACCTGAGGAATTTTTCTGTGACCCCAGGTATATAGGTATATAAAATAGGTATCCAAATCAAACATTTACTAATAATAAATCATAAAGAAATTTATTTTAAAACAATTCTTTGGTATACATATAATTTTCCCACTTATTAAAGATGAAATCAAACTTGCATACTAATGAGATGGATGTGCTTGTTTATTTTTACATAAAGAATTAAGTCTTGGAATATTTAATACTGCAGGACATAGCTCTTCAACATTTTTCAGAGTTGCTTGATATTTTGATTTCATAATCATTAGTTCTGAGAATGCTGCTTTGCATAAATATATAGTACAAAATGACAGAAGTATGTTTAGGGCCATTTCAGAAATTGCTGGAAATTCTGTCTTAATTCCAAGCCAAAATTCATTTGGTAATTTTTTTTTAGAAAACTCATGTTTTAAACCTGTGTCACTTGATAACTTGGAAAATTCTTCTTACACTTTTAATGGTAGATGACCAATTTTTAAAAAATTTCAATTGACTATACTTTATGAACCCAACTTGCTTTTTAGAATAAAAATCTGAAGGGAAGTATTTCTGAAACTGTGTCTCCAGGCATTTCAGATGATGAATTATAACTCTAACAATTAAATCTTTGGGAAAGTTATTTTCAATTGTAAAATCATTTGTAGCTATAAACATTTCTGAAGAACCATTTTCCTCCCCATTCTTCCATGTTAACTTTTTTCATAAAACTTTCAATTTTATCTTTTAACATAAATATTACAATTTTTTCTTGAAGGAACATATTTAAATCAAGTTTTTAAAAAATATCTGACAAACAATGCAGTTTTGAAAGCCACAAGTCATTATGAAAAAAGATCAACAAAATCCGATTTCTACTCAGTCAAATATATAACATCTTTCAATTTCAATAACCTGTTTAAATTTTATTCTCTTGAGAGCCACATCATTGTGGTTTAAACCAAGGGACACCAAAAACTGTTGCAGTGGGGGCTCTGCCCACCCAAAAACTGTTGGGATTTCATGATGTGTTGTGGTGCAAGAATTCAGAGTCAGACCACCTCTAATCCAAATATAGACATTTATTGAGATTGATGCCTCTGATGAAGCAAACTAAGTTCCAGGAAGAACCAGCTATCTCAGAGAAAGCAAGATGGATTTTTATAGGGTAAAGATGCTGTTTATACAGTCAAAATTTACATAGGATATAGGAATATGATTAATATTAAAAAGACAGGACGAGTTAAGGGATTAGGTCATGGAGGAGGAGTCCCATCTATGGTTTGGTGGTTTAACATTCTGCTCACACTGCCCTCCAATTGCCTAGCTATTGTGGTCCTGTCTGGTCAAGATAGATAGTTAGGTATTGTGGTCCTGTCTTGGGTTAGATGGATGATGCGATTGTGGTTGAGTACAAGAACGCACCTGCTTCTGTGGGAATGGGTCTGGGGGCAGTGACCAGGTAAAGGCAGTAGCTGGATTCCCATCACATTGACACAACTGCTATTTCTGTGGGAAATAAGAGTTCAGGGACACACCTTTTGTTCCAGTGAGCAGTGAGGCATATATGAAGAAGTTAGGACTTTGGCAGGGGGCCTAGGTAGGCACAGTGCGCCTATAATGAAGTTAGAATATTGGGGCTGAGGGCAGCTTTATTAGGATTCCATCAACATGATTTGACGTATTTTTTTTTCTTGTCAGCTTAGGTGTACTACAACCTCCTGACAAAGACTGCCACATTGTCATCAGTACTTTTACCTCTTCTGTCTAAATTTAGCCACTTATCTTATCCATAATCAAAAAACATTTTTGTCCTAAAATATAACAAATATTATAATAAATATAGCTAATAATTTCTCAAATAAATTCTAACTTTATGAAATTGCATTTGTTTGTGCTTAATTTTTAAACATTTGTATTAATTTAAAAATTAAAAATGAATTAAAAATTTAAAAATTAATTCACAACATACAATGGTGTCAAATTTGAGCCAAGATGTTTCTGACAGCATTTGAGATGTTCCATAACATGGTGTTTGCTGTGCAAAATGCCCATGTTGTGTGTTCAGAACCAAGGCTGAAGTGATGCAATGTCCCACAATGCAACATGAGCAAGTGCTACCAGAAACACCTTGGATTCATTACACATTCGATTTTGAATTAATTTTTGGTCGTTGTGCATTCAGATACATTTCTCTGCTGCCAAATTTTTCGCAACCCCCACATTCAGTTATGTGACCATATATGAGGTTGCCACCCACGGTTTAAGAAGCTCCAACCTAGGGGGCGGCTAGGTGGTGCAGTGAATAGAGCACTGGCCCTGGAGTCAGGAGGACCTGAGTTCAAATTCGGCCTCAGACACTTAAAAACCACAAAAACTAGCTGTGTGACCTTGGGCAAGTCACTTAACCCCAACTGCCTTCCAAAAACAGCAAAAAAAAAAAGCTCCAACCTAGACAACTTCACATAGGCGGATTGCTTTAATGACGATGAATGATTAAAACCAATCTTTTAAAATTTTAGAGTCATATGATATAGAGACCTTTGAGATCATTTAGTACAACACCTTCATTTTAGAAAAGGAAACAGAGACAGAGAAAAGTGAAATCAATTGTTCAAGGTCATACAGTTGGTGAATGGCAGATCAAGGATACAAACTTCAGTCTTTTGATTCCAAACCTTTTGTTCTTTCCATGAATTTATTAATATATGTTTTTCTTGTTTGCAGATCTCATTTCCAATCACCTTAAGCCCTAAAACTAGTTTCTCAACATTTCTTAGTTTTGCTCCTAGTGTCAATTCCCTCTTTAAAGCTATAAATAGGATGGTGATGTTAAGTGTAGATCTTTATAAAATAAGACATAGCATAACCAGGGTGGAGCAACTGGGGATTTGCCCCAGAGTGCCATATTTAGAGGCTAATGGCAGCATTTGCAATCCCTTAACAGTATAGAAACAAAAGAGCTTTGCGCCTAGTAAGCACCAAAGATTAAAATAGGAAACTACCAAATGGTGAGCAGAGGTGAAATTTCCCTGTCTACAATCTTTCCTACCTTCAGTCTCCAGACCTTCTCCCACCACCTTGGGGTGCCAGTATTTTTGATTTTTTATTTCTTCACCATGGAGCTATGTTCAGCCTTCTACCGCCTCAGCTCACATAAGAGTGAGCTTGTGCCACTGGCCCCTTTAAATCCTAATTTAAAGATCTTACTAAGATTATAAATACCTTTTCCTATCAATTTTTATATAAATTTTTAAATGAAATTTTATTCCCTTGGGAATGTGAGAAAATCACTGTTTCATGAGTTGCTTTTAAAATATTAGAAAGATTTGATGGCTTTTTTCACAGTTGGTTTGTGTACAATAAAATTCTACCCAATTTTCTTCACTCTTGATACAAACTTTCTCCATGAAACTTTTTCTATAATGGAGTTCTTTTGCTATCCACCCCCCCCCCACACACACATCTTAATCCTACTGTATCCCAAGTTCCATTTCCTATGAGTCACTTTTGATTATTGTCTAATTGGATAAATATATTTTATTAATTAGCATGCTAATATGCCAAGTCCCTACATTTCTGGTGGTTATTTCCAATTTATCCTTTCTGTAGATTATGTGTACATAGTCATATATTTTCTCTCCCATTAGATTATAAATTCCTTGAGAGTAGAGATTGTCTTTTATTTCTCTTTGCGTTCTCAGCACTTATCTTAGTGTTTGGTACACAGTAGGTATTCAATAAATGGTTTGTTTTACTAATTGGAAACTACAAAATAATTTCAAATTCTTAACACATAATTAATTAATTTTACAAAGAAAATACATCAGGGACAGGGTCTCAAATTTTGGTAAGATTTCTGGTAGCAATTATCAACTTCAGTCCTGTTAGTATTTTCTTTAGACATTTCCAAGTAACCAGGTAATTGGTATGCCTTGGTCCTAGTGATGGGCTGGGTATGTTTTTCCCTAACCTCAAAAAATTAGTGGGTGGTGTTAACCAGGTGGAGGGTATACTTTGAAAGGTAGGGGATATGTGAATGAAATTCAGTTGTCTTTTTGTTTTGTTTTTACTTTGAGCCCAACACTGGTTGAGAAAGGTGAGTCCAGAGGTTTGCACGACTTCCTGGACTTTTTTTTTGTCTGTGTGTCATTTGAGTGGGATTGTAAACCTAGCTAGTGTAATGGGGGTCTGGTGCATGTACAGAGTGCCTAGGAGTGTTTCACCACATGGAGTGGCTAAGTAGCTTGATTCCAGGAAAATCAAAATGTAGAAAGCAAGTGCCTTGGAAAGAATGTGGGTGGCATGTGTAGACATTCTATTACTGGTGTTGTTCGGCCTAATGGTATGGTTACGGTACCAGAGGAGGCTCTCTTTCTATTCCATCTTTAAGCCCTCAGAACAGAATCAATCCACCCTCAGGACCTGTCTTTCTCATTTAACTTCCTCAATACCATCTGAATACCATAAAATTCTGAAGCGATATATGTTTCTACTCTCACATTAGAATGTCTTCATTATACAACTGCTTCCAATTGGATAAAAGCAAAAAGAAATTTTTTTTACTTTTCCTCCACTCTTGTGTTTGTATTTCAAAGTTTCTACCCAGAACTAGTTTTTTTTCATCAGAGATCCCTGAAAGTTCTCTTTCTTTAGACCTCTGATTAAAGCAATAACCCACCACAATTCCAGAGGACTGGTGATAAAAAATGCTACTCACTTCCTAACAAAGCGGTGATTTACTCCGAGTGCTCACTGAGACATTTTTAATATGACCTGTGGAAGAATATGTTTTGCCTGATTATGCATGCTTGTTATAGGGTTTTTTTTTCTTTTTCTTTTTGGAGGGCAGTTGGGGTTAAGTGACTTGCCCAAGGTCACACGGCTAGTTTTTGTGTTAAGTGTCTGAGGCTGGATTTCAACTCAGGTACTCCTGACTCCAGGGCCGGTGCTGTATTCACTGCGCCACCTAGCCACCCCGGGGTTTGTTTTTCTTTCTAACTTGGGGGTGGGATGGAGAGAAGTCAAATTTTCATTGATTAAAAAAAAAAGTTAAGTAACATAGTGAGACCTTTAAGGAAGGAACTAGCTGCAAAGACTTTTTATCCCGTTTAATTATTTACCTTCTAACCTTAGCTGCACTGCATTTGTCTGTTCAAAAACTTTTTATGTAATAAAAATTGTCCATTTTAGTGTCTATTAGCCTCTCTATTCCTTGCTTGGTCATCCAGTATTCCTCTATTCCATAAATCTGAATGATAATTTTTACTTTGTTTCTCTAATTTATTATGTGACCTTTCATATCCAGGTCATGTACCTTTTTGGATTTTATCCTGAATTGTTTTTTTAAGGCCCAAACCACATTGCTTTGCCAGATTGCTAATTAGTTTTTCTAACAGTTTTTGTCTAATAGTGAGTCATACAAGGGGCTGAAGTCTTTGGGATAGTCAACAGTTAACTTCTAGGTTTATTTTCTATTGCATGTTGTATACATAATCTGTTCCACTGATTGAATTTTTATTTTTTAACCAGTACCAAAATGATTACTGCTTTGTAGTATTGTTTGAGATGTAGTGTTGCTAAGCCCTCTTCCTTCTCAATTTTTTTCAGCATTTTCCTTGAGAGTCTTGACCTTTCGTTCCTCTAATTTATTATTATTTTTTCTGGTTCTATAATGTAGTTCTTAGGTAGTTTGGTATACCACTAAATAAGTAAATTAATTCAGATAGTATTGTCATTTTGATTGTATTTTTTTGACCTACCTCCAATTATTTAAGTCTATCTTTATTTGTGTAAAAAGTGTCCCCTAGCTGTATTCATATAATTCCTGTGTATAGCTTGGTAGGTAGCTTCCATTTTATATTTTGTTAGAGTTTAAATGGAATTTCTCTTTCTCTCTGCTGCATTTTATTGATAACATACTGAAATATTCATGACTTATATGGATTTTATGCTCTATCTCTTTTCTAAGCTTAATGTTTCAATTTAGTTTACTCTCTAGGGTTCTCTAAGTATTACATTATATTCTCTGTAAAAAGTGGTAATTTTGTTTCTTCTTTGCTTATGCTTATCCCTCAGTTTCTTTTTATCTTGTTGCTATAGCTAAAATTTCTAGCATTAGATCAAAAAGAAGTAGTGACAAAGGACATCCTTGCTACATTCCTCATCTTCTTAGAAAGAATTCTACTTGATTCCTATTACATAATGCTGGCTCTCGGTTTAAGACATGTCCTATTTACCATGTTAAGGAAAGGTCCATGGATTCCTTTGTTTTCCACTGTTCTTAATAGAAATGAATGGTGTTTTGTCAAAAGCTTTTTCTGACTGTTAACATAATCATTTAGGTTTTGTTGTTCTTGCTGTCAATATGGTCAATTATGCTTGTGGTTTTTCAAATATTAAGCCAATTATCCATTCCTAGAATAAATCCAGTCATGTCACAGTGTGTAGTCTTTGTTCTGAATGACTGTGGATTCTGTGTTAATATTTTATTTAAAAGTTGTGAATCAATGTTCATTCAGGGAAATAGCTTTCTTGCTTTGTTTGGACTCTCCATGGCTTAGGTATTAAGACCATATTTGTAGTACAGAAAGAATTTGGTTGGTGATTTTCTTTTGCTATTTTTGCAAGCATTTGATGTAATATTGGAATGACTCTTCTTTGAATGTTTTACAAAGTTCACTTGTAAATCCATCTGGTTCTGTAGTTTAGGACTTCCATTGTGGCTTGTTCATTTTCTTTTTTCTAAGAATAGGTTATTCAAATTCTTTATTTCATGTTCTATTCATCTGGATAGTTTATATTTTGTAAATATTTGTACATTTCAGTTTTTTTGTTTTATTGGTATATAACTGAGTAAAAGTTTATAATAGGGTTTTCTTCATTTTTTAATGAATTCTCCTTTTTCATTTTTGATACTGGTACACAATACTCCATCTCCTGACTGAGCAGTTTTCGTTGGCTATCTCCCAGTCCTGGAAAGCTTCTTCCTCTGCTCAGTACAAGGATAAACTCTCAGTTCAATAGGCTATGAGTAGATTTCTTTTTTAATTTTCACTTTGCTTTCTTGTTCTAATATATCTGGATAGTTTGCTCTCGTGATTTCTTGAAATATCGTATCTAGACTTTTTATCACAGTTTTCAGGTAGTTCAGTGATTCTTTTTTATTTAAAAAAGGTTTTTATTGATGCCTTTTATCCCAACATCATTATAATTTGCCCCAGTGTCTCTCCCTCTCTCTGAGATCTATCCCATAAAACAAATAATAGTTTTAAAGTACAAAAATGAGAAAGTAAGCATAACTGATCTATACATTGAAAAAGTATGAAAATATGTGCCATGTGTCACACTTATGGACCTCCCACCTATGGAAAGGGTTGGGGTGGGGTGTCTTCTCATGCTTTCCAATCATGCTTGTTCTTTGTAACTTGGCAACATTGACTTTTGATTTCTTGGTATATAGTTGTTCTTTCCATTTCCATTGTGGTAGTAATTGGGCATATTGTTTTCTTGGCTGTATTTATTTCATTTTATGTCAGTTCATGTAGATCTTTTCATGCTTCTCTGTATTCATCACATTCATCATGTCTTACAGTATCTTACTATGAGAAATAGTAATTTAAGGGGCGGCTAGGTAGTGCAGTGAATAGAGCACTGGCCCTGGACTCAGGAGGACCTGAGTTCAAATCCAGCCTCAGACACTTAATACACTTATGTATCAATAATGAGATATTCACAACACCCATGATGGTTATGAATATGCTGGTATAGTTTTGGATCACAAAATGCAGCAAAC
>CM053601.1:31299173-31338145 GCA_028646575.1 Pseudocheirus occidentalis | reverse complement strand
CATTGGCTTTTTGGGCCTCTTTTGTCATTTGAGTTAGTCTATTTTTTTTTTTTTGCTTTTTTTTGGAGGGCAGTTGGGGTAAAGTAACTTGCCCGAGGTCACACGGCTAGTTTTTTGTTTTAAGTGTCTGAGGCCGGATTTGAACTCAGGTACTCCTGACTCCAGGGCCGGTGCTCTATTCACTGAGCCACCTAGCCGCCCCCGAGTTAATCTATTTTTAAGGTGTTATTTTCTTCAGTATTTTGGGGGATCTCCTTTAGGAGGCTGTTGACTCACTTTTCGTTATTTTCTTGCATGATTCTCATTTCTCTTCCCAATTTTTCCTCCACTTCTCTTACTTGATTCTCAGAATCCTTCTTGAGTTCCTCCATGGTCTGTAACTAATTCATATTTTTCTTGGAAACTTTTGATGCAGGACTTCTGACTTCATTGTCTTCCTCCGATTCCATGCTTTGATCCTTTTTGTCCCCCAAAAAGGAATCTATGGTCTCATTATGTTTCCTCTGCTTGCTCATCTTGCCAGTCAATTACTTGACTTTTGAGCTCTTTACCATGGTAGAACTCTGCTTCCAAGATGGAGAGAGTTTTGCCCCAAATTACTGGTGTTTTTGCAGCTGAGCTATTAGGAGGTGCCCTCTCTACAGCCCCCCAAGCTCTGGCACACTGGCCACATATCCCAGTACTACCACCCAACACAGTGATCCACATGTAAGCGAGTTAGAGCAAGAGCAATTACTGTCTGAATTGTTGCTTGGTCTCCCTACAATCTGCAGGTCACATGGCAGCAGCAGCTGCAACCACTGCGTCTCTGCTGCTTCTCACCCTAGGGGCAGTAGTTCAATACTCTTCCATCTCCCCCTCCTCCATTCCAACAGAATTCTCCCCTGACCTTTTACTTTCTCTTTGCTGTTTATGGGTTGAGAAGTCTGGAAACTGCCACAGCTGCTGGTGATTTACTCTCCTGAAGTCTGCTCCATCACTGCTGGTCGGGGCCACCCTGAGGCCAGAACCATGCAGCTCACACGGGACCTGTCTGCATTCTTTTACAACATGGCTAATGTGGAAATATGTTTTGTATGACTACACATGTACAATCTATATCAAACTGCTTTGCCTTCTCAAGGAGGGGTGAGGTGAAAGAGAGAGGAGGGAGAAAATTTGGAATTCCAATTTTTTTGAAGTTTATTTATTTATTTGCTTTTAGTTCACAACATTCAGTTCCACAATCCCTTGAGTTTCAAATTTTCTCCCCCTCCCTCTTCTCCTCCCCCCCCATGGCAGCATGCAATCAAATAAATATAGGATCTACAAATACCTTCACATTAAACATTAGTCAAGTTGTAAAGAAGGATGATAACCAAGGGAAATCCAAATTTTAACAAATGAAGGTTAAAAATTACTTTTACATGTAATTGAAAAAATATATTAAAATCAAATGCCAAAGGAAGAATATCTTCATTAAAGCACTGGACACAGGGATGTGCAGTATGTAAAAGCATGTACTCATTCAAACAGAAATAACTGCCTCCAAAAAAGTAAAGCAGGGTTAATATGGGTGGTATAGTTGGACACAGAATAAGACTTGTTATATAAATGTGGGTATTATAAAGATGATTTATGTATGAATTCTATATCTTTGATACCTATTTTCCTGACTTATTTCAGTTTTCCTCCTGCTGATGCTTTGGGTTGTAGTGTGGTCCTATATGGGCAAAGAAATTTTTCCTGGTGAAAGCCTATTTGGAATGTTGATCATTTTCTGTGGTGCCCTTTTGGGTGGTAGACTCGTGCAACTCATTAGGATCCCCTCAGTACCTCCACTACCACCTCTTCTTGGTAAGTATAACATTACTCAGGTATTCTTTTTTTTTTTTTGCTTTTTTTTGGAGGGCAGTTGGGGTTAAGTGACTTGCCCAAGGTCACACAGCTAGTTTTTGTGTTAAGTGTCTGAGGCCGGATTTGAACTCAGGTCCTCCTGACTCCAGGGCGGGTGCTCTATTAACTGTGCCACCTCGCCGCCCCTGGGTATTCTTTTTTTTTAACTTAAATATTGGAACTTAAATACAAAATAAGAAAGGGGGAAGCATGTTATGTGCATAGAAGAACATAAGAAAAGATTCAAAATATGTAACAATAAATTTTCATTTCAAGAAAGCCTGTATGATATATACTATTTAATAATATGTACCATATATAATGATATATATAATAAAATAAATAAATACATTGTGTTGAGGGCTGTCCATCTTTTCTTTGCTTTCTTGTAAGTTTTCTTTTGTTCTTTGCGGTGCACTTTTTTTCCCTTCCCTCCCCCAAGGTTACAATTAAGTGCAGATATATTTCTCTATAGATATATAGATATAGATGATATAGAGATAGAGATAGAGATGATAGAGATAGATGGATAGATAGACAGACAGACAGACACAGACAGACAGACAGACAGATAGATAGATAGATAGATAGATAGATAGATAGATAGATAGATAGATATCAGGTATTCTTTTTAATTCACTGTGCATAAGTTTTGAACATTTAGTGTAGATATAGTGGTAAGTCAACACTAAAAAACATTTCCCTGATGTAACTGTCTTCTTTCCTTTGCGCATCCGTAGGCAATATGTACATAGATTTTCTTTAAAAAATTAAAAGTTTTATTAAAAACATAGTACTTAACATTAATACAGTCAGATCATTTGGCTTAGTAATGAGAGAAATGATCATTCCTTTCTTGTATTTAATAACTAATAATTTAATTAGAAATCAGCCCCTGTAGATTACTCAGGCTGCCTTGTGAATTGCAGGACTGATAGTGAGAGGGAGAACCTCGATCTCTTCAAAAGGTAAAGTTAAATGAATTGATGGATTTTGGCCCATTGTGTTCTAGTCAGACAGGTCTGGGAAAATGTGGATTCTTCCTTTTGTCAGATGGGTGATATGAATATAGTTCATTATCTTTGACCAAAAGTGAGTGATCAGAGTCACATGCCCTAGATCCTCATTATAATATTCATTCATTAATTGTTAACCAATCAGAGTTGACTTCCACCCTCAGGAATACCCACTCTTCCAAGGGCATGTAAGCATTGAGTTCTATGAGGGCTCTTTTAGTCTAAGAGAGACAACCAAATGACCATCCTTTTATTAATAATATACTAGCATTATTAATGAAATGATTAATTACCCAGAAACTGTCTCTTGAACTTTATATATACCACAGTAACTATTTACACTTAAATTCATTTCCACACATAAAGGATAATAACTTTTCAGTCACTCTTCTTCAAATCCCCATCAGGATTCCTCGTTTTTATATTCATTTGACTGGCAATCAATCAACAAGCATTTTATTATTAAGTGCCTGAATATGTGCCAGCCATCATGCTAGGTGCTAGGGAAAGAAAAATGGAATAGACCCTGCTCTCAAGGAGCTTATGTGCCTATTATGGGAGGAGTTTACATGCATCAAATCTACACATATCAATATATAGATACACATACATATTTTATATATGTGTATACATACATACATAAAACATGTTGATAAAAAATTCTCCCTTATCCATAGATAGTTTTCCTCTGGTTCTGGGTTTGTTTTTCACTTTGAATTGTTTCACAGATTGTCTTTCCTGATTTCTTTGTTTTCCTCTTATTTGTTGATTTTGTGACATCATAGGATTTTGCTACATTCTTGTGCCATGATTGAATCCTTCTCCTAGTGGAGGATATTTAGATTGCTTCCAGTTTTATACAGTTATAAATATCTTTGAATTGACGGGTTTTGATAACACTTTCCCAACAATTAAAATGATTGTATTAAAGGCTGTGATTTTTTAAAAACAGTTTTTGCTGTGCACAGCCAGACTGTACAAATGTAAAATTCCTACCAGTATGGAATTCAGCTACTTTTAATGATTTTTGCCAATTTGATGAGATAACGGCTCAAAGTTGTTTTAATTTACATATTTTTTAAATGATTGAGGTTGGACATTTTTTCAGGTGATTATTAACAATTTTTTTCTTGTCTTGAAATGTGTCCATTCATATCCTTCAACCATTTATCTGTTTTGCAGCTAGAGTTAACCATTGTAATTTTTAATCTTAAATGTATTTTAGACAGAAATGTAATTTTAAAAATCAGGACCCCATGTGTAATAGAGAAACTCTTGTGTATGACTCAAAGAGAGTCAGAGTAGACATCTTTTGCAACTTTTGCTTATACCTTGCTCCAAGGGAGACTTTTATTGTCCTGCCAAGAAAGTAGAAGGTTGGGATCACAGGCCAATCTGCTGTCCTCAGAGAGAAGGGATATTAAGCTAGAAGAATCTGCTCCCTTAAATATTACTGGTCTAAGGAATATCATTGGGTTCCAGCTAGCTCTTGATTCCTCTGTCATTATTGAGGGAAAGGGACCCCAAGATCTACATGCAAAACTTAACTTCTTCCCCACCTAACACCAGTCCCACAACAAAGACACATGAAGAATAAATAGCAAAGAAATCCATTTATCCAAATCACAGCAAAACAGAGAGCAGGCAAACATAGGAGAATCTATTATATACCACACAATACAGAGTAAAGGAGCTCTCCCATTGGGAATGCTGTAATTCAACTCAACCGAGAGAGGGTCCTGGATCTTACCCAAGAGGAAACTCCTCAAAGTTTCCACTCTAGCAAGCTGGGGGATAGAGATGTGATGGAGACTGCCCACTCCTCTCATGTCTTCCCAGAGTCTCTTCCTTCAGCAACATGAAGTGAGATTAGTCTCATCCATTTTTACTCTGAAGGTGGAAGCCAGAAGCTCTTAAAGAAGCTCAGAGCTCAAAAATGACTTGAAGCTTTGAAGTTTCTCTAAGAGGACTGAAGACTGGGGCTCTCTTCTGAATTCCTGCTCACCACTCATATAGGGCAAGGCATTAATTTCCACCTGTGAAGCTCCATACCAATAGGCTTTGGGGTAGGGATTGCATGAAATTTTTACTTGTCATATTAGTGTTAAATATTTTTTTCCAAATCTGATAACTGAAGAATTATTTTAATAATAAATGGCCTTATATTTGTTGCACTTGTTTTTTTATTTTAAGAACATATATGTTGTCCCCTAAGAATTCCTATGTCAAATCTTTTTAAAATAATTTTTACATAATTGAGATAATTATATTTATAATTATTTTATAATATATAAAATATAATTTATAAGTATATATTAATAATTCTAAAAAATCTATTTTCTTCTGTATTTTTAAAAGTTATATTTTTACTTTTAAGTCTGTCATCCAGTTAGAATATCCACTAACATACATGGTATAAAATGTGAGTCTACATATATACATCATTTTCAAAGAATATTTGCGAGTGCCAATTTGTATATCATATATAATATATATCTTTTGTTCATCCATTTTTGAGAATATTCTATCTTACTCTTGTATCTTGTTTTTTAATATAATAATGTTGCCTTTCATTGTTTAAATAAACTTTATGGAAAAGCAGAAAAGTCTTGGGGGATTACAATATTTTTTCTGAAAAGCAAGTAAAATTGAATATGTTGTCATCATCAGAACATCATAGGAGCTGGTTGCTGCAATTCTTGTGTGTACATTATTGGGATAGCTAATCCAACTAGCTATTTCCATGACAACTTTCTTCTAACATAATCAGAATACTCTTACCTTGTCTTATACCATTTTTTATCTGCAAGTGACAAAACTGAGTCCCTGCCATGGTCAGATCAGCCACCAAGCATTAGGCAGAATCATGAAGTCAATGCAAATTAGCAAGTATAATGTCACAGAAATAAATGTCCAAAACAGATGGTATCTTGAGGTGTGAAAAAAAACTGCTGGATACTAGTATTGAGGTTGAGCATTGTTTCAGATAATTCGGATAATATTTAATGTACAGTTTTGAAAGACAATATAGTCACTGTAATTAATTATTTGTAGCGAGGCAAGCATGTTGGATTGGACTGAGATCCAGCCTCAGAGTTAGGAAAGCCTCGGTTCAAATCTCTGCTGACTATATCGACCTTAACACTTAACTACTCAGTGTCCCAGGCAATTCCCTCAAGACTGTAAGTTGCAGTGCAAATACTGATATATGTTGGTGGAGGGAGTTTCCTCATAGAGAGCTCTCTATGCCAATGAAGTCACAACTCTAACTCAAAAAAAGAAATTCTTCATATGTCTGAGACTTGAGCGACCTTTGACTTTGACATATCCTAAGGGAGGGGGAGAGAATGTGTCCAAACGTATTATTGAGAACACACATTTTCCTGTCCTTGTGAAACAGACTTATCACATTCATGTTCCTTTGCTTTTCTCTACGGCCATTTGGTAGCATGCACTGACCCTGGGCAGACAGACACATTACAGAAGGGAAAGTAAGTACAAATGCAAAGGAAAAACCACCCAAGAATATTGGGGTGCTGCAGCCTCTCAACCCTGTTGCTTCTAGCAACAAAGTTTCACAACATAGTCTTACACTTTCTTTGACCTACTTAGAAGAGAGGAAGGAAGGTAGTATTCTTCCAAACACCAAGAAGGAAACTTTGCTTCTCTCTGCTTTTGTATGTCAAATCCTAGCATCTCCAGTGTGTCAGAGATGGTGGGGAGTTTTTCAAGGCTGTCAGTAGTAGCTCTTAACACCCCATTCTCACAAGATAACTGGCCTTCCTTTTGTATTCTGGTAGCAATAAATTTAACTAGTTACCATATAAAATCTGCATTCCTAAAGACTTTGGCAAAGCAGATGTCAAAAAATTCAAAAGAAAAATAAGGCCAAATGAAGTTATCCTCTGAATTATGATATTCTAACTAAACACAAATCATAGATCATCCTAATGAATAAGGTTGAAAGGAAACCCTGTAGCCAGACAGGAAGGACTTGTACAAGATGGTGTGACAGATACTTAACTGAGGACAAATTTTTTTAAAAGGTGGCACAGAATTGTCGTAGTATCAGGCTTTTAGTAAAAGCCTAATACAGATCTACTTTAATCATGTATTTGAATATTGATTTTTTTTCTTAATTATCATCTGGTTTGGAAACAGATAAAAAAATGTTGACTCCAAATCTTGTGGAAAATAGAACAAAAAAGGGCACGATGATTTGATTCGTGATTTTCTCTGTGTTCTGAAGCATGATGTTCGAACTGGAACGGGTAGAGAAAAGTCTTTTTAAAAATCCACCAGAGATGAGAAGGTACTAGAAAGTACCAGCCAGCTGCTTTTTCTTAGTTCTAGGTTTTAGGTACTGATAACATTATGTCCTTTGGCAACAAAAAATGAAAAGATATGATCACAAACTCATCTTCAGGAAGTCATCAGAGAGGATGATTCACAGGAAAAAGGCTAGGGATCAAAAGAGTAGAGACAGGCAAATGTCCTCATTTTCCAAAAAGGGGGGAAGAAAGAGTCCGCACTATAAATGAGTAAGCTTAACATTGATCCCGAGGGGGAAAAAAGTCTAGTGTGGATTACTTAACAAGTGGTTTGTGGGCACTTCAGAATAAAAAGTAGTAATTCTATAGAGACAAAGCAACACCTGTCAAACTAACTTCATTTCCTCTTTTATTAAGATAACTAGACTGGTAGATGAGAATGACCTAGACATAGTGTATCAATTTCAGGACGTTTGGCAACAATCTCTTGTTATAGCTTTTTAGAGAAGATGAAGTATGGACTGGAGAAAAGTACAGTCAGGTGGACTCCTAGCTGGTTGATCAACTCTATTCCCAAAATGTAATCAAGTAGATCCTGGAGGTAGGTCACTTATGGTGAACTACCAGCTAGCTATCTCTTTAGGCCTGATATGCTCAACATTTTATCACTGATTTGGATAAAGGCATAGCAGGCATGTGATTTTTAGATAACCCAAAGCTGGGCAAAATAAATTATTGCATGACAGCATCGGCTTCAAAACCACGTGAAATTTAAGGAAAAAAAATCAAGCTTCAAGGACATGATTAAAGTAGATCTATATCAGCAGCAATTCATGTGAAAAAGATCTGGGTATTTTAGTTGGCCATGAAGTTCCAGATAAAAGCTAAAATATTTTTTTGTTGAAACCTTAAATTTCATTTATAGATAAAGCTGTCCAGATCAAAATAATTTTCTCACTAGAATCCGCACTGGTCAGACTGTGCCTAAGTCATTGTGTTCAGCTCTGTAAACTCCCATTTTAAGAAGAATGTTGTCAAACAAGAGTGTCTTTGTAAGGGAAGCATCCAAATTGACTGGATTTTTAAAACTATGTCCTGTGAGTTAACGTGAGCACCCTGGAGAGGTGTCTCAGGGCATTGAGATGGTTTAGGAAGGACCTATTAACTTATATATTTAAAGTGTAGTCCTATTTGAGAGAGAATAGACTTATTTTGTGTTGCTCCAGAGACAGAATTATGATGAATAAATAGAGGGAGGTTACCAGAAGGTAAATTTCAATTCATTACAAGCACAACGTTTCAGTGGCAGTAGAGTCCATTAATAATGGAACAGTTTGCTTTTCATTCAGTGAAGTTTCCTCCCTATTAAGTGATTGATTCTTTGTTAAGTGTCGGTTAAGTGTTAGATGCCTTTAGAAGTGGTAGAGGAGTTTCTTCATCATGTAGGAGATTTGACTCAATAACCTTTAAACTCTAATATCTTATGATTCTATTAAAATTACTTCTTTTAGTAAAATTTTGCATATAGTCTTTGTTCATTACAAATGACACAGGATTTTAATGCCAAACTTCCCAAAAAACAGATTGTAAAAGGTTGAATTTTACATGAATTAAAATTTTCTGATAATCCTGATATGTCAGCCTATTTTGAAGATTTTTTCCTATTTCAGAAAAAGTAGTTAATGCTTTTTCCATATTTAAAAAAAACTCATTCAAGATGTCTAGACAAGTTGAATTAATTAGTCTTGAATTCATTACAAAAAAGACATTAATAAATGAACATTTTAAAATGCTTTCTTCCTGTTGTTCCCCAGTGATTTTTACTGAGGGATAGTGATAAGAAATAGGTCCATGGTACCGATGTAGAAAACACTCAAGTTTGGAAATTCTCCCTCCATCAGTGGCAGATCAGCACCTTCCCTGCAACTTAGTCGCCTAGAGCACTGAGTTTAAGGTGACTCACCCACTGTCATATAGACAGTATGTTTCAGAAGGAGAACTTGAACCTGAATCTTCCTCCCTAACCATTATACCATCAATGTCTCTGATTTTTTCCTAATGAATAAAATGTCAGAATTTAGAATGTTAGAATTAGAGGAAACCTTAGAGGGCATTTACTTAAAGATTTAATCCCCAGATCATCTTCCTCAACTTGAAGACTTCCAGTGACAGGTTTTTTTCCCCCATAGATCATTTTTCCCATCTCCAGAGCCTCTCATTTCATTCTGATAATGCTTATTCTTATAAATCTAATTCTTTGCAAGCTCCCTGAGAGGAGGCATTGTTTTTACTTTTTCTTTGTATCCCCAGTCTTTAACATGGTTCCTGAAACATTATAAATGCTAAATGATGCTTGTCAACTGATTGATTGATCAATATGCATATCTACAACCACCTTTTGGGGCAGAAATGACTGATTATAGCCACTAAGTTTAGCAAAATGTTCAGGACTATTTTGTGAACAATCTCAGAATAATCATTGAAAGGAAACTTGAAAATTTTTCTTGGAGACCATCCTTTCATTAAAAAAATATTCTTCTATCAAAGTCAAAATATAAAATATGCCTTCCTGTAACTCCCAACTCTTGATCTTAATTCTGCCCTCTAAAGTTAAGCAGATCAAAGCCAATCTTTCTTCAAAGTGACAAAACTATCATTTGTTTTAGAGAGATGTTTGTATAACATATATCATATTGCCTGCCTATTCAGTGGGTAGAAGAATGAAAACATAGGAATGCTTGTATGAACTAGAACAGAATGAAATAAGCCAAACCCGAAGAAGAATATTTTTAAATGACCACAATAATATAAAAGAAACTAGAAATATAAGTGAATCACTAAGAGGAATTTGGATTCTGAAAAAAAATTAACCAAATAATTACCCCAGAAAACATAATAAACTATACCTCTGTCCTTTTGTCAAAGGAGAAAGCTACTAGTACAAAACATATAAATTAACAGGTTACTCTGGGGAGAAAGGTGGTCGTGTAATGCTTAACTGTTTTTCTTTGTTACAAAGTAGGATTCAGTACTAGACTGGGATTGAAGGGAGAGAGAAATAGAAGGTAGTATTTCCAGGAATGACTACAATAGGAGAAAAAAACCAATAAAACCTTTTTTAAATGTAGAACCCAGAAGTAAATGTTACAGATGTGATCTAATTAAGTAAAAGCAATCAATCATTTCCATAATTTCATTAATGCATCCTTAGAGTAAATCAACCTTTTTGATAGCCATGCATTAAGTTATAAGCCAGGAAAATTAGCCAGCTCCATCTTTGTTTCATCCTGTGTTGTGTCTAACCATGTCTTTCCCATCCTATGTTTGCTCAGTTGGTTTTTGGATCCCTACTAAATTTCAGCTTATTCAATTTGACCCAACTTCCCTGCCTGTCAAAATCTTTTTGGATCCCACTTCTGTCATTGACAGTCTTCGCTAGCCCTCCTAATCTTCCTATCTCTAATTAAAGTCTGAAAAATATGTCTTCAAGTCATGGATAAAAATGTTGGATGGGACTAAGCCAAGTATATTTTTCCCTGGGGTCCTGTCCTTGAAGGTTGCCTTTAATTCATTAATCATCACTCTTTGGAGATGGGTCATTCAACCATTTCTGAATCTTTCTAGTTGTATCAGCATCCAGCCTATATCTTCCAATCTTTCATAGTTCAAAAAAATTGTCCAAGATTCTTTTACCAGATAACTTGCTAAAATACAGTTATATAATATCTATGGCATTTCTCTGATCTACAAGGTCTGGATTTCTCTTCTTTAAATAGTAACTGTCAAAAATAATCAAAATAGTTTAAATACAGGAAAGAAAAACAACTACTGTCTTTACTAAATATGAAGCACATTGGAATAAGATCTCGAAAGAATGATCAGCAGCATAACCATTCTGGGGGTTGTTGTTATTTCCATATTTATATAGAAAGTTTCTATATCTAGCTCCTGGTTAACAGTGTGCCTGTTCTTTATGTACTGCTTTATAAACATGTGGCTTTTAACAATTTAACACTTCATGATGGTGTTCACAATATTTTAGAGTTATTGAAATCAAGGTAATCTGGTTTCTTATAAATCTGATATTTGCTGAAAAAGCACTTGATTGAAGGATTTCATAGCAATGCCTGCCATTCAGAGGCCATAAGGTCCTGGGCTTGAATTCAGGAAAAGCTGGTAGCCATGTGCCACTTGGACAGCTCACTTAACTCTGATGCTTCAGGCAACTTCCTAAGACTTATCAACTGAGTCAGTGATTTTTGTCATCTACATTGATAGAAGGAATTCTCACACTGGGAACTCATTCTCCAATGGTTTCTCACCAGATTAGCACATAGACTGTAGTACAAGGTGTGTAATCAGAGGTACTAAATATTATGCTATTTCACGCTAAACACATAGACATTTAACCAAATTAAGACAAAAGGGGGGGATGTTTATTTTTATATTCTTCAATAATTTGAGTTGACATTCTCAGTCCAATTAAACAACTACTTATTATAGGTGCTAATGAGATATAAAACCTATTTCAGTAGTGTTTCCAATCAGTGAACATTTATTAAGTGCTTACCACATACCAGGCACTGTGCTAAGTAGGGAAGGTACTAGCAGCTCGGGATGGGCATGGCAGAGGTGGGGAAAAGTGACAGAGGTGCAGAAGGTGACATCTGAACAGTCTTAAAGGAAGCCAGGGATTCTTAAGAGGTAAAGCTGTAGAAAGAGAGCATTTCAGGATGGAAGACGACATGTCACATGTGTTGTTTTTGTTCAGTTGTTTCCTTTCTTGACCCTGTTTGGGGTTTTATTGGCAAAGACACTGGAATAGTTAGCCATTTCCTTCTCCAGCTCATTTTACAGATGAGGAAACTGGGACAAACAACATTAAGTGACTCACCCAGGGTCACACAGCTAGTAAGTGTCTGAGGGCAGATTTGAACTCAGGGAGTTCCTGGAGAGTCTTCCTTACTCCAGGTTTAGCACTGTATCCACTGTGCCACCTAGGTGCCCCATCACATGTGAGGAACAATAAGCAAGATAGTCTAGCTGGATTGTAGATTTCATGGAGAGAAGTAATATGTAAAAAGACTAGAAAAATAGGAAGACATTAGGCGGTAAAAAAAATGTCAAACAGAAATTATATTTGATCCTAGACAGCTGCTGGAGTTTATTGATCCAGTTTGTACTTTGGGAAAATCACTGTTGCAACTGAGTGGAGAAAGATCAGAGCAGGGAGAAGCCTAAGTCAGGAACTAAAAGGAAGTTATTGTAGCACCCAATTAAGAGTTGCCAAGGGCCTAAATAAGGGTGGTGGTAGTGTGGACGGGGAGAAGTGGCTATTTATCTTTCATTCATTTATTCATTTATCTATTTGTTTGTTTTTTGTCTATTTAGCATTTCACTTTTCCCCAGTTACGTGTAAAAACATTTTTAACGCTCATTTTTTGAATTTTGAGTTCCAAATTCTCTCCCTCCCTCCCCAAGCCCCCCTTGAGAAGCAAGCATGTATAAATTATAAAGTGTAGTCATGCAAAACATTTCCTTAATAGTCATGTTGTGAAAAGAAAATATAGACCAAAAAGAACTCAAGAAAAATAAAGTTTTAAAAATGGATACCTCAATCTGTATTCAGATACCATCAGTTCCTTCTCTGAGGATGAATAACATTTTTTTCTCATGAGTTCTTCAGGGTTTTGTATCATTGTATTGCTGAGAAGAGCTAAATCATTCCCAGCTGATCAGTCTTAACAATATTGCTGTCACTTTGTACATAGAACATTTCACTTTGTATCAGTTCATGCAAGTCTTTGCAGGTTTTTCTGAGAACATCCTACTTATCATTTCTTATAGTACAATAGTATTCCATCATATTCACATAGAAGGGGGTATTTGAGGGAAGTTATGAAGATAGGAAGATTTGTCAACAGATTATATAGTGAGGTTAAGGAGTGGAGGATGTTATCATGGTTGCAAACCTAGGTTGGCTGGGTGGATATGGGTGCCCTTAACAGTAACAGGGGAGTGTAGAAGAGGTGTTTCAGAAAGATGATGAGCTTTACTTTACCCACATTAAGTTTGAGATGCCTATAGACTATCCAGAGGGCATCTAAGAGGAACTTGAGCCTATATAATATAAAACACACCTTTTGGTGTCTCTTTATGTCTGTCCCTCTCTTAGTAATATTCCCAGACTACCCTTGTTTTCTGTGTTCTTTCCTTCATTCTACTCTGTCTTTGTCTGTTTGTATCTTGGTAGCTTTGTTCTGTGATCTGTTCATCTCCTTTGGCCCGATTCTCACTTCCACCTGTGGCTCTGGGATGGCCTGTGTAAGCCAATTCCTTCTAGGCCCACTCTCTACCTGTTTTTTCCCTCCTGACTTAACAAAACCTTTTTTCATCTTTCTTGTCCTCATCTCAGTACTTTGGCTCTGGTCTCCATTTCTCTTCTGCCCTGTGTCCTACCCTATTCAGCTTCTTAGTCTTCTAACTCGACTGTTACCGGTCTTACACAAAACCACATTTCTGTTCTATGAGCAGATGGAAATCTACAAACATGCACATCTCTGGAGAGTAAATCCCATTGCTGGGAAGAATTTTAGAATTTTCAGGGCTTGTCAGACTTCTTTAGCTCAGGCCACCTGAATACAGGTCTCTTTTCATTTCCCACATTCCATTCTTGAACCTCTATGGCAACAATCTGTGTAATAAAATATCTGTGTAGTAGAGTAATAGGAGCTGACATTGACATCGTGTTTTTGGGAATTAGGAAGTGCTTCTGTTACTTTTATTCTCCTCCCTATAGATTAAGAATTGGTCAAGTAGGTGTTTGATAGGAACCAGAGCTTAGTAGCGGCATGGCCAGAAAAACCAGTGGATGATTCCCCTTCCCCTCCCCCAGGGTTATGATATTCCTAGGACAATCTTTTTCTCACTGCTGTCTGGAATGCCTTCATATATCTCTGCACCTTAACATCACTGTCATCTCATTTTAATGTTTAGTAAGTATAATTTATGGCATTTTTTCTTCTTGCATCTGTTTCAAGGATTAAACATGAAGCTATATATTCATATGAAACATTAGACCAACTCCAGACAAAGAACAACTGAGTAGCAACCCTTTTACTGACCCCCATCCCTGCTGTGGTGGATCGTTGTTGTGTTTGTCCTTTGTTTTCAAAGAGGACCCTGGCATCAGGGAGATGATGACATAACTCCTAGTTGACTTGGATTTGAGTGAGGGAGGGTTGTGCAGGGTCACCAGCCTCACTTTCTCCTCCAGAGCCATCTGGGTCCATGACCTGATATTCATTAGGACAACCAGAGATGGCGCAGGATACAATGAGAGACCCTGGCCCTTTTAGGCTAAGGCCTTTTCAAGTACTCTCTTAGATTGAGGTAATGCCCATTCAGTGAATGGACCTCTTTAAGAATGAGTCAGGGGACGACCCCTTTAATTAGCAAAAAAAGAAAGAAAAAAAATCAAGCTGGGAGGGGAAGATCCTCAGGGTTGCTGTTCCAAAGAGAAAGTTAGAAAGAAAGAGAGAAAGAGAGAAAGAGAGAAAGAGAGAAAGAGAGAAAGAGAGAAAGAAAGAAAGAAAGAAAGAAAGAAAGAAAGAAAGAAAGAAAGAAAGAAAGAAAGAAAGAAAGAAAGAAAGAAAGGGAGGGAGGAACGAAGGAACGAAGGAACGAAGGAACGAAGGAAGGAAAAAATATGTAGAAGATAGGAACCTAAAAGTGGAGCAGGAAGGTCTTGAGTTCAAATGTTATTTCAACTACTTACTATCATGGGACCCTGGGCAAGTCACTTAACCTTTCATTGTCACCATTTCCTCATCTGCGTAATGAAGGGGTCTGTCTCAGGGGTGTCTAAGTTCTCTTCTAGCTCTAGGTTTACAATATTATCATTTTAAATGTGTGCCCACTGGCAGATTCTTTCTTCTGGTTCCTTACTGTATTTTATCCAGTGGCTTACCCCTCTCATTCCTCCTAACCCCTCACTAAGGCTAGTAAACAGTAAACCATTTTGACTTTTTGTCTCAACCTATAGTTTCATAAGTGTGGAAGCTCCCTAACCTTGTTATCTCCCTTTATCACTGAAACCAGAGCAAACACAGGTCATCCTGACTCAAAGGCAGGCCCACTATTTCCTACAGTCTTGTTGCTGCTTAGGAATAATGATAATCAATATCCTATAAAGAGCTTCATATAAAAATCTTTGTTCCTACTCATATGCAATCTGACCCTTTCTGAACGAATGAGATATATTTTCTGTTTAGAGGAAGAATGATTAAGCATCCATGTATTCTCTATTAGAAAAAAATTTAAAAATTAAGACACACTTCTTTTTTTCTCTTTGTTGTCCACAGGAATGCTGCTTGCTGGTTTCATCATCAGAAATACTCCAGGTGTCCGTGATTATGTTCTGGTTCATCAGCACTGGTCATCCTGTTTGAGAAATACCGCTCTTACCATTATCTTGGTACGAGCTGGACTTGGACTTGATCCACAGGTAGATCATAACTTGGAATTCAAATTTGAGAATTTCAGAAAAATGAAAGAGAGAATTTGCCTTATACTTATTTAGAGTATGGTATCAAAGCTAAAGCTAAGTTAAAGTCAAAGAATTATGTAGAAAAACCATACCCCCCCTTAGAGTTGAAAAGGACATTTAAAGGACCTTTAGAGGATGGTTTTCTAAATTCCAAACATAATCAATTTTAGGGAATATATTTGTTTCTTGAATCAGTCCATTCCATTTTTGGACAGCTTTAATTGATGTATTTAATTACATTAATTAAATGTATGTAAATAATAATATAATGCATATACATATACACATAAAATATAAATAAATTACATATAGAGAGAAAGAGATAAGAGAAATCTATATAGATAAATGGATATGTATGTTTAGATTTACATAGAGAGGGGAGAGAAAAAAAGAAGTATTAAGGGAGAGAAATACATGCAGAGAGAAAGAGAGGAAAGATATATAGACACATATACAGAGAGAAAGGTGTATGTGTGTGTATGTATGTATGTACATATATACATATACACACACACACACATGCACATTGAATCAGCTTTAATTTTTATAAAAAGAAAGTTGTATGGAGAGTCAGCATGGTACAGTGGAAAGAGGACTGGCTTGCAAGCTGGTCTATTTGTCACCTCCTTTGACATATTATTGTTACGAGACGCCCGGGATAAATCACTTAACCTCTCAGTTCTTTACATTTTTCTCTAAGACTCTAAAGTGCAGAGAAGGTGCTGACCTATACTGATAGAAGGAGTTTCCTTATGTGACCATGCCAATATCAATGAAATTGAAAATCCTGTCCCTATCTCTAGGCAGCCTGTCCTTATATGGAACCACAATCTGTCACCTTATTCTTTCTGCCTGAGGGTCTTTATTTCCTTTTAACAACACAAAGAATAAATCTAATCCCTCTTCCATTTGATGATCCTACAAAGTGTAGAAGTCAGTAATCTTGCCCCGCTTTTTTTCCCTTTGTGTCCCTTTTTTCCTTCAAGTTAAACATCTCGGTTCCTTTGACCAGTTCATATATAACCTGGTTTTGTGTTCCCTAGTCAGCCTCCTACTTTGTGGGAAGTTTCTTGTCAGTGTCTCTCATCCCTTGGGGCCCTTTGCA
Organism: Pseudocheirus occidentalis; assembly: GCA_028646575.1. NCBI lineage: Eukaryota > Metazoa > Chordata > Mammalia > Diprotodontia > Pseudocheiridae > Pseudocheirus > Pseudocheirus occidentalis. The sequence continues at coordinate 31,321,330 of CM053601.1, read as the reverse complement.
CTGACTGCAGTACTTTAGATATAACCTGACCAGGGAATACAATAGAACTCTCACCTCCCTTCCTTACCTGTGAATTATGTATAGTAACCATAATAATTTGAAAGAAAGCCCTAACTATTAGGGAGATTGGGAGGTGAAACCTACTATTCTGGTACCACACTACCAGATGGTACTAACATGCACCAAGTAGAAGACAAAAAAATATGTTTGAGCCATGTCAAGTAATACAGTCAATGAATGAGAGGCAGCCCTGGGGAGTATATTTGAAGATAGCAAGGCTCTAAATCCTACCTTGGATGTTGACTAGCTACGTGACCTAGGACAAGCTGTTTAGCTTCTCTGAAACTCACTTTCCTCATCTGTAAAATAACAGGTCTGAATTCATTGACCTCTAAATTTTCTCTTGGCTATCAGTGGATCAGCATAGGATCCTTCAAACTGCACCATTTTCTTAACAATCACTTTTCTTTTGCCTTCTAATGTATTCTAGTTAAAATAATCAAGTTGGACCAACAGTGAATGTTTCACAAAACAACTTTTAAGTAGCAGGGCCCTCTTTCCTAAGAGTGCTTATCTGTCAAGCAGTCTATAAGCACAAAGTAACATGGGAACATGAAAATGAAAAACAGTGAGTTAACATTTTATAGGGGAAAACAACAAGCACATGAGAAAGTAGACACAAAATCCAAAGTCAGGAAGAAGTCATTAGAACTGAAAGGTCAAGGCAAGGCTCCTGTAGACAGCATCATTTGAACTATGCTTTAAGGATTCTCTTATCCAACAGATAAGAGAAGAACCAAGCAGGGTGGCTAGGTGGTGCAGTGAACAGAGCACCAGCCCTGGAGTCAGGAAGACTTGTGCTCAAATCCTGCCTTAGACTCTCAACACACACACACACACACACACACACACACACACACACACACTAGCAGTGTGACCTTGGACAAGTCATTTAACTCCAATTGCCCTCCAAAAAAAGGCAGAGAGAGAGAGAGAGAGAGAGAGAGGCAACAGCAGTCATTATAAACCAAAGAAGAGGGTATCCAGAGGAAGGGAAGAGGAAGTAATCAGCCCTGTCATATGAAGCAAAAAGGTGCAGAAGGTGAAGACTGAGGAAATACCATGGGCTTTGGCAGAGAACAGTCATCGTGAACTTTGAAAAGAGTAGTTTTGGTTGAGTGTTGGGCTCATTGGATAAAAGATTTACAAGTGGAAGGAACATCAAAGGCTATCGGGTTCAACCATTTAATTTCATAGATGAGGAAACTCAGGCTAAGCAATTTGCACAAAATCACACGAGTAGTAAGCATCCGAATGTAGATTTAAAGCCAGATGCAAAGGGATTGAAAAGTGAGAAAAGTAAAAAGAGAAGCAAGGTAGGTAGACAGATTTTCCAAGGAATTTGACTGTGAAAGGGAAGAAAATAGAGGAAGATAGTGTGAAGGGGATGGTAGGGTCAGGAAGTTTTCTAAAGTTGGGGGAGATCAAGGCATGTGTTTAGGTAGCAAATTTAGTACAGGAGTCATAACTCCTTAACCACTTTTGCTATTTGGGTAGTAAGAATAAAATTAATATTTTTAAATATAAAGCTATATATAGTCACATTTTTGAGGGGAATAAATCAAAGGAGAATAGTTATAATGCTAATCCTCCCAACCGTCTATAAAAACCACTTTTAAAAAACCTATTGAGATTGACATTTTTTCAATTGTTTTTCTTTGTTCACTTAAAGATCATCTGGATATGACTGTTTCTATGTTTCAGGCACTGGTGAAATTAAAGGGAGTTTGTTTAAGACTATCCATGGGCCCATGTTGTGCAGAGGCATGCTCAGCTGCTGTTTTTTCTCACTTTATTATGAAGTTTCCATGGCAATGGGGATTTCTATTAGGGTAATTTATTCTCATTTTTCCTATGAAAATAAGCAAGGCCAGGCTCCTGAGTTAAAAATGATGTGTATATCTATTCTGCTGAATAATCATACTGTCTATAAATATGTGTTTAAAAATGTATATGATAAGGTAGTATTACCCTTCAACAGCTTTTGTCTTTTTACCATGGATGACCGAAGAAATTCGATTCATTTCAGTTAAACAACATTTGTGTTAAACACTATGGTCAAGACACTGTGCTAGACTCTAGAGGCATATAAACCAAAACCAAGTAAGGTGATAACAGAGCATAAAGCCAGGTTCATCTCACAGCTTTTTATTATACCTAGAATTCACAACCTGCTCTAGATCCCAAGGGGCTAGTCAGATGCATAAGTACTGAATGATGCATGTTCCTGTAGTATTATTTGTCCTCTCCCATCAACTCAAAATAAGTTTTAGTGAGTCCAGGAGTGGAGAATACGTGGATCCAATGCCACATTTGGCCCTCTAGGTCCTTAAGTGTGGCCCTTTGACTGACTCCAAACCCTGCAGCCTCTAGGCCATGTGGCCATTTGTCCAAAGGAATTCCATTTGTCTTCAAACACTTCTCAATCACCAACAAATGTTTATTATTACTACTACTATTGATACACTTATGTGCCCAGGATGGCCTTGTAAGTGAAGCTCAAGGAATTTGTAGCTTAATTACCTGCAAGAGTAGCACCTAGGAAATACAAGACTAAAAGAATCTTGTTAAACTATGTAGTGTAGCCTATTAGGTGTTATAGTAGTTCAGGAAGGGATGAGACAGTTATGGCCTGGAGTAGTTCTGGAATGGAAGAAGCAGGATCTGAGTTGTGCCTTAATAAATGAGTAGGATTTTAGTAGTTGGAAAAGAGGAATGGAGTAAACACAAAGCACTTTTCGGGATGTAATTATTACTGCATTTAAGCAGTTCCTCATTTACAACTGTTTGTCTTCCCCAAAGTTCATTACTAATTCACTGGACAGAAATAATGTTAGATACAGTGATAAGGATTTCCTTCTGGCCCTAGCTGAGCCATAACGTAGCTGTCAGAAATTTATATTAAATGTCATTATTCCATGTACAATGTGCAAATGCCTTTTAAAATATAGCTCCTTGTCATGTTCTTACATTTGCTTTTGTTGGTTTAAAAAAATTATTAACTACCAAGCAATTCCTGGACCATTTATCCAAAATGGCATAATCATATAGAATCACTGAAGAGCAAATTGCCTCCATCCACCTCAAAACTGTATGTAATTCTGGTTGTCAGAGTGCATCAACTTTGTGCCCAAGGTCACTCAGCTAGTTAGGGTCAGTGTTGTGTCTTATTTAAGCTTTTTAAAGCTTTTTTGTTTTAAAGTTTTGTCCTAGGTGCAGTTTCTCCTGCTGTTGTGGTCCCTTCAATGCTGATTCTACAGGAACAAGGATATGGTATCAAAAAGGGGATCCCCACCTTGCTGATCGCGGCCAGCAGCTTTGATGATATTCTGGCTATCACTGGCTTCAATTCATTCTTAAGCTTAACATTCACTTCAGGTAAACTAAGCAAGATACAGCTCTGAGCCTCAGTTTTCTGTTATTAATATTAATAGTTAATATTAAACATTCTGTTATTAATATTAATATTCCTGACTTCACTTCTTAATGGGCTAATTAAAATGTAGCTCTTAAAAAGGATTTCAGTCTTTTCCTTTTTTCACAGGTAGAAAAAGGCGTTAGTGCATTGGGAAACCACCGCCTGTCCTGGCGGCTTTTACTGGAATTATCAGGGGGTTAAATTAATTAAGACATATACTTGGTGCAAGCCTATGATTTCATTGGTAGAGACAACTCCCATTGAGAAAAAAAAAACCAAGCAATGCACATCTGCAACCGTTTCTGTATCCTGTAGTCTTTGTGTTTGCCTAGGGTAGAGGTGGGGAACCTGTGGCCTGGATGCCACATGTGGCCCTCTAGGTCTTCAAGTGCTGAATCCAGGGCTATAGGTGACCTTGAAACCACAGATTCCCTATCTTGGGCCTAGGGCACTAAGAGGAAAAGAGCTTCCCTGAGTTCTAGCCAGTGTGGGTCAGAAGCCCCTGAAAAAGCTGCTTCCTTAGCCACTGAGCCAGCGGTTCCCAACCTGTGGGTTATGTTCAGTTTGTAGCAATGAAAATACATCCTGCACATCAGATATTTACATTATGATTCATAACAGTAGCAAAATTACAGTGATGAAGTAGCAACGAAAATAATTTTATGGCTGGGGGGGTCACCACAACACGAGGAACTGTATTAAAGGGTCATGGCATTAGGAAAGTTGAGAACCACTGCAAGCCTAGATGCCAGTCCCTATACAAATATCAGCTATCACTGTCATTATCATCCTCATCATCACTGAGCAATGAGTACAGCAAAACTGAGTTAAATTCATGCTGAACACAGGACACATACTAGACAGAATAAATGGGGTCTATTGGTTTGCTTGTCAGCTTGTTTGATGATTCTCTGCTTCTTAGCTTGCTAGGTGTCATGTCTCAACTAAAGTCATCCTTCTTAATCTTAGTGCCTCCCCCCAATTTTTCCTCACTATATCTTGTTTGTACATAGATCTTTGCATGTTGTTTTGCCCCATTAGAGTATGAGTTCCTGGAGAATAGGGACGTCTTTTGCCTTTCTTTGTAGCCATAGTAATTAGCACAGAAACTAATAGCACATGAAACATGTAACAACCGTGCATACAATAGACCAAATACATTCATCTCATGCAAGGCAGCTAGGTAGAGAGCTTGCCTTGGAACCAATAGGTCACATGTAGAATAATCATACCTGACATTTAACCAAACTGTCCCCCTGCCACATACATATCACATAAAAGTCTCTTCAATATCTTTATCAAAGTATTCCAAAGATACTACCCAAAATAATAGTCCTTAATAGGCTCCAATCCTGCTAATCTGCACTCCTTGTTTTTAAAGACTTGCATAGCCATAATGCTGTTTCAGTTCAACCTCAATCACAAATTCAACAATGATCAACAATTAAAAACTCTGTAATTGCATTTAAGTACCTGCACACCAAACTGGCACATTGAACACCACAGGATTAAGGGGAAACAAAAACTGAACTCTTCAAGACTCCATATCATCAATTACAGCTTAGAAAAGATTAAGAAAAAGTAAAATCAGAAAAATCATCTGTGGGCCCTTCAATGTCAAAGGACATAGTAGCCTCAGCCTGAACCAATAATTAAATAAGCTCACAAAAATAAAATTTCAGTAGATCTTAAATGAGGGCCAAGAGATGTAAGAGGTTTTGGGGTTGTTTTATTTTGCTTTTTAATAAGGTTTATGGGCCATCTCACCTTCTCTATTACTCTACAGGAACTTTACACAAGACTTAGATTCATGGTACTATCCTTGATTAAGCCCCTATTCCACAGCGAACTCCCTCCTTTTATATCTTCATGCAGATCTCATACAGCAATAAAAGAAAAAGAACAATTTACTTAAAATATCAAACATTATGATATCAAGGAGGAACCCCATGATGAAGAACTCCTGATACCCAAGGCCCCCCAAAATTGATTTGTCTCCTCCTCATCACCCTGGGATGGAAGGTCTAGCCTGGTCTTGGCCTCTGGCCCCACCTTGACTTTGAGGTCAATCTAAGGGAGCAGGAAATACTGGAATAACAATTTGCCCATGATCACAGGAAACTGTCACATGTCCTTAGGATCTGAAAGCAATTGCCACATGACACAGATATGTTGTTTTTCTATGGGAATGAGGGTATGCCAAGGTCTGGAAGAGCATGGATGACCATACAGACTCTATAAGACAGATATCAGAAGGAATGATTAAAAACCCTAGTTCTTCATCAGTATAATTATATCAATATCTATTTCTCTACTTCAGAAAGAGGGGAGGAGGAACCTCTAAATAGGTTAAGTTCTCATGGAATGTGTTACTTTTATTTTATTTGGTCTTTCTTCTCCTGTGCCAGTCCTTCCAATCTACTCCCTCCCCTACTTCCTCTATCCATTTCAGAGTTGGAGGGGGTTTGGTCATAGTGTGGCATAAAGTAAGAGGAGGGGAAAGGAGGTTGGGTTTTTTTTGGGGGGGTCAGGCTACCCCTTTACCTGATACACAAAACCTGACTGAGGCAGACTGTCTTGAGGATTTATGGCACACAGTTTTTATCATAATAACTAGCATTTAGATACTAAGTGCTGTAAAATTTGCAAAGTTTCATGCATGATCTCATTTTATTCTCAGCGTAACTCTGTGTGACATCTAACACATTCCTCTCATTCACAGAGGGGAAGTCAAGTATCCCTGGGTCTTCAATGGAGCAGTCCCATGTCCTTTTCCTCAAATTCTGAGGCCTGCCCTGTCCCCATATGAATGTGACCAGGATATCAGAACTATGATGCTATTTGTGACATATATAACATAGTGATAATTACAGATGTATACGGGTAGTACAGAGCTAGAGGGTGCAGTGGGTGGAGTGCCCAGTCTAGAGTCAGGAAGACTCATCCTTCTGAGTTCAAATCTAGCCTTAGATACTATGTGACCCTAGGCAAGTCACTTAACCCCCTCTCCATCATCTGTATAATGAACTGGAGAAAGAAATGGCAAGCCACTCCAATGTCTTTGCCAAGAAAACCCTAACTGGGATCACAAAAAGACAGATATGACTGAAATGACCTGTCAACAGCAACAAGAAAAATATATACTCAGTAGACTAAGTGGTGTGATATACTTAATGGAGTATGTCCTAAAAGTCCTGCAGTTTTAAACTTTAAAAAATTTTGTAACTCCTGTCAAAAGCAACATTTTAAAAGTAAATTATTAAATTCACTGTAACTACCATATTGTGCTGTATATCACTAAGTCAATTTTCACACTTTGTAAAAATTTTCAACAGCTGTTGCTCAGTGACTTTGTACTGATAGCTGTTTTGACATATAAATGACAGATCTGACATGAGTTTACAAGAAAAAGTCTAATGAATATAGATCAGGTGATGAAGTGGTCAATCAAGGGGACCTTGCCTACCATTTTACTGGTCTAATAAAGTGTCATCCAAGAACTGTCCAACATGTGATACATAATTACAGTGTGCTTCATCTTGTTAAAGTTGAAATTCAAAATTTATTACTCAAAGTTCATAAAACCAAGCAATTGCAAAAGAAGTAATTAATTTTTCAAATGATTTTTAAAAATATTTGTAACAGTCATATTTATGAAGCTATTAACACTTCAAATTGCACTATGACTTTTGGGGTATGGCATAGTAGAGGCTGGTTTTCATGTATTTGTTTTAGTAGATGTCTATTCTGCTCTGTTAGTAATGTTGGTTTTATCCATGGTTTGTTTTTTGCCAAGAAAACAATGGTTTGTTGTACAGGTAATTACTGATAGGGTAATGTTTGTCTTTCAGTATTTTTCTCTTTTATTGTTTATTATATTATATTTTATTATATTTCTTTTATTTTTTAAATTTATTTGTTTACTTTTAGTTTACAACATTCAGTCCCACAATCCTTGAATTGGAAACTTTCTCTCCCTTTCTGTCCTCCTTTCTGTCCCTCATGGAGGCATATAATCAAACATAGATTCTACAAATACCTTCACATTAAACATTAGTCAAGTTGTAAAGAAGGATTATACAATGGAGTGAACAATGAGAAAGCAGACATTTCTTTAAAATGATCTGAGCTAATATGACAGAAAAAGAAAATGATAAATGTTGGAGGGGATTTGGGACAACTGGGACACTAATGTATTTTTGGTGGAGTTGTGAACTGATCCAGTCATTCTGGAGAACAATTTGGAACAATGCCCAAAGGGTTATAAAACTGTGCATACCCTTTGATCCAGCAATACTACTAGCAGGTCTATATCCCAAAGACATTTTAAGACAAAAAGGGAAGACGACCTATTTACACAAAAATAATTATAGCAGCTCGTTTCTTGGTGGCTAAGAATTGTAAACTAAGGTTATGCCCAATCAATTGGAGATTCACTGAGTAAGTTCTGGTATATGATCATAATGGAATATTATTGTACTATAAGAAATGACAAGCAGGATTATTTCAGAAAAACCTGGAAAGACTTACGTGAACTGACACAAAGTGAAATGAGCAGAATCAGGAAAACATTGTACAAGACAGTAACAACAATATTGCATGATGATCAACTGTGAATGACTTAGCTATTCCCTTCAATACAATAAATCCCAAAGGACTGATAATGCTATCTGAGTCCGGAGAAAGAACAGATGTTGTCTGAATACAACTCAAGCATACCATTTTCCTCTTCCTTCCTTCCTTCCTTTGAAAGGACAGGTTTTTTGGTCACATCTTCTTGCACAAAATGACCAATATAGAAATGTTTAACACGATTGCACATGTATAACCTATATCAGAATGATTACTGTCTCGAGGAAGGAAGGATAAAATTTAGAACTCAAATTTTTTTAAAAAAAAAAAACGTTAAATTGTTTTTACTTGTAATTAGGGAAAAATAAAATGTTATTGAAAATAAAATTATCTCCTTACAATTTGTTGTTTGTCACAGGCCCTGTCTATAAGCATGTCATCAAGGGTATTATTGAAATAATAGTTGGTGTGTCAGGAGGAGTTGTTATGGGATACTTTATTCGATACTTTCCAAGTGGCGATCAGGTAAATTAGCAATAAATCTATTTGATGAAATGTGGTGTTTAAGCATTTAATACAAAAAGCTGTAATGTGTGAAGACATATCACTTACTACATTTATTTTTGTGAAAACTATTCTTTAAGGTAGTTTCAGATTCCTATTGTTTGCTAACAGAGTCCTCAACACTGATTTTATTTGAAGTTTCTGCCTTCTTACTTTGTAAATAAGAACGATTTCTTAGCTCAGATGGACAAAGTCCTCCCTTTCTATTACTACCTTCTGACTTTTAGAAGTCATGAAATTGTATATGGCAGCCACCAATCCTTACCTCTCCAGGTCCTTCCCCTGTAAACCTTCCTTGGAAGAGAATTTATTTTAGTGGCACCCTCAATTCTTCCTCCTCTTTCTTCCTATTGTAGTGACCACAGCTGACTTAAATACCCCTGATGCTTGTGGATATAAGGCAACTCTATTTAACCCTTCCCTTCCCTGCTTTGGCCTAGCCATCTCATCTTATTTCCCTGACAAGTGTTGAAGAATGGACTAAAGTTTACACACATGGGTCTCTTTTACCAATACAGAAAAGGCATATCTTTAAATATTGACTTAAGTTGACTTATTTAATCTAATTTACTTGAAAGTCAATTCTTAATTATTCAGAGGCAGCTGTTAGGAATAGGAAGTTCTGTTTCATCTCCCCTCTCCCACTAAAAACTTCATGGTTACTAGTACCAACGTGGTGAATCAAGGTGGATATTAAAAATATGTTAATTTTGCTACTAGGTGGCAGCTCTGACCTAAAGATTATTGTAAGAAATGTGATAGAATGTTCAGATATTCTTAACATGGTTACTGGAGCTAGGGATGTCATCAATAGTAAAACTTCATAGATAATGCAAAACTTTTCTTAAATGTTTAATGTAAATTAATCTTTAAATATCTTTGTTTCTAACCCTAGACTACACTTGCCTGGAAGAGAGCATTCCTCCTTCTGGGTTCATCTCTTACAGCTGTCATAGGCAGTGGTCGTTTTGGTTTCCATGCATCAGGAGGACTGGCCACAATACTGTTGACTTTTATTTCAGCAATGGGGTGGACCCATGGAAAGGTGAACTCTTTACTGGCATACTTAACATAACAATTGCATGCTTTTTGTTTATATAGTGAATGGTCAGGCAGTTCTCAATTTTATAATAGACCGTTCCCCATGTTTGTTAATTATTCAGTTGTTTGGATTTCAGGACAAAGTTTCCAATAGAAATAAATTTATAAATGGGATGTTGGGGTCCCCAGTTAACTCATAAAAGGCAATTTAACCCATAATATCACTGCAATACAGTAATTTACAATAGTATTGTTTTCTGCTAGTTGAAACATATTCTAAACTTAGTAATCAGTAATGAAAAATCATTAAAATACACAAAAGTAAAAAATGAGAGAGGAGAGCACAGTCAACTCCATTATTTGAGTCTTATTTTTTTAATGCAAAATAGGTTTTAAAAATAATTAAAATTTCCTGTTCCCTTCCTTGTTCCTTTTGAAGTCTGTCTTCCATGTCTGTTTTCAGATTTCATCATTATTTCCGTCATTTTGTCTGCTATGTTCTGATTATGCTTCATTTAAAATGCTCTGTATCACTTTACATGCAAACTTCTTCATACTCATCTTCTAAATCAGTATTCAGAATGGTGTCTGATCGTGGGTCATAGTTGTGGTGCAATTGTGACCCACGTGTTTGACCGTTTCTCATTGCTGGACCCATGGATTGTTTTCAGCTATCATTGTTCTTGCCCTTTTTGCTGTTCTAAATAATGTTGCAATAAATATTTTCTCACGAATAAGATTTTTTGTCTTTTTTTTTGCCTTTCAGTAGAGCGTATACAGTGTAGTCCTAGTAGGATAATTGCTAGACCAAAGATGATCATATGAATAAACATGGTCATTCTAAATATTACAGCATTGTAATAAATCACCTCTCACAAATGTCTTTTTTTTTGCATTTCAGTAATGTCTATACGATGTAAAACTAGTAGGGGGATTGCTAGATCAAATATGATCATACAAGTAACAAGGCCATTCTAACTATTACAATGTTCCTTTCCAAAAAGACTTCATCCATTCATAGCATCCCCCTCCTCAAGTATAATATTCCCTTTTATCCACAGCCTAACCAACATTGATCTTTGTCATTTTTTATCTATTTTTGCCAATTTAGTGGGGATGAGCTTATGTCACACAATTGTTTTAACTTATTTTTTCCGATTACTAGAGAATTTGAACAATTATTAATTACTTGTTTGTATTTCTATTGAGAACTTCATATCTTTTGACTTCTCATCCACTGTCTGTTGTGCAAGAACTTTAACTTGTACGTAACCTAGTCCAGCAGTGATAATCTTATAATTTTGTCAAATAGAAAATAAATTTCCTGCTTTTCTGCTATTTTTCATTGTAAGTGCAATGAAAGAAATAGAAAGCATCTCTAATTGAAAATAGGACTTATATAGACTCATTATTTATACTCTTATTTATTTCTACTTTGATACTAACCATGGGGGGATTGTTATTTTTCTGATTCAAAGGACAGTAGTGACATCAAGAACAAGCCAAGTGCATGTTCTTTACTATGAAAATAAAGATTTCTTTCTGAAATGACAGCCCTGTTATGCACTAATAGTCTCACAGTGTACTAACAGGAAGTAGAGAAATATCTAATTTGTTACATGCCCTGTGAGGTAACCCGATTTAACCCTTCTCTTCCCTGGTTTGGCCTAGCCAGCTCATCTTATTCCCCCAACAAGTGTTGAAGAGTGGACTACATGGGTCTCTTTTACCAATACAGAAAAGGCATATCCTTAAATATTGACTTAAGTTGACTTATTTAATCTAATTTACTTGAAAGTCAATTCTTAATTATTCAGAGGCTGTTGTTTGGAACAGGAAGTCCTATTTCATCTTCCCTCTCCCACTAAAAACTTCATGGTTGCTAGTATCTGTAGGGGAGAGGCTGGAAAATTAATCACTGTTTGTAGCACTATTTCTATTTTTTAAAAATGGTTTCTGTGGTACAGGGTGAGAAAAGTCCTTGATAGAAGGCTTCCACTGGGGTTATGGCTCTCCAGTTCTCCTCCATCACAGCTGCCAGTGGCAATCTCCAAGTATCTTTTCCATTTGCTCCACTCTAATTCTGAAAGAATTATTCTCTTCTTTTTCCATCTGTCAAGTTCAGCTTTTTAAGGCATTCTTCTCCTCATTGGCTTTTTGGGCTTCTTTTGCCATTTGAGTTAATCTATTTTTTAAGGTGTTATTTTCTTCAGTCAGGTTGTTGACTCTCTTTTCATGATTTTCTTGCATCATTCTCATTTCGCTTCCCAATTTTTCCTCCACTTCTCTTATATGGTTTTCAAAATCCTTCTTAAGCTCCTCTATGGACTTTAACCAGTTTACATTTTTCTTGGAAGCTTTGGTCCAGGAGTTCTGGCCTGTTGTCTTCCTCCCATCCCATACTTCAATATTTTTTGTCCCCAAAAAAGGAATCTACAGTTGGATGGCTGTGCTTGCTTTGCTTCCTTTGCTTGCTCATGTTGCCAGTCAGTTACTTGACTTTTGGACTCAGTAGAATTTTGCTTTCAGAGGGGAGAGCTTTGTCCCAAATTTCTGGGGTTTTTGCAGCTGCCAGGGCTATTTGGGGGCTGCTGGGGCTATTAGGAGGTCGCCATCTCTGCAGCCCCCACCAACTTTGGCTCGCTGGTTACATACCTCAGGACCACCACCCAAGACCATGTTCCTGATCCAGGCAGGTTAAGGCAAGAGGACTTATCCCCTGAATGATTGCCTGGCCCCGCTGCAATCTGCAGGCCAAGAGCTCTGAAGCAGCCACATGGAGGCAGCTGTAGGGCTGTTGCTTCTGCTCCTTCCTTGCTCTGGGAGTAGACGGCCAGACCCACTCCTTTCCCCCAAATTTAGCCAAGTTCCACTGACCTTTCACTTTGTCCTTGTTTCTTATGGGTTGATAATTCTGGAAACTGCCACAGCTGCTGGTGATCCACTCTCCTAAAAGCTCCAGCCGCTGCTTGTCCTGGCCACCCTGGGGCTACAGACCTTTGTCAGCAAGATGATGTCTTTAACTTTTAGTTAGGCTGTCCAGATTTGCCATAACTTTGTTTAAGGAGGAAGAATCTTTTAATTTCATAGTTGTAGTTGCCATCTGCAGTGATCTTTGGCCCCAAGGATATAAAAACTGACACTGTTTCTATTTATTCTTCCTCTATTTGCCAGGAAGTAATGGGACTAGTTGCTAAGATCTTAGGGGTTTTTTTGTTTGTTGGTTGGTTTTTTTATGTTAAGGTTCAAGCCAGCTTTTATACTCTTCTCTTTCACCATCATCAAGTGGCTTTTTAATTCTTCTTCATTTTCTACCATCAGGGTGGTATCATCTGAATATCTAAGAATGTTGATGTTTCTCCTGGCAACCTTAATTCTAGTTTTGATTCATTCAGCCTGGTGTTTTTCATTACGTACTCTGCATATAAGTTAAATAAGTAAGGTGACAATATACAGTCTTGTCATAGTCCTTTTCCAATCTTAAATCAATTGTTGTGCCATGTTTGGCTCTAATAGTTGCTTCTTGACCCACATATCCTGAGGAGACAAGTAGGATGATCTGCTATTCCCATCTCTTTGAGAACTTGTCACATTTTGTTGTGATCCACACAAAGACTTTACTGTAGTCAATGAAGCAGAAGTAGATGTTTTTTTCTGGAACTCCCTTGCTTTCTCCACGATCCAGTAAATGTTGGCAATTTGGTCTCTAGTTCTTCTGTCTCTTCAAAACCCAGTCTACTTTTCTGGTAATTCTTGGTTCATATATTGCTGGAGCTTAGCTTGCAGAATCTTAAGCATAACCTTGATGGCATGTAAAATGAGTGCAGTTATTTGGTAATTTGAATGTTCTTTGACATTGCCCTTCTTTTAGGACTGGAACATAAACTGATCTTTTCCACTAACCTCATTGTTAGCAATGCTTCTTTCCTGTTCTGTTGCTTCCTTCTGTTTCTTTGCAGTGCTCATATAAGCAAACCCACTTATCCTTGCTATTCTCTGGAATTCTTCATTTAATTGGATACAATTTCCTCTTTCTCCTTTACTTTTCACTTTCTTTCTTTCCTCAATGATTTTTAAAGTCTCATAAAATAGCCATTTTGCTTTATGGCTCTTCTTTTTCTTTGGAATGTTTGTGGGTTTTTGTTTTGTTTGCTGCTCTCTCACATGCATTGTTCTTATTGCCCATTCATAGAAGAGTAAAAAGGATCTCCCTCCAGTTTCAAATATTATATTCCTAAAGTTTCAACCCTGCTGTATCCTTTTTCTGGGGAAAATATCTCTGTCTCTGACCTGGCAACTATAGAGAAATCAATGGAACACTAAAGAGCTCCTTTCACCTAGCAAAATGTCACAGATATTAGGAAGACACGGCAGTTGATCTGGCATGGACAAAGGGCAAGAAGCCAGGAATTACTCCCAGGACCCTTGATGAGGGTCCCATACTCTCTCCCATGCTAGATCTGCTTGCAGTTAGTGCATAAAAGATAAATACACCCAGGCTGATGTTTCTAGGATGTCTCATTATGTTGCTGTTACAGAGTTAGCTGTTCTTGAAGGAGAAAGAGAGTTAAATGGGACTCTTTTTTGTGTGTTTTTATTTTTTCCATTAACAAGAATTTACATCTCTCCTTCCCATCTACTCCCTTCAAGTAAGGAAAGACAAGAAAACAGAAACAAAAGTTGTATAACAAATAAGCATAATCAAGTAAAACAAATTCTCATGCCCTTACTGGCTATGTTAAAAAAATGTCTCATTCTACATCTTGAGCCCAAAAACTCTCTCAGGTCTGACTTCTTCCCAACAGAGCAACATAACTGTTCTTTTATATTATGTACAACCCCAAGGAAGTCCTATGTGTCATGTAATGGTGCTGGGCTACCTGAACTACCTCACAAGTAGAAAGAACTTGATCCATCTTAAAATTCTATGGAAACATTAGATGTTTATTAGAAGTCTAGGGTGCAAAGGATACTGAAGGGCTTAGCAGGACTATATCTAGATTGCAAGGTCAGTCAGCAACTGCCATGTCTTTGATGTTTCCACATGTCAGCCTCTTTTCTCTATTGTGTGTTCACCCTAATAATAGCATCGTGGGCAAAACCCCCTACCTATCCTATCCTCTTGTAAATCTAAATGGTCTTATGGGGTTGCCTAAAACCTTGGCAAACATCTATGGGAGCTGCTGGTTCCAACCATTATTCTCCCTATTCCAGGGGTAGTGGAAGTAGATTTCCCTTCTATATCCCCCTTTGCCTATTCACATGGCCACTACTCTTCTTTAGGCACTCACTACCTTTAGGCAGAATGTTTACAATTAGGCCAATTTTTTTGTCTCAATTTTCACTTAGCCTTTAGTCATTGAATGGGTGTTGCCTCAAACTGAGGCCTAGGAAAGACCTTAATTTTGAAAGACCAAGATCATCCACTTCATCCCAGGTATTGTCAGTCATCTTGATTTTTCCTTGCCACTGGAATTTGATGACTCTGGAGGAAAGCATGAGACTGAAGACGTTGTACAGCTCAGCCTCGCTTAAATCCAATTCATGAGCAAGTCAAGACATTGCTCTTCTGACATCATTGGTCATCTTTGAGAATGGGGGACCAAAAACAACAAATCTCCTAAATGGATTCCTTGCTTCAAATCTCACTCTCTCTTCCAGTCCATTCTACACACAGCTACCAAAGTGATTTTTCCCAAGATATGGGTTTCTGACTATATCAGTCCTTTACTGAAAAAAAACTCCAACGGCTCCCTATTACCTCTAGAATCAAATATAAGTCACTTAGATTCTTAAAACCTTTTACTACGTGGCATCAACCTATCTTTCCCACCTTGTTGTACATGGTGTTCCCTTCTGTATTCCCTAATCCAGCCAAAATATAGCATTTCATCTCCTATCTATATGACTTTAACTTAGGTTCTTCACACACAGCGCTCTACCTATCTCTCAGTGTTTGCAATGACTGTCCTTCATGTTTGGAATATACTCTATTCTCACATCTGCCTCCTAGAATCCCTTTTTTGCTTCTGCTCAGGTTCCCCCTTCTACATGAAACTTTTCCTGATACCTTTCTCCCTCCTAATTCCCTCTGCTCCCCCCCAAATTTAACTTCTACAATTTGCATATATTCTTGTATATGTCATCCCCCCAAAAAGGGTATAAACTTCCTGAAGGTAGGGATTGTTTCACCTTTGTCTTTGTTTCCCTAGAACAACGCACATAGTAGACATTATTAAATGCTAATTGGTTAGTTGATTGATTCTCAGGGCAACATGGGTTAGTGTTCAAGACCTAGGTAGAAAGTTTTTATCCAGCCTTGTTTGCCTTTATTATTTGTAAACTGGAAGTAGGACCATCCCAAGTTGAAGGTCATTCTGATAAAGGAAGGTAGCCTGTCAATGGAAGATGACTGGCAGTTTGGGGGATGGGTTTTTTCAAACACTGTTTGGTTTCTACCACTGGAAATAAGATGCCGTAGTCTCTATGCTAGAAATATTCTATAGGTACTGGTTACTAATCGTTTATATGTATGAAAATCTTGCCAGCTAAGAGTTATCTTGGATTGACTTAGGGGAAACAGCTATGACAGAAGTATTAAAGGAGTTAAGCAAATACCCAAAGGAGATTAGTTAGTGAGGTACCACTTATCCGATACAGTGGTAAATATAAGGGAGATCCAATTGAAAGATTACCTAGAAGACAGGAAGAGGGAAGTAAATAAGGAATTTAAAAGAGTTTTGTTTTTTGGGTTTGTTTGTTTGTTTGAGAAGGAAGTCATTGAGCAGGTAAGAGAACCAAATGCTTATGTGGGTCATGTTCGATTTCTCTTAAAGACTCTTAATAATAGAATCACTAGCCTGTACTTCCAGGGTCATGCTCTTATTATTCTGAAACAGAAGTTGAATAGTAAAGGGGAATCCATAAGAAGCTTCCCTTCACTAGATATATTTATTCATCCCTAATCTTGTTCCTAAATTCCTACTCTGTATAAATGACTGGTCATCTCTAATTGGTCATTGGTGTCAAAAACTTAGCATGTTCAAAATAGAATGCATTACCCTTTACATAAAACCCTCTCCTCTTCTAGATCAACCTACTTCTGTTGAGGATAGCACTGTCTTTGCTGTCCCCCAGGTTCCTGAACTTCAAATCATTCTGAACTCATCACATTTGAGAACCAGTGTCCATGTCAATCATTTACCTTTCATAGACAATCAGCTGTCAGGTGGTATTGATTCTACCTGTACAATATCTCTCCTATTTGTCTCCCCTCTTACCTAAGCAGCCATCACCATCACCTTCAGCCTCCTAATTGATCTCTGTAATGTTAAGGGGAATTTGAAGATTTTCCCCGCCCCTTAATAGGCCAAATGTTATCACATGGAACCCATAGGGAGGGGGAGGGAAGGAGCTTGATGAAAGGATGGAACAGGAAGGGTAGAGGAGGAATGAGCAGAGGAGAGCACAAGCAGAGCTGGGAGCAGGCAGCATGTAACAGAGCAGCTAGAGTGAGTGAGAGAAGGACATTTTTGCTTAAGGGAGCCTGTTTTGTTTTGAAGACCTAAGGGAAGGAAGGCTTGGGGATATTGGTGCTCACTGAATTGGTCATGTGTACCAACTTCTTGGTTGCTATGATGGATTCAACTTTCTGGTGTTTGAATAAGTGTTTTGGTTCTGTCTTCCACATGGAGAGCCTGTTATATTGTGATTCAGAACTACAACAGCATATTCATAACCACTGTGGGTGCTATGAATATCACATTGTCATTATAATCTCCATCTCTCCAACAATCTGTCATCTACACAGATGCCAAATCAATATTTCTAAACTTAGATCTGACCATTCCCTTCTCCTGCTCAAGAGGTTTTGGTGGGCTCCCTATTGTCTCTTGGATAAAATACAAACTCCTCTTGATATTTAAAGCCATGATCTGACTTCTTAGAATTTACTGCACATTATTCTCTTTCGTGAATTCTATATTACAGCAAAATGGTTCTCTTGCTCCTAGCTGCCTATATACCATGTACTAACTCCTACATTAGTGGCTTTGTAGAGGCTGTTCCCTATGCCTGGAATATACTCTACTCCCCCATCACCTCCACTTTGGACAGCCTCTACCTCCATCCAAAGCATAGCTCAAGTGCCATTTTCTACAGGATCTTCTCCTGAACCTCACCTTTGCCAGTGCCTTCCTCCCCTCAAATTATGTTGCATTTATTTTATATTTACTTTTTCTCCAATAGCATATAAGCTCCTTAAAGTCTATTTATTTTTGTTTTTGTCTCCCCACCAGCATGGTACCTAGTACATAGCAGGTGTTTAATGAACATTTGTTGAATGAATGAGGAGATCCTCAAACTTGAG
Source organism: Pseudocheirus occidentalis (assembly GCA_028646575.1). NCBI lineage: Eukaryota > Metazoa > Chordata > Mammalia > Diprotodontia > Pseudocheiridae > Pseudocheirus > Pseudocheirus occidentalis. The sequence goes on along the minus strand of CM053601.1, from coordinate 31,303,307 downwards.
TGGTCTAGAGTCCTAAATCCTAAATGAGTGGTTATATCATAATCATCTTGGATTCCTCATTATCTCTCATTCCTCATATCCAAGTTGTTTTCAAGACTTGTTGATTTCACCTTTGTAACATCTTCTAAATACGCTTTCTGCCATCTGACACTGCCACCACTCTTGTGCAGACCTTCATTACTTCACACCTTGATAGCTGCAGTAGCCTGATGGTGGGTTTGCCTTCCTCAAGTCTCTCCCCCACTCCAATCCATTCTCCATTCATCCACTAAAGAGATTTTCATAAAACAAGTCTGATCATGTCATTCCATCCCACCCCCACCCCCAATAAACTCCAGTGGTTTCCTCCTGCCTTCCTACATGTACTCTTCCATCCAGGGACACTAGCTTCCTGGCTGTATAAACAAGATGTTCAATCTCTTGACTCCAGGAGTTCTCTCTGGCTGTCACACATGCCTGGGATGCTCTCCCTCCTCTTCTCTGACTACTGACCTCCCCGGCCTCTTTAAAATCCCAACTAAAATCCTGCCTGCTATAGGGAGCCTTCCCTAACCCTTTCTTAGTCCTAGTCCCTTCCCTCTGCTTATTATTTCCTATTTTTCCTTCATTTAGCTTGCTTTGCATTTATTTGTTTGTGTGCTGCTTTCACCCTTAGATCATAAGTTTCTTTTGCCTCTTTTTGTATCCCCTGTGCTTAACACAGTGCCTGACAGATAGTAGGCAATTAATGTTTACTGAATTGATTTGAACCATAGGCTCACTAGGGCCTATTTTCAGAGTAGTATCCCAGCATTGCCCAGGTAGTATAAACCTTACCAGACAGAGACAGAGAGAGTGTGAGACAGAGAGAGGGAGGAAAGCAGAGAGAGAAAGGAGGGGGAGGGAGGGAGAGGGAGAGGGAGAGAGAGGGAGAGGGAGAGGGAGAGAGAGAGAGAGAGAGAGAGAGAGAGAGAGAGAGAGAGAGAGAGAGAGAGAGAGAGAGAAAAGGAGGGAGAGAGACTGAGACTGAGACACACAGACAGTTTTATTAGGGTAAGAACTCAGGTCAATGCACTTTTCTTGAATGAGGTTATGGAGAGAGTATATAATCCAAAGTCTTTCAGTGAAAGAGTCTAAAAGGTGCCAAAAGGCAAATAAAGTAGAGTGAAAGCAATGCTATTGAATAAATGTCTCTCCAAGACAGAGAGAAAGCATACGTGTGCCTCTGGAGACATTAGTCTCCCTGTTCTCCCCAAGCTACTCTGCAAGGTCAGGTCATAGAAACCCTAGGAAAGGAAAGGAGAAGTCTGTTTTATGCAACACTTGTTATGGCAGCTCCTTATGTAGCAAAATCTTCTTTGTTTTACCCCTTATTTCCTACTAGATGCCAAGAATAGATTGGAAGCGGGCCTGGGTGTGAGGAAAGTACTTGGCTAATGGAAAGTGCCAAGTAAGTGATGGTCAAGTGAGGTGCTAAACTCTGGCGGGAATTTTAAAAGAGAAAAGCAGTCCTGTGTCTGACCACCCTTTCTCTCTGGCCCTAGGAACAATCTTCCCCTTGAGAGAAGGGACTGTCTTTCACTTTTTCAGTTCTAGCTTACAATATGCATTTAGAAAATGTTTACTCTTTTGGCTTTAATGGTGATTTCTCCCTCCCACACACACCATAAAAGCAGAAGATCCAGAAAATACTCCAATGATTGGTCTGTGCTGTATCCCACCAGCCTCATCTTTCTGAAAGCTAGAGTTCATGAATGTAACAAATAGTGGTCATTTATAGGTCCAGCCAGATGACAGAATCTAGCCCCGCACCCTTTACTTGTGAGATGAGAATTCTAGAGGAGTCTACAGTCTTTGGGAACCCTCATTTTGTTTGGGGGTGGGGGGAGGTAGAGAATTGAAGTTTCAGATTTCAGTTCAGAATAGTAGATTTTCTGTATTCAGGAGTTTTAAAGGGGACTGTTCATTTTGGTTTTCCCTTTAGTAAAGAGGTTAGTGTAATAAATAGCTTATTTATATGTAAATGAGTAATCCTTTTAGTTCTCTCAAAGTTGAGGAAAAAATTACTAGAATGTCAACGGAAGGCTGCAAATGAACTGTGAATTAAAATCTTTCAGTCCCAGAAGAAAACCTATCTAGACAGTCACTAAAAAGAAAGCTGGGGAGATACATTAATCAAGCTAATCCTGCCTGCACTTGTGCAGGGGACCTGGGAAGCAGCTCAAGACTGAGAGCAGCTCCGTCTCCTCCACACCTGGGGTAGTAAGTAGAGAGTAGATCAAGCATCTCCGCCTTGTGGCCTTTTCAGGTTTTGCAGGCTAAGTAGCTGCCTGGAGCTTGCCCTCCTCCATATTAGTCAATGAAAAACTGTATTATCTGTGTCAGAGTGAGGCATGGTCTTGTCAAAGACACAAATCTGTGAGCCGTAGGAAGGTAAAAAGCAATTGTGGCTGTTAAGGTCTGTTGTTCTTAGTGAATTTTACGGATTGACATTGTGGGTGTGATTACTGTACTAGTTACTATCAGCGATGTTCCCTAAGGTATCAGAGGTACAAAAGCAAAACCACAGGAGTAGAGGAGGGGCAAACATCCCAATTTTTAAAAAACTGGGGGGGGGTTTCGGGGGGCAGGAAAGGAGGATATATGATCTGTAGGCCAGAGAGCTTGCTGTTTATTCTCATGAAAACTCTAGAACCAATAAAGTGATGGTTTTCATTTTGGAAGAAAATAAATGATTACTACAAAGCAGTAAGAGTTTGATGCAAAACAAGTCTTCAGATGCAGAGATCCATGTAAAGAGAAAGCATTGTTAATGGAGTTGTGAACAAGGATGAAATGCTTTTTAAATTTTAAATTTTAAATTCTTATTTTTCTTTCATTTTTGCTTTTTTTCTTCATCTTTTTTGTTTCCAAATGTAGTGATAGACTTACAATTTTCCTTTTTTTAAATTAACTTTTGTTATTTTTAGTTTACATCATTTGTTTCCATGAGATTTTGAGTTACAAATTTAGAACATCTCCACACTGGACATATTGTGAAAGACTGTCTATATTTCTCTCCTTCCTATGCCGCCCCCCCTTCCATTCTCTACTTTGTCCCTGTCCCTTTACAGAAATGTGTGCTTCTAATAATCCTCCCCCCCACCTGCCCTCCCTTCCATCATCCCCACTCTCATCCCCATCCCCCCTACTCTCCTGTGTAGCAAGATACCCAATTTAGAGTGTATGTCATTCCCTCCCTAAGCCAAATTCAATGAGAGTAAGGTTGACCCATTTCCTTTTGCCTTCCTGTTTTTCCCCTCCATTGTAACAGTTATCCCTTGCCTCTTCTATATGAGATTATTAACCCCAATCTATCTCTCCCTGTCTCTTCTCCTTCTATTCCTCTCCCACTTCTCAGTTTCACCTTTTAAAATATCATCTCTTCATAGGGAGATCTTCCCTGCCCTACCAGAAAATAAAAGAGCAGAGCAGGGGAGGGGCTTTACAGTAGGACTGCTGTTTTAGGGGTGGGGCAGGGGCAAGATGGGGAGAAAATTTGTAATTAAAAAATGTAATGAAAATGAATAATGTAAACAAGAAAACAAATAAAAAATACAGTTAAAAAATAAAAAATAAATAAAATATCATCCCTTCCTATTCAATTAATCCTGTGCCCTCTATCTATGTACACATATATACACACACTCACATATGTATTCATATGCATATATACCCTCCTACATAGACATATGTGTAGGTATACATATATAAATACATTTATATTCCCTTCATTTATCCTCATACTGAGAAACGTTTCATAAGTTACAATTATTATTTTTCCGTGTTGCCATATAAATAGTTCAATTTTCATAAGTTTATACGTTCCTTTTGATTTCTTTTCCATGTTTACCTTCTCATGATTCTTGTATTTGAATGTCAAATTTTTCTATTCAGTTCTGGTTTTTCCAGCAAGAATGCTTGAAAGTCCTCCACCTCATTGAATGGCAATATTTTCCTCTGAAACATTATACTTAATTTTGCTGGGTAGGTGATTCTTGGTTTTAATCCTAGCTCCTTGATTTCCGGAATATCATATTCCAGGCCCTTTGATCCCTTAATGTAGAAGCTGCTAGATCCTGGGTTATCTTGATTGTGTTTCTACAGTATTCAAAT
>CM053601.1:31282693-31298673 GCA_028646575.1 Pseudocheirus occidentalis | reverse complement strand
CTAGGGTTTTCCCAGCTGCCAGAGTTATTAGGGGGGTGCTGCAATCCCCACCAGCTTTGGCTCACTGAAAGCACCCCCAGGACCACCACCTAAGACCACAATCCTGATCCAGGCCACTCAATGCAAGAGCGCTTGGCCTTTGATCAATGGCTTTGGCCCCCTTGTGGTCCACAGGCCAGGAGCTCTGAAGCAGCTGGGTTGGGCTGCTTTCTTGCCCTGGGGGCAGTTTGGCCAGACCGCTTTTTTCCCCAAAAATTTAGCTTGAATTCCACTGACCTTTCTCTCAGCCTCATTTCTTCTGTCTTGATAAATGTGAAGATTGTATCAGGTGCCACCAATCCACTGTACTGTAGACTCCAGCTGTGGCTTCTCCTGACCGTCGTGGGGTCAGGCTGCAGTTTTGGGCTGGGCTGGCCTCCGCTCCCAGCCTGCCGCAATGAGCCCCACCTGCCAAGCTGCCTTCAGCCAGAGATGTGTTTTCCGTATTTTTGTGAGTTTCGGAGCCCTAAAATTTGTTTAGAGTCGTATTTTCTGGGTATTTAAGGTGGCTGTGTGGGAGCTGCAAAACTTTGCTGCTTCTATGCTGCCATCTTGGCTCTGCCCCATGTTGGCTGTTCTTTATGAATGAGGCCCTGGAATGGAATACTTACTTCTTACGTGTTTTCAGTACTCTTTATTTTTTTTTCCCTTTTGAATAATGAACTGATATTTTATGACTTTCTGAACTGGTATATTATATTCATTCATACGATAAACTTAGCATGTCCGAACCATACTAAATTCTGGTGATTTTAATCATCAAGAAAGGTTTTATGCTTTTTATGCTTTTTAAAAAACATACATTATTTATTTAACTTTTTTTCTTACTGCTTTAAACTTTTCTCCCCTAAACATAGGCCGTATTAGGACCTCTTGCTTTAGAAGAAACAAGACATAAGAACTTACCTCAGCTGGAAGTGTATGCGAAGAACGTGATGACCATGGCATTTCTGGCAATCCTGATCACAGCTCCCAACGGGGCACTGCTCATTGGCTTCGTGGGGCCTAACACGCTTTCGTTAGATGAGCCTCCAGAAGAAGAAATTATTATACATTAGATGGGAGAAAGAAACACTTCTTTCAAAAAGTGAGAAACATTTTTACCACCTGCATCTGTTAATAAAATTCTGAAATTGAAAAGAAAGTGAAAATTAAGTAAATGGGAACACAACCTAAGGCTGGTACACACCCATAGTTTAATTACATAGCTTTTTCTATTCAATTTCCTACCATCTTCTTTCTCACAAGTTAGTATGACTTAACTACAACTTAGTGGAAGACACAATCACTGTTCAGAAATTCCCAGAAGGTGAAGCTAGAAATAACTACAGGTAGAAAATTATGGCATAAAGTTGTGTGAGATGAAAGAGTTCAGAGTCTGAATCTAAGGTCAGAAAAGGTCTTTATTCTTTCTCATGAGAAAGGACTTTTCCCCTGTCACCCACATGGTGGCAGGAAGAGAGCAACAGGTAGAAGCCAGCCCACGGTTATATAATTTTCTAATGCAGAAAACCCAACCCCCCCCCCCCAACTGGCCTTCACTCTTATTGGTAGGGGAGCTGGCCCACAACCTGAGCACGGGGAATCTCTGTGTGCCCAGTGAAAGCAGTCCTAGCCTTATTTGGCACATCCTGTGCTGATCTGATTCTGGGGGAGGGTCTCCATTGCTAAGCCCCAGATTGCTTGAAGGTCAGGTGACCCAAACCTAGGCCTAGTGAATACTGAGGCCATTCTAGATTTGATTTTTCAGAATGGGGAAACTTCACTATAAATTATCCTTCACAACGTGATCAAGTGGGCCTAACAAAAGTAGGAACAAAATGTACCAAACTAAAAAACAAACAAAAAACAAAACAAAACAAATACTGATCTGCTGAATAGTAGGAAGGGTAGATGTTGAAGGTAACAAAAAAACCCCCACTACATCGCTATTCATACGTAAATCTCTCAAGAGAAGTGAAAGCCTCCTTCATAACAATCAGTGGTGTGTAAGAGGTATTGGCAAAACACTGTAAGGGAGAAAACGGTTCACCTTTGAACAGATAAACTTATTATTGGTAATTTCTCTTTCATTAGAAAGCTGGTCTTAGTGGACCCCTGAATACATCCTGTTTCAAGACTAAAGAAAGGACCAAGTTATAGTTTGGCTACTTCTACCCCACCCCTAATAAATGAAAAACTGCTCCAATAATGATTAAGTTAATGTTATTTGCAGCTATGAAAAAATGTATTAAAATGCAAGTAAAGAGAATTTTTTTGGTTTTTCACTTGCTACAGGAAAAAATAACATTGTAGCTTTGAGAGCAAACTGTTTTTAAGACTCTTCAGAACTAAAACTGTCACAGTCTCCATTGTGATGTTTACAATATTTTCTTTTTCCTTTCTGGTACCAAAGGCTTTTTATCTTGTATACTTATAGAGAGAACTGATTACATTTTGGGCTGTGCTCGAAGTAGAGACCATCCTAAAAAGCCACAATCCATTTGTCCTTAAGAATTTTTATTTGGACATTTCAAGGACAATGCAAAAGTTCTCTAGGGACTATGAGAGAGACTCTCTACATTTATATATGTCTCTAAGACCTAGAATTCTATCATTTCTCCTCAAATCTGCACAAACAAGGAAGATATTGATCCCAGCAGCATAAGGTAGGACACTTACACAGTCTTTTTGTAAAATGATGGGTCCATTCCTATTTTAGTGGATTCCTTTTATGAGGGGTTCACCAAAGACAGCAAAAAAAAAATCGACATTAAACTGTGTACCCACTAGATATTTTTTCTATAGACAAATTATGTAGATATAAACAAAACAGTGCATAACTGATAGTTTATATTTATCCTTCCCTCTATCTCAGACATCAATACTTTTTAAAAGTCCATTTTTTTCTGGTCTGATAATTTAAAAACTAATTTTTAAAATCAGGTCTCAAGTACAACAGTTTAGATAATACATACATTTTAGCCATACGCTATCCCTTCCAGGAAGGAAGTAGAAAATGACCTGTGTCTTAAGCAGCAGTGCCCCTCCTCATGCTGATGTGAGATAGAAAACAAATCATTTTAAGAAGGAATTAGGTGGGGGCGGCTACGTGGCACAATGAATAGAACACCAGTCCTGGAGTCAGGAGGACCTGAGTTCAAATCCAGCTCAGACACTTAACACTAGCCGTGTGATCTTGGGCAAGCCACTTAACCCCAATTGCCCTGCACATTCTCCCCTCCAGAAAGCACAAACTATATATATATATATATATATATATATATATAAAGAAGGAATTAGGTGACTAACTGCACCTTGAACCTTTATGATTCCTACTCTCCTCCATTACAGAGTTCTCTATGAATATTAGATTTAATTTCTTACATGCTCATTGTACCCAAATGTTTCTGATTTATGAAACAGTGTGATAGGTACAGCATACTTTTAAATTTAGATCCCTAAATCTTTTCATAACTTTAGATATGTAAAACTTTTAAAATATTTATTCATGTCTGTATGTCTGCCATACATATGTGTATATATTTAGCTACTATTTATTTCCATTTAAAATAAATAACTTATTTTACCATGTAAATGTATGAAGTGTCTTTTTTTAACCATTTCAGTTTTGAGAGTTTTATACTTCTATTTGTAATTTTATGACTTAATATAATGCACTTGATTCTTTACCCTGATGTTTATAATTTATTTGCATTTACTACTTGAAAATAACAAAAAAAAAAAAAAGGAAAGGTATTCAAAGTGTCTGAGGTCAGATTTGAACTCATGAAGATGAGTCTTCCTGACTCCAGGCCTGGCGCTTTGGGGAGGTTGGTGCTATTATTATCTTCATTTTATAGATGACAAAACAGAGAGAACAGAAGTGACTCACTCAGGATTACACAACCAGAAGGTATCTGAGGCTAGACCTCAGGCCCAGCACTCTATCCTCTGTACCATCTAGCTGTCACCATTTTTGCTTTTCTTTGTACTGTGTACTTAGCATACAGTAGGTGCTTAAAAATGCTTGTTGACTGACCTTGATAAACTAAAGAGCCTAATGTCAGGAGGCAGACTTGATCTCACAGGTGTAGCTGAGACTTGGTGGTATGAGACCCATGACTAGAAGAGTATCCTTTTGGGAAGAGAATGGGGGTAGAGGTGGGGAGTTCTAGACCTGCAGCGTTGTTGTTCAACTTTGAAGATGGCCAATGACATTACAGGATGATGTCCTGACTGGATGTCATGGGTGTAGGAAGCTCCCTCTCTCAAGACGTATTGACAGCTGTTCTATATTAAAGAGTTTCCCAGGGTCACATGGCCAATATGTGTCAGAGACTGAACACATGTTTTCATCACTTCTGGACACCTGTGGTCTAGCCATTACACTGCCTTTCCAATGATAATTTCCCACTCCCTTCCCCCACCACCCCCATCCTGAGAGTAACAGGAAGTGCGCTTGTCTTCAGAGCATTGCCACATACAACAACCGAACAGAAAGAGGAAGGAAGTGAGATCAGAAAACAAATTACAAACCTGTCACAGAGTTACAGATTACAATTGTGGCACAGCTATAGGAGGGATTGCAAAATATCAGTTAAAAATAGAGAAGCTGATCATTTTTTACTTACTTTAATGTTGATCATCTCATCCTGAAAAGATGGGGAAACCAACCTGGGAAGGGGAGGGGAGAGAGGGAATCTTTTTTTCAATATGATTCTCATAAAAAATGAGGAACTGATTGATAGGATGAAAATGGTGTGAACCTTCTGGGGAAGGGACTATTCCTTCTTAGAAATTGTGAAGGAGGAGAAGAAAGCTGTGAAGACTCTCCCATGCCCCTCAGATTTGGGCAAATACCAAAGGGTTCATTTAAAAGTAGGGTGGATCCCAGGGCCTCAGAGTTTACCAAGTGACTTAAATCCAGGAAGGATGAGAAGTTCCTGGGAATGAAATTCTGAAAATACAAGGAGAGGTCATCCTGATGAAGAGGAAAAAGGGGATGTTGTTTAAAGAGATCAAGATGGTTATACAAGGAATTCAACCTTGTATATACAATATACAATATTGTGTCAATATTGTATATAGCTTGTATATACAATGTAATATTATATATATAATACAGTATTGTATCAATATACAACCAAAAAATCAACAGTCCTTTATTGAATTTTAACACAGCTGTACAGAAGATATTCAAGGGGGTAGGCACTGGAGGATGAGTTTTTTTTTTTTTTTAATGGCCCAGTCGTCTAAGAATACTGTCAGTAAGGTTAAAACCAAGGATAAGAAAAGGTTGTTTCAGAGTTTTGGGTTTGTTGTTGTTCAGTCATGTTTGAGCCTTCATAACCCCTTTTGGGGTTAAGAAGATACTGGAATTGGGGCGGCTAGGTGGCGCAGTGAATAGAGCACCGGCCCTGGAGTCAGGAGTACCTGAGTTCAAATCCGGCCTCAGACACTTAACACAAAAAAATAAAACTAGCTGTGTGACCTTGGGCAAGTCACTTAACCCCAACTGCCCTCCAAAAAAAGCAAAAAGAAAAAAAAAGAAGAAGAAGATACTGGAATTGTTTGTCATTTCTCCAGTGGATCCATTTTGTCAGGCAATTTGAGGCTAAGTGATTTGCCCAGGGTCACACAGTTAGGAAGTGTCTGAGGCTGGATTTGAATTCAGGTCATCCTGACCCCAGACCTATCCACTGAGCCACCTGTTGCCTCTGTGTTTTGTCTGCTTGTTTGTTTTAGTTTTAGTTATACTGAAGGAAAGAAAAAAATAAAAAAACTACAATCACTGTTTGGAGTGGATTAGATGATGCTGACTCATGTCGTGGAGAGGATTGAACTGTTCAATCCTAAGATTGTTTCTATTTTTCCTGCTCAAAAGAATGATCTTTGGATAGAAAAGGACAGAACAAAAGTAGCTAGTAAGGAACTGATACTAAGATAAGGAAGTTTCCTTTAATGCAATGGTTCTCAACCTTCCTAAGGCCAGACCCTTTAATACTCCTATGTGGGCGTACCTGCATGTGGGTGGACCCGCCTGGAGACCCATAGAGGAGCCATGTCTTGGTTCCTAAGACCATTGGAAATATGTATTTTCTGATGGTCTTAGGCGACCCTGTGACCCCTGTGAAAGAGTCTTTCGACCCCAAAGGGGTCACGACCCACAGGTTGAGAACCTCTGCTTTAACAAGTTCAAGTCACCAGATCCAGATGCAGTACTAAAAGAATTTGACAAATGTGATTGCTGAATTGCAATCAGTGATATTTGAAAAATCATGGAAAATGGGGGAGATAGAATAGGATTGAGAAGGGTGAACATCCTAATCATTAACAAAAGGAACAGAGCACAGTCTGCAAACGGCAGGCCAGTGAGATTAAAAATTTGATTCCTGACAAGATTCAAGGACCCATCTTCAAACAGATGGCTGATGAACATCCTCCTGGTTCTGAATCTACCTAATTGTATTATGTAATCTTGCACCGCTCCATGTTTTTAACTGAAATTTAAGGATATTGCATCTGCAGCAACTCTCTGAACTACAAATTAAGCATCCCAATTAAAAAAAAATAGGGAGCATGCCATAGCCTGTTCTTTGATCATTGCTTCCATTTCTAGATATTTTTATCCACACCCAAATTGAACCCTGCTTTGTAACAGAGAAAAATAAGCAAAAACAGCAGACCTAGTGATCTTGTCTATATGCAACATTGTGTTGTCACATTTCATTTATCTGTTCTCCAAGTCCAGAATTGTTTTTTTTAATTATTCAGAATTTGACTCCCATCCAGTGCAATGGTGTGCAATAAAAAGCAAATTATTATATTGTTGTAGTGAAGTCATTCTCAAAGTATGGTACAGGGATGCTTTGGGGTCTCTGAGATCATTTCAGGGGGTCCACAGGGTCAAAGCTGTCTTCACAACAATATTAAAATATCTTAATTTCAAATATAATAAATATCAATACATATAATCCAGATAAGTCAAAGTTCCTCTGTTGAGGATATGGTAAGACCTGAGACAATAAGTTTAGTAAAGTAGTAGGATATAAATTAAATCCACATAAATTATCAGCATTTCCATATATTACCAACAAAACTCTGCAAAAGGAGATACCCCCATTTAAAATAATTGTAGATAATATAAACCATCTAGTACTTGTCAAAATGATACTCCTCAAAACAAACTCAGGAACTATATGAACAAAGTTGTAAAATGTTTTTATACAAATAAAATCAGTTTTAAATAATTAGATAAAAATTAATTTTTCGTGGGTAGGCAGAGTCAATATAATAATAATCATAATTCTAAAGGGCAGAGCCAAGATGGTGGAGTAAAAGCAGGAACTTGCTTGAGTTTGCACTCCAACCATCTCCAATACCTGTAAAAAAAAATTAAACACATTTTAGAGCTACAGAACCCACAAAGTGACAGAGAGAAACAAATATCTCACTGAAGGCAGCCTGGCATGCAGACAGGAAGAGTCCATCACACCAAGCTGGGAGCAGAGCGCAGTCTCACGCCACCCCTGACCTGCAGCCCAAACCAGCTGGAGCAGACTTCAAAAGAGAGAATCATTGGCAGCTGTGGCAGCTTCCAGACTTCTCAATCTTATGGGTTAATGCCAAAGAGAAAGTAACAGATCAGTAGGGATTCTGTTGGAACTGGGTAAGAGAAGAGCATGGTCCGGCCCTTGCCCTGGGGCGGCAGAAGCAGCAGAAGCGACTGTTGCTGCCACATGACTGCCTCTTGAGCTCCAGGCCTATGGACTATAGCAGGACCAAGCAACCACTCGGAGGGTAATTGCTCTTGCTTTACCCTGCTTGGATCTGGGTCACAGTCTTGGGTTGTGGTCCTGGGGTGAGGAGCACTACAGTGGCAGAGCTTGTTGAGACTGTGGAGAGGCAGCCATCCTTACAGTTCTGAGGCAGGCGCCTGGGAAAAGCTCTGACAACAACTGCACAAAACCCCAGAAATTTGGGACCCAGCACTCTCTACTCTGGAAGCAGAGTTCTACCGTGGCAAAGAGCTCAAAAGTCAAGTAATTGACTGGCAATATGAGCAAGCAGAGGAAGTGTTAAAAAAAAATTCTACCTAAACTAATCCATTCAAATTAAATTGCCAAAAGTTAATTTTACTGAATTAGAAAAAAAAATAAAATTTATTTGGAAGAAACAAGGTCAAGATTTCAAAGGAACTAATGAAAAAAAGCCTAAAGAAAAGAGATGTTGCAGCATCAAATCTTAAATTATATTATAAGGTGATAATTATCAAAACTATCTAGTATTGGCTAAGAAATAGAAAGGTAAATCAGTGGAAAAGATTAGATTTGTAATACATAGGAGCAAGAGAGTATAGTAACTTTGTGTTTGACAAATGTAAAGATTTAAGTTTTGAGGATAAGAATTCATCATTTAGTAAAAATTGTTGGGAAAATTGGAAAGCAGTCTGGCAGAGATTGGGCATAGACTAATATCTTACACCATTTATCAGGATAAGGTCAAAATGGATATATGACCTAGATATAAAGAGAAATATCACACAATTAGAAGAACATGGAACATATTAGCTATCAGACTTATGCATAGGAGGACAGCTTATTAATAAGCAAGAGATCGAAAGCAATATAAGGTATAAAACTGATTACTTCAATTATGTTAAATTTAAAAGGTTTTATTCAAATAATACCATGGTAGCCAAGATTAGAAAAAAAGCAGAATATTATGGGGAAAATTTTATAGACAGTTTCTCAGATAAAGATCTTATATCTCAAATATATGAAGGACTTGCCCAAATCTATAAGAATACAAGTCATTCCCCAATTGATAAATGGTCAAAAGAAATGAAAAGGCAGTTTTTTAATGAAAAAATCAAAACTACATATAATCATATGAAAAAATGTTCTAAATCACTGTTGATAAGAGAAATGCAAGCTACAGCGACTTTGAAATATCATCTTATACCTATCAGACTAGCTGAAGTGATAGAAGGGGAAAGCAACAAATGTTGGAGGCAATACAGAAAAAATTGGAGCCCTCATTCACTTTTGGTGGAACTGTGAATTAATCCAACCATTTTGGAGAGCCATCTGGAATTATGACCAAAGAGTTATAAAACTGTGTATACCCTTTAACCCAGCAATACCACTATTACATTTATTTTACCCAAGGTGATTTAGGAGAAAAGGAAAATAACTTAAGTGTTCTAAAATATTTATAGCAGTTCTCTTTGTGGTGGAAAAGAACTTGAGATTGAAGGGAGGTCCTTCATCTGGTGAATGGCTAGACAAGTTGTAGTGTATGACTGTGATGGAATGTTACTGTACTATAAGAAATGATGAACTGGCTGATTTTAGAAAAACATGGAAAGACTTACATGAAATAATGAAAAATGAAATGAGCAGAACCAAGAGAAGACTGTAAACAATATCATAAGAACAACTTTGAATGACTAATTCATTTTGAGCATCATAAATATTCAAATCAACTACAAAGGACCTATGAAGTTGCTATCTACCTCAAAAGAAAGCACTGATAAATTGCAGTGTGTATAGTATGGTTTTATATACACACACACTCACACACACACATTTGTGTCTAATGGTAGCCTTCTCTAGGGCAGAGTGGGAAGGGATGGAGAACAAATTAAAAGTGCACAGCAGAAAACAAAAGAAGACTTAGAAGGAAGCACAGAAAAGCAGGGCAGCTTTGGAAATGATGAATAATATATATGACAAAGTTTTGTTTTGTTTTTTTAAAGCAAACCATGAAGGGGAAATTCATATTTTTATGTTGAATCTTCTTTTTATGTTGTAGTGCATACATGGAAATGTTCTTCTTGTGTGTGTCTTTTTGTATTTAAGTTCAAAATAAATCTTTAAAAAAAGAATGTTTAGGAAAAAAAGAGATCAAGACTTATGATGAAAAATGCTGTCCACTGCCAGAGAAAGAATTTGTATCATCTGAATGCAGATTAAAGCATACTATTTTTAAAAATTTTACTTTACTTTTCATTGGGTTTTTTGTCTGTTTTCTTTTACAAGATGACTAATATGGACATATGTTTTGCATTACTGCACATATACAGTCTATATCAAATTGCTTGCCTTCTCAGTGGGGGGGGGGGCAGGGAAGGAGGGAAGGAGAGAATTTGGAATTCAAAAAAATTTTTAAATGAATGTCTTAAATTGCTTTTACATGTAATTGGAGGAATTTTTTTCAATTTTAAAGAGTTATATGAACTCATAAAACTTTATGAAGCAAAAAAGTCTGGGAACCACAGTTTTAGTCATTACAAATAATATTCTTCTAGTTCTGTTAATCTCATTCCATAATAGTTTATACAAATCTCATGTGTCTCCAAATTCTTTGCCAAAAAGTTCCTCATTTCTTGTTCTACATTAATATTCTATTAATTTCATGTGCCACAGCTTATTCAGCCATTATTCAATTTATAGGCATCCGCTTCATTTTTTTATTTTCTGTTACCACAAAAAGTACTGAATTAAGACAAGCATATAAGACCAAGAGCCATTAGATAAGTGGTCAAAAAAATATGAACAAAGAATTCTCAAAAGAATTGCAGACTATTAATAACCATATGAAAGGAACAGGTAACAGTGAATGGACCACTGAGTCTGGATTCAGGAAGACCTGAATTAAAATCTGACCTGAGGGGTGGCTAGGTGGCGCAGTGAGTAAGAGCACCGGCCCTGGAGTCAGGAGGACCTGAGTTCAAATCCGGCCTCAGACACTTAACACAAAAAAAACTAGCCATGTGACCAACTGCCCTCCAAAAAAAGCAAAAAAAAAAAACAAAACAAACAAACAAAAAAAAAAAAAGGAGTAGTAAAATCTGACCTGAGACACTTAGTAGTTGCATGATCCTGGGCAGGTTACTAAACCCTGTTTGCCTCAGTTTCCTCATCTGTAAAATGAGCTGGAGAAGGAAATGGCAAATCACTCCGGCATCTTTGCCAAGAAAACTCCAAATGGGGTCATGAAGAGTTGAAGAAAGAGTGGGACATGACCAAAATGACTCAACAAGCATATGAAACGGTGCTTCAAATAACTATTAGTGAGAGAAATGCAGATCAAAACAACATTAAAGCTTCACCCCATACCTCACATCAAATGGAAAAAATGGAAAAAAAAAAAAAGATGAGATTAATGTTGGAAGGACTGCAGAAGGATAGGAACACCATGCATTGTTGGTGGAGCTATGGACTGGGCTAACCTGTAAAACAATTTAGGATGTAAAAAAAGACAATTAAAATGTCTATACCCTTTAATTCTGAGACCCCACTGCCAAGAATATTCCCCAAGGAGATCAAAGACAGAAAGAAATATTCTGAATATACCAAAATATTCACAGCAGATGTTTTTGTGGAAACAAAGTATATGCCCATCAATTGGGGAATGACTAAACAAAATGTGGTAGATGAATGTGTGGAAGTAGACAAAACCTCACCTAATTACTTTTAGACATATTAAGGATACATTTTGAAATTATGCTAGTTGGAGGCCTTTGGACTAATCTGAAGGAAATCTTATGAGTCTTTAACTATTAGTTTGAAAAAAAAATGTGGGAACCCCCACTCTTCAAATCAACTAAAGGAAGGAATCTTCTATTGAAGCAATTAGGAGAATGACCAGCCTAGGCTACGAGTCTGGGGTCCTCGACTGACCTCCCTGAAGGGACTAGACAATACAAGATTATATTGATCTACATAAAAACTGTGTGCTCATTCTCCCTGTTAGGCTGGGTTTTTTAAAGTCATGTCCAACTCTCTGTGACCCCATTCAGGATTTTCTTGGCAGAGATACTGGTGAGGTTTGTTATTTCCTTCTCTAGCTCATTTGACAGATGAAGAAACTGAGGCAAATAAGGTTAAGTGACCTGCCCAGGATCACACAGCTAGTAAGTTCTGAGGTATATTTGAACTCTTCCAAGGTCCAGTTTATTTTGCCCAGTTGTTGGAGAATTCACCACTTTCATTGCTTCACTTACTACCACTATATTCATAAGTCTCAAGTTTGTTTTTAATCTCTTTTAGGCTATGTGTAAAATGTATAAAAGATGTGGCAAGTAAATGTCCAAAGAAGTAAAAATTTAACTTATTCAAAGGTTTAATCCACCAAGTGTTATAGACAAAAGATAAGGTAGGTACAAATCCAAGGAAATCAGAGACATCCAGAAGACATGAAAGAAACCACCAGTGGTGAAAAAGAAGGAGGAGCAAGGCTATAGGATAAAGAACAAGTCAGGGTGCAAGAGCCTGAGAATTGGGAACTGACAGCCACAGCTAATCAGCTCTGACTCATCAGTTATGGTCTTTTACTCTGGGAGCTGAGTGGAAGTCACACCCAACCCTGCCCAGTTCCTGGAAGCCATTAAGTACTGAAGCTTATACCTCAGTCCTTCTCCTAAAACATCTATCTATGACCTAGGCACAAGGCCAGGTAGAGCATTATTTGTTAAAATCTTTCATGAGTTTGGGACCATACAAACTTCATATAACTTCCCATATCCGTTTTTGGGGTCTGTAGGTCAGCTACCACACTGATGGTAAATTCTTCCATTTGAAAAGGCCAAGACAGAAGTGGAGGGAGTGTTGGTACATGATTTTCTGTTTGCAGATGATTGTGCACTCAATGTAGCCTCTGAAGCTGAGACTCAACAAAGTACGGATCAATTCTCTGGGCTTGTGCTAACTTTGGCCTAACAATGAACACCAAGAAAACACAGGTACTCCATCAACCACCACCACACCATCCATATGTGGAACCATTGGTTATAGCAAATAGAGTTTTGAATACTGTGGATAAGTTCACTTCCCTTTGTACCTTTCCGGGGATATACACATTGATAATGAGGTTGACACAGCATTGCCAGAGCTAGCTCCGTGTTTGGGAGGCTCCAAAGGAAAGTATGGGGGAGAAGAGGTATTAGACTGACCAAACTGAAGGTCTACAGAGCTGCTGTGCTGATCTCATTGTTGTAGGTCTGGTAAACCTGGGTAGCCTACCAGCTCCATGCCAAGAAGCTGAATCACTTTCATTTGAATTGTCTTAGGAAGATTCTGAAGATTACCTGGCAGGATAAGGTACCAGACACTGAGGTCCTTACTCAAACTAAACTGACAAGCATTCAAACTCTGCTTCAGAAAGTACAACTCTAGGGTAGCTAGGTGACTCAATGAATAGAGCACTGGCCCTGGAGTCAGGAAGACCTGAGTTCAAATTCAGCCTCATACACTTAACACAAAAACCAGCCTTGTGACTTTGGGCAAGTCACTTAACCTCAATTGCCCTCCAAAAAGCAAAAATAAAAGCAAAATAAAAAAGAAAGTACAACTCCCATGAGCCAGCCACATTGTTTAAATGCAAAATGTAGGCTTACCAAAAAGACTGTTTTATGGAGCACTCACATGATCAGAAGAAGAAATACAAAGACACTCTCAAGGTCCTCTTAAGAACTTTGGATTGGTTGAGTGACATAGGAGACACTGGCACAGGACCACTCAGCATGGTGTACCCACATCAGAGAAGGTGCTGTGCTCTGTGAGCAAAGCAGAATTGAAACAGCTCAAAGGAAATGCAGGATGTGCAAATTTGGAGAATCTACCCCAAATGTTCACTTGGACTGTTTGTCTGACCTGTGGTAGAGCACTCCGAGCTCATATTGGTCTGGTCAGCCACATTTGGACACATTGAAACGTGACTTTAGCATAGTGGTATCATTTTGGACCTCTTCAAGAATGAAGGTCAGCAACCAACCAACCAGCCTAGTCCACAAGACATAGGAGATGATTCTAGTAATGTCCACAATTTGAGATCAATACATAAATATTTATTAAGCACTCACGTATGTACCAGCTACTGAGGTTAGTACTTCAAAACGGAGTTCTGTTGATCATAAGGATGGGGAGTTTTCAATAGGTACAAGTCCAAATTGAGGTGTGTTCACTGCGGCCTGGATTGGCTGTGTATAGAATGCTTGTGGGAATAGATAAGTGGTTTTATCTCATAAGAGCCTCTGAGTTTGCCACCCATGTAGTGAAATTGAGATTGCCTCAATTGCATAATATACCAAATTCCTGGAAAGAAACTAGATCTCCGCTCTAACCTGCAAGTGGTTCCTACGAGTTTTTATTGGTTATCCTCCCTGTAAGTGACTTTAGCCATTACTCTAGATTGCTATAGATTGACCTAAATAGTTTCTGATTAAGTAATTGTTAACACCCAGGATTGTGGTTTGAAGAAAATCCAATAAAAGCCATGATTTACCTAGAAGAAGAGGCTTTGGGTAAATGAGTGAACTGAGACATTTTGCCAGAACTTTGCCATGGGCAGTACAGCAATCCAGTTGTTCTGATAGTAAGAAGTACAACACAAAGTATTTTTTGAGGACATGGTGGTACATTTTGTGTATCTGTCAAATTACCAATGGCATATAGAAAAGAGATGAAGGTTTTCCTGTAGGGTGACGAAAATAAATGAGAGAAACTGAGGGTCCAAGTAGGGGCTAAATTGTTGAGAATACCATGAAATCAGAAAAATCTTTCAAAGAAATAAGTGGACTGCCTCAGTGGTATTGGTTGGTTCAAGCCATCTTGACTAGTATGTCAACATCCACTATTGTGGATGATATTGTGCTATTTACATGAACTCCCAGAGCACTATAAAGCCTCTTGGATGACCACTGAAAAGAATCTAACCTGACCACACAGGAAAAACAATGTAAATGAAGATTGTCTATTATCCACATCATGATAGGTTATTAGCGGAAAGACCTATAGCACTTCTCCATCAGTATAATGGACAACCATTTAACCCCAGATTTAAACAGGAAGAGTAGAGAAGAATGAATTGCCTTCAGAAAATTACAAAGCTTCCCAAATGACCCTAAACTTCTCTCTGATCCAATTTTCATTAGTTCTAATGGATGTCTGGGTCATGTTCAGCCAGCCAACTGACCCCTAAGCATGACTGAGAACAAGGGAGATCAGGTAATGTGCATGATGAGACCAAGTATATGTTTCATGTGTCATTCATAACCAGAGGATGTATTTACTGATAGGTTTCTCCTCTACTGGTGCTGGTGAAGGTTAAAAGGATTGTAACAGCAATAATTTTAACAGATACTTTGCACTCGGCTAAGTATGAGCTCTGTCCCCTGTTGAGAGGGTGTGAACTCCCCTGTTGACATGGAAGAAGGGGATTGGCTGAGACAGGAGGCCAGTGTGTGTATATAAAGAAGAATTCTAGAGACAGAAAGACAGAATTGAAATTTTCCTCCTGTTGGCCCCCATTGGAGGAAGCAGGATTGTCTCAGCATCTAGGAGCTGGGCTGCTGGACTGAAGAAGTGAGTTGGAGTTTTCGAGGGAGAGAGAGAAACAGAGAGAAAGAGAGACAGACAGACAGACAGAGACACAGAGAGAGACAGAGACACAGAGAGAGACAGAGACACAGAGAGAGATACAGAGACAGAGAGACAGAGAGAGACAGAGAGACAGAGTTTTTCTCCCAACATCTGGAAGCTGACTGAGAGCTGAGATGGAGTTTTCCTGAGACCAGAATCTGGTGAAGGCCACCTGCAAGGCTGAGAGGGCTTCCCTGGAAGGCCAATATTCCTTCTGGGTCCTAGAGCCAGCTGAACTGCTGGAGGACTGAAGAAGCATGACTAGGATAAGACTTTGTTTGTGGCCTGGCTGATCCTTGAGCTCCAGGCAAGAGAAGTGGTGAAGGGTTTGAGATGTGCTAGACCCTGTGAACTTCAGTGTGTGCCAGGGACTGTTTCTGAGAACTGGACAAGGACCTGGGAGCTGTCTACCTCTGAGGACTGGACAAGGACCTGGGAGCTCTCTGCTTCTGAATCCAGGTGACTGTTTGGTGGATTCAGGAGGGAGCTGGGACCATGCAAGGGGATCCAGGGAATCAGAGAGACCACACATAG
>CM053601.1:31248692-31282193 GCA_028646575.1 Pseudocheirus occidentalis | reverse complement strand
AGATGATTATTCTTTTGTTCTTTGTTCTAAATATTGTGGCCACTGTAATGAAAACTGTGCGGCCATTCTAATGTTAAGCTCTTATGAACACTATGTTGTGACTTTCTGTGATAAAATGTAATGTTGTGAATATTATATTGTGATATATTGTGAATGTTTGCCTTGATTTGTAATGGAATAAACAGAGTGTTCACTATATGGTGTAATCTGAATCTTAAAAGCTGTTCACAGCAGCGTTCTTTTGGGAATCTGCTGGTGCATGGTGTTACAAGGATGGACTAGGATTATTATATATGTGTCATTTTCATAAGTTCTACAATTCACACTGTCTTAGACCCTATACTCAGTAGTCTGGGCATTCAAAATTGATAGATTTCTAGAGTTTAAAAAGGAAGACATTTTATCAAAGCTCTCCCTACCTGACAGTAGGGAAAATTCCAGCCTTTTATGAGGAACCATGCCTTTTGGAAGGGCAAAGATAAAGTTAAAGATAAACCGTCTGACTACAGTATATACAGTTTCTCCACCCTGTGGACCTGTTTGTCAGAAGCTGATCAAAGTTGGGTCCCCTTTTGCAGCAGGTACTCTTCCTGAACAAGGGTGGGAGGGCTGATAGGTGAGGTAATCCAAAGGGACCATCAGATTAGATGTGATAGAGGCAAGTTTCAACGTGAATATACAATGTTGGATGCATGCCGAGACTCTATCAGCCAACTACACCTTGACTAATCTATCCTGAATGGGACATGAGAGGCTTTCCAAGTCAGCTAGTTAACTGTGGCTAGTCTTATTCCAAGGCAAATTTTGGCTTAGGGCTCAGAATGAGCTGTGATGTTGAACAACAGAACTTGCTGAAGTCCTAGGATATGGCAATTGACTCTCTCATTTCTGGTGTGCTCATTCAAAATCTGCCTGAACCATTGGAACAAATCCTTCCTCAAGCCTCCCATAGCTCCATCTCCTCTTCTTTTATAAGCCAAGAACCTTGCCTCATATGTTACTGAAAAATTGAGGTCATTCTCTGAGAACTTCCTCTTCCTTTAACCCCCCCACCCATCCAACTCACATCACCCAAACTCCTTCCACTATTTCCTTCCTCACCTCAGCCTCACACAATGAAATAGTCCTTCTCCTTGATAAGGCAAACTCCTCTAATTACACAAGTGGTCCTATTCCATCCTGGTTTCTCCAGCAAAGTCCACTCTGAGTGGGAGCTTGATGGCACAGCAAATAAGGCACTAGGCCTGGAGTCAGGAAGCCCTGAATTCCAATTTGACACTTACTAGCCATATGACCCTGGACAAGCCACTTAACCCCTGTCTGCCTTAGTTTCCTCAACTGTAAGATGGAAATAATAATAGCAACTACCTCACAGGATTGTTGTGAAGATCAAATAAGATATTTGTAAAGCGTCAGGTACATTGTGGATACTATATAAATGCTGGCTAATATGATATCAGTGCTCTCTCTCTCTCTGTCTCTGTCTCTCTGTCTCTCTGTCTCTCTCCCCTCTCCCTCTCTGTCTCTGTCTCTCTGTATCTCTGTCTCTCCTCTGTCTCTCCTTCTCTCTCTCCCTTTCAGTCTCTCTCTGTTTCTCTCTCTGTCTTTCTCTCTCTCTGTCTGTCTCTCCCTCCCTCTCTCTCTCCCTCTCTGTCTCTCTCTGTCTCTCTCTGTCTCTGTCTCTCTCTCTCCCTCCCTTCCTCTCTTCCTCTCTCTCCTTCTCTTTTTCTCTTTCTCCCTCTCTGTCTCTCTCTCACCCCTCTCCCTCTCTGTCTCTCCCCCCCCCCGTCTTTCTCTCTCTCCATCCTCTCTGTCTGTTCGCAGAAGAAGATTTGAAACTATGCATGGCTCTCTGAAGAATCTTTAGAACCCACTCCCTAAGTCCCTTGCTCATGTACATAGCATGGCCTTGCACTCAGTATTCTCTCTGTTGATCTGGACTTAGATTTTCCTCCACATCTAGAAGCAAAGAAAAAACTCCAGGCTTGTTGAAAGTCCAGTTGCATTAGTAAAACACTTTCCAAGCCTTAAAGTGCTATGTGAATGCCAGGTAGGAAAGCAGGTCCAGTAACCATGAAAATGGCCAAAGGGAAAACAGAACACCGTTGAAGGTAAGTCAGTTGTGAATTGTTCAGAGATGACAGCGTGAACTATCTGATGGAGAGTCAACACTATGCCTTTTTACTCTGGAGACAGAGCTGCATGCTGAGAGCCTCATGCCATATATGGTCTGGCTCATTAAATCTCCAGTTCTGACTTGTCCAGTGGGTTGTGGCAGGCATGCTCTTTCAGACATGGCTATAGATTGCATTAAATGGTTTCTTCCAGCAATGAAATTCCATTATTCCATTACCTCCACTCACACCTTCACTTCTCAGCTACCCTTAGAATGTCTCCATTGAAATACCCTGCCATCATCTCAAACTCAACAGGGCCTATCACAGAGGACTGCCTTTCCCTCCCCCAAGACTAACTGTTCCCTTCTAAATTAACCATTCCTATTAGAGATACCACCCTTCTCTTGGTCACCGTGCTCAAAACTGGGCAGTCATTATTAAGTCTTTCTTTTCCATTATACCCAGTCCTTCTAGTCCTGTAGACTCTTCCTTCAAAAGGTTGATGAGGTTCATTTTTTCCTCCCCATTCCTGCTGCTACCACTTTAGTTATTGCATGATTCAGTTCCTGCAATAACCTTCTAATTGTTCTCCCCACACTTTGTCTCTCCATACTCCAATCTACAATGCACACTGCTTTCAGACCAATCAAATGAAATAACATATATAGCACTTCATAAACCTTAAGATGCAATGGAAATGCTAGCTATTATTATAGACTTCCAGGAGCTGCGATGGCAGAGTAAGCAGAAAACACTGTAGTTCTCCCATACCGTTATTATTATACTAGCTATTAATATTCCCATAACATCATTTTCATCATGTAACTCCCTGCTTTAAGGACCTACAGTGGCTATCCATGGCCTATGTAAATCAATCCAACAAGCATTTAGTAAGCTTCTACTATATGTCAGGCCTTGTTCAAGGCTCTGGGGATATAAGTAAAAAGTAAGTAAATGGTGCCATAAAAAAATATACATAATAAGTACAACCATGAAAATAGAAGTCTTCTGGGTCACATGACTAACAAGATGGAAGAGGATTAGATACTTTCTTTGATCCCCATGATTATTTTCTAAAACAGAAATTATGTGCCAAAGGTAAAGTTACTTCAGCTAGAATAACTAGAATCCAAAAAGAAAGTAAAAAGTAAAATAACCCCTTCCCCCCACTGACACCTACCCTGAGCTCACTCTGGACCCCTGGCCCACCAACCAACAGGCTACCAGCAGTGAGGCTGCACTGGCTAACCCAAGGATCCACCAAATGGGCTTTCAACAAAATCTAACTACACACTTGTGGGAAATGATGGGAGGAATTTTGTTTCCACATAATTAAAATTGTTCCTGTCTTTGATAGCAGAATGTGGGTCAGAGGTGACTGGTTCCAATCAGTGCTGTGATCTAGCTGGGCCAGGCTTCTATTCAGGTAGGGGGCTAGAGGTTTGTATGCATGCTTGCCAAGCTGTTTGAGGGGAGCATGTGTGAGCAGTTCAAGAAGCTGTACCTAGCTAATGGAGAACAAGGCAGGAAATTCTAATGAAAGCAGTATAAAAGGGCCTACACTTGTCCGAGCCAATGTACTCCATTAAGGGAGCTACCCATTTGTTCAGAAAGAATAAATGTAAAATAAATGTAATGAAAACCTTCCTGGCTTTCCAATGAATATTATTTATTCTTAGACTAAGCGTATTTCTCATAATACTCCAGTTCCCCTTCTCTCTTTTCAGTGTCTACAAGATCTGCATTTTAGACTTCAGACATTTACTTGAGCTATGACAGAATGCTGGTGCTGTAAGGGCAGTATTTTGTGCTATAGAAGGTCTCTTCAGGACAGCAGAAGACAGGGAAAGGGGTAGCCTGAACTAGAGCTCAACCCCACATTCCACACCCCTGTCCTCCCAGAGTCTCAAGGGTCCAAACTAGATGAATCAAGTCCATACCACCAGTGTTACAACACTGTTAACCCCTGATTCCATGTCAGAGAAGAGAGGAATAGAGGGAGTGGGACAGAACATCAGGACAGGACTCCATTTGTGTATGTCTGGACTCTACAGCACTCCACTGTGCTTGAAGGGAAAGAGTTTAGCATCCAGAAATCCTCCAAAAATCACTTGGGGAAAAAACTTAAACTGGTGAACCTTGAATTACCCAATGGGAGGAAGCTGAGATACTTTGAGATCCAGCCTCAAAAGACCACCAGAGAGGCTGATGAGAGAGAAGATCCTGTGAACTTTGAGGAGAAAATGGAATGATAAGACACAGTACCTTTAAAAGAAAAATAAGAATTATGAGAGCAGAATTTATGTCCTGCATAACAAAATAATGAACAGAATAGAAAACTGTGAACCTGTGACGTCAAATCTCACTATCATATCATCCACAAAGACTAATAGAGAGGAGACGAGGATTAAAAAAATATAAGCAGAACATTTTATGCACCATTATATGCTAACAAAACGAAATACAAAATAAAAAAATACCTTCAAAAATAAGAAATATCCAAACTATCAGAAGTCAACATAGAGATGTTAGATATCCCAGTCTCGGAAAAGGAAATAGATCTAGTTGTAAAGGAATTACCAAAAGAAAAAAAATTCAGATCCTAAAGGATTCACAAAAGAATACTATCTAACTTTAAAAAATTAATAGTCATACTTCACAAATTATTCTCAAAAATTGAGAAAGAAAACAGCCTAATGGAATCCTTTTATGAAAAAAAATCCATTCCTAATTATGATTAAGTGGGATTTACCACCAGAGATAGAAGGATAGTTCAACATTAGAAAAACAAACAATATAATCATATTAAAACCCTAAATATCCAAAACTATGTAATTATCTCAACAGGTTCAGAAAAAAAAGACTTCAACAAAGTATAATACTCATGTTTCAAAAGACAAGTCTTAAAAATTATTGGCATAGATGAACCTTTAAAAATATCACTAAAATGTATCTAAAAGCATAAGCAAGAATCAAAGGCAAAGGAGATACCCAAAAATCTTTCCACAAACATATGAGAATGAAGGCACACAGCAGAGAGTGGCAGTGGCAAGTTGATCCACCAACTTCAAGGGCCATTCCCAGGCCTATCACACCAGGGCAGATAGCTGTTAGAGGTGGGTAAGAGACAAATGCAGGGTCTTTGGCAGTGGCAGCACCTATGCCTGGGGCTATAAACTCACAGCTTAGAAATTTAAAAAGTATGGATCTGAACTTCCAGGGACCAGGATGGGAGAGTAAACCCCAGCTACTCCAATCCCCCCTTCTGACCCTGAAAACACAAAAGTCATTCCCCCAGAGCAAAATTTTAAAATAGTGAAGGCTTGGGAGTCCTAGAGGAAGGGTGTAGCTAAGTCCCTGCCTCAAAATGGATAAAAAACAGATTGCAAAGACAAAGACTTTAGAATTCTATTATTGTGAGCAGAAGTAACCAAATTCAGAAGGAGACAGCATTGACTCCACACCCATAGCTAAAGCCTCAACAGGGAATATGAATTGGTGTCAAACACAGAAAGCATTCTTAGAAGAGCTCAAGAAAAACTTTGAAACCAAATTAGAGAGGTAGAAGATAAAATGAACAATTCTTTTAAAATCAAAATTGTGAAATTAGAAAAACATTACAATGAAGAAAACATGTTCTTAAAAGGAAAAATGTGTGAAATAAAAAAGCATATAGAAAAGGAGTTTCAAAAACTGAGGAAAATAATTTGCTAAAAATTAGAATCAACCAAATTGAAGCTAATGACTTTATGAGGCACCAAGAATAAATCAAACAAAACATCAAGAATGAAAAATTAGAAAAAGAGGTAAAATATCTCAATGGAAAAATAACTGACCTGGAAAACAGATCCAGGAGAGATAATTCAACACTTGTTGGTCTACCAAAAAAATCATGATGAAAAAAGCCTGGACAACATCTTCCAGGAACTAATCAAGTAAAACTGCCCTGAGATCCTAGAACCACAGGGTAAAATAGAAATCAAGAGAATCCACTGGGCACCTCCTGAAAGAGACCCCAAATTGAAAACTTTGTGAGACGTTGCAGCCAAATTCCAGAATTATCAGGTGAAGGAGAAAGTACTTTAAGCAGCTGGAAAGAAACAATTCAAATATCACAGAACTACAGTGAGGATCACACAGGATATGACAGCTTCTGCATTGAAAGATTGGAGGAACTGCAATACGATATTTTACAAGGCAAAAGAGCTCAGATTACAGCCAAGGATCAGCTGTCTAGTGAAACTGAGTGTAATCTTTCAGGCAAGGAGATGGTTATTCAATAATATAAGGGACTTTCAGACCTTCCTGAAGAAAAAGCCAGAGCTCAGAGGAAAATTCAATCTCCAATTACAAGACTTAAGAGAGACATAGAAAAGTAAATAGGGAATACAAACACACACACAACTTGTTATTTAATAAGAGCAAATTCTTTACATCCCTATATGGGAAGCTGATACCTGGTAATATTGAGAATTGTATACTTATTATGACATTTAAAAGGGATATAGGTAAATAGAGGAGGTGGGTACAAATTGATGATTAAAAAAATCTTATTAAGGGATGAAAAGAGACTGCAATGGAAGAAGAGGAAAGAATGAAGCAGAAAAGGGTAAATTGTGCCACACAAAGCAGCATAAAAACATACTATAGTAGAGAGGAATAAGGGAAGAAGATTAACATTATAGGAACTTCACCCTCATTGGTCCTGGTGTAAGGAGGAAATAACATAGTCAGTTAAATATTGGACTCTATCGTGAAGAGACATAAAACCTATCATAATAGAGGGAAAGAGTAGAGGGAGAGGAGCATCGCATGAGATCTGTTCTCATCAATCTTGGTTCAAGGGAGAAATAACATACTACATTAAGCATGAAAATCTATCATACCCTACAGACAGTAGAAGGGGGAAGGGCTAAGAAAAGGGGGGATGGATAGAAGGGAGGGAAGATGTAATAAAGGGAAAGGCTAGGAAAAGTGAGGAGGGCTGATAAGGAGGGAATACTGAGGCAGGCAGTGGTCAAAAGGAAAATTCCTAAGGAGAGGAAGGACGAAAGGGAAAAATAAAAGCATAAACAGGGGAAGGAATAGCATGGAGGGAAAGACACAGATAGTAATCATAACTGTGAATGTGAATGGGATGAACTCTCCCATAAAACAGAGATAGATAGCAGAATGGATTAAAAATCATAATCCTACAATAAGCTGTTTACAAGAAACACATTTGAAAGAGGGGAATACACACAGGCTAAAGAAAAAGGTTGGAGTAAAATATATTATGCTTCAGCCAAAGTAAAAAAAAATAAAAGCAGGGGTAGCAATCCTTATCTCAGATAAAGCAAAAGCAAAAATAGATCTAATTAAAAGAGATAAGGAAGGAAACTATATCTTGCTAAAAGGCACCATCAAACATGAAGCAATATCATTACTAAACATTTATGCACCAAGTGGCATAGCATCCAGATTCCTAGAGGAGAAGTTAAGGGAGCTAGAGGAAAAAATAGATAGCAAAACTATACTAGTGGGGGCCTTCAATCTCCCCCTCTCTGAACTTGATAAATCTAACCTGAAAATGAACAAGAAAGAAGTTTAAGGAGGTAAATAGAATCTTAGAGAAGATAGATATGGTAGACCTCTGTAGAAAACTGAATGGGGATAAAAAGGAATATACCTTCTTCCCAGTGGTACATGGCACACACATGAAAGTCGACCATGTACTAAGGCATAAAAACCTCACAATTCAGTGCATAAAGGCAGAAATATTTAATGCATCCTTCTCAGATCATGATGCAATAAAAATTACAAGTAATAAAGGGCCATGGAAAAATAGACTAAAAACTAATTGGAAACTAAATAACTTAATCCTAAACAATGAATGGGTCAAACAAGAAATTATAGAAACAATCAGTAACTTCATTCAAGAGACCGAAAATAATGACACAACATACCAAAACTTGTGGGAAGCAGCAAAAACAGTTCTTAGGGAAGTTTTATATCCCTGAATGCATACATAAATAAAATATAGAAAATGGAGGTCAATAAACTGGGCATGAAACTTTAAAAAAGCTAGAAAAAGAATGAATTGAAATTTCTCAATTAAATACTAAATTAAAAATAATGAAAAACAAAGGAGAGGCTAATAAAATTGAATTTAAGAAAACTATTGAACTAGTAAATAAAATTAAGAGCTAATTTTATGAGAAAAAAACAATAAAATTGATAGACCTTTAGCCAACATGATTTTTTAAAAAAGAAGAAAACCAAATTAAGAGTATCAAAAATGAAAAGGGTGACTCTACCTCCAAAGAAAAGGAAATTAAAACAATAATTAGGAATTACTTTGCCCAATTGTATGCACATAAATTTGACAATCTTAGTGAAATGCATGAATATTTACAAAAATACAAATTGCCCAGATTAACTGAAAAGGAAGTAAATTATTTAAATAACCCCATATCAGAAAAAGAAATTGAACAAGACGTGAATGAACTCCCTAGGAAAAAAAACTCCAGCACCGGATGGATTTACTAGCAAATTCTATCAAACATTTAAAGAACAATTTATTCCAATACTCCACAAATTATTTGGAAAAATTGGCGAAGAAGGAGTACTACCAAATTCTTTTTATGACACAAATATGGTACTGATACCTAAATCAGGAAGAGACAAAATGGAGAAAGAAAATTATAGACCAATTTCCCTCATGAATATAGATGCAAAAATTTTAAATAAAATATTAGCAAAAAGACTCCAGCAACTGATCACAAGAATAATACACTTTGATCAGGTAGGATTTATTCCAGGAATGCAAGGATGGTTCAATATTAGGAAAACTATCAGTATAATAGATCATATCAACAATAAACCAGTAGAAACCATATGATTATCTCAATAGATGCAGAAAAGGCTTTTGACAAAATGCAATATCCATTCCTATTAAAAACACTAGAAAATATAGGAATAAATGGAATCTTCCTTTAAAGTAATAGGTAGCGTTTATTTAAAGCCACCAGCAAGTATTATATATAATGGGGATAAGCTAGAAACATTTCAAATAAGATCAGGGGGTGAAACAAGGATATCCACTATCACCCCTCTTATTCAATCTGGTACTAGAAATGTTAGCAGTAGCAATTAGAAAAGAAAAAGAAATTGAAGGAATCAAATTAGGCAAAGAAGAGACTAGGCTATCACTCTTTGCAGATGATATGATGATATACCTAGAGAATCCTAGAGAATCAAGCAAAAAACTACTTGAGACAATAAATAAATTTGGCAAAGTTGAAGGATATAAAATAAACCCAGATAAATCTTTGGCATTCCTATATATTTCTAACAAAATCCAACAGCAAGAGATAGGAGAAATCCCAATTAAAGTTACTGTAGATACTATACTACTATACTATATAAAGTACTATACTACTATACATTATAGTAGTATACTTACTAGTATAATGCAGTTACCACATTATAACATAAATTATAATGTAGACATTATAAAATATTTGGGAATCTATCTTCCAAAACAAACCCAAGACTTATATGAACACAACTACAAAACACTTCTCACTCACACAAATAAAGCCAGATCTAATTAATTGGGAAAACATCAATTGCTCATGCCTGGGTTGAGCTAATATAATAAAAATGACAATTTTACCTCAATTAAATTATATATTTAGTGCTATACCAATCAGTCTACCGAAAAATTACTTTATAGAGTGATAGTAACAAAATTCATTTGGAAGAACAAAAGGTCCAGAATATCAAGGGAATTAATGAAAAGAAATGCTACAGAAGGTGGCCCAGCCATTCCAGATGATTGCAAAGCAGCAATCATCAAAACTACTTAGTACTGGCTGAGAAAAAGAGTAGTGGATCAATGGAATAGATCGAGTACATGACACTCGGCAGTCAATGACTATAGTAATCTACTGTTTGATAAACCCAAAGACCCCAGTTTTGCGGATAAGAACTCAACATTTGACAAAAACTGCTGGGAAAACTGGAATATAGTATGGCAGAAACTGTGCATAGACCAGTTTCTAATACCATATACCAAAATCAAGTCTAAATGGTTTCATGATCTAGGTATAAAGGTTGATACTATAAGCACTCTGGGAAAGCAAGGAATAGAGTACCTGTCAGACTTATGGAGCAGGGAGGACTTTATGACCAAACAAGAGCTAGAGAGCATTACAAAATTCAAAATGGATAATTCTGATTACATTAAATTGAAAAGTTTCTGTACAAACAAAGCCCATGTAACCAAGGTTAAGAAGGAAATGGGAAATCGGGAATTAATTTTTATAACAAGTGTATCTGATAAAGGCCTCATTTCTAAAATATAAAGAGAATTGAATCAAATCTATAAGAATACAAGTCATTCCCCAATTGATAAATAGTCAAAAGATACGAACAAGCAGTTTTCAGAGGAAGAAATTAAAGATATCAATAAGCATATGAAAAAATGCTCTAAATCACTAGTGATTAGAGAAATACAAATCAAAACAACTCTGAGGTACCACATCTCACCAGTCAGATTGGCTAAGATGATAAAACAGGAAAATGACAAATTCTGGAGATAATGCGGGAATATTGGAACACTAATGCATTGTTGGTGGAGTTGTGAACTGATTCAACCATTCTGGAGAGCATTCTGGAACTATGCCCAATGGGCTATAAATAATTGCATACCCTTTGGCCCAGCAATACCATTTCTAAGGTTGTATCCCAAAGAGATCATAGAAATGGGAGGAAGACCTATATGTACAAAAATATTTTTAGCAGCTCTTTTTGTAGCAGCAAAGAAGAGGAAATTAAGAGGATGCCTATCAATTGGGGAATGGCTAAACAAGTTGGGGTATATGAATGTAATGGAATATTATTGTGCTACAAGAAATAAGAAGCAGACAGACTTCATAGGAGCAGAACCAGGAGAAATCTGTACACAATTACAGATACAATGTATGTGTAACGACCAACTTTGATAGATTGTACTCTTCTCAGCAGTGCAAGGCTGTAACACAACTCCAAAAGACTCACGATGGAAAAAGATGTCTAAACTAGAAAGAACTAGAGAGAATAGAGTTCGGATGCAGATTGAAGCAAAATACCTGCCCTTTCTTTTACTTGCTTAGTTTTGCTTCCTCTTTCCCATTGTTCATCCCATCGGTTGCAATCTTTCACAACCTGACTCAGGTCTAATGTGAAAGTATTTGCAGATCCTATATTTGATTACATGCTGCCACGGCGGCAGGTGGGGGCAGGTGGGGGGGGGAAGCGTTAGGAAGAGAAGAAGAGGGAGAAAATTTGAAACTCAAGAGAATCTGGAACCGAATCTTGTAAACTAAAAGTAAACAAACAAATCTATAAAGATTTATTTAAAAAAATAATAACATGGGAATGCAAGGATTCCCCACTATTAAATGCTGTCAATAGCAATAAAACAAGAGAAAGAAGCAAAAAGCATAAAGATAAGTAAAGAGAATAAAACCATATCTGTTTGCTGATGTTATGATAACACGCTTGGAAAATTCTAAGATATACACAAAGATAGTTATTAAGAAAATGAACACCTTCAATAAAGTTTTATACCACAAAATTACCCTAAAAAATCAATAGCATTTTTACATATTAATAACAAAATCTGAGAAGCAATCATAGAAAGAGAAATCTCATTCCTTACCTAATACAAAAAGAAAAAGGAAGAAGAAGAAAGAAAAATGTGTATGGATTCAATTACGAAGTATTCCTTGAAGAAATAAAAGACAACTTATATAGCTGGAAGAATATTCAGTGCCCGTGGCCATGCCAATATAATTAAAATAACATTTCTACCATCAAAGAAATAGATGAACCTGAATACTCTAAGGAGTACTACTTACACACCACATTATAGGACAAAGAAATCAAGCCTGCAGGTTTATGTAAATACGGACTCTTGGTCTGCATTCTATTCTTGTTTTATCTCAATACCTCCTGCTCCACTAAGAGGTCTGATGATTTTAACTACAGGGAAAACCAAAGTTAACAAATCACAAAACCAAAGGTAACAGGTCACAACACCAAACTTAAGACATTCCTTCCTCTCCCCATTACCTGACATCCTTGTCTGTATTACTCAACCTCCCAAATAAGGAAAGTGATAATATACCTTAAATGTTCCTTTTGCTGCCTACCCTAAGGCTGTGTGAAACCCTATGTATGATATATATGCTTCCCCCACTTGTTCTGTTCTGGAGATGTTTTCTTTAAAGAGTTTATTTACGGCTCATTCAATTTCTTTGTCTAAGACAAGATTATTTAAGTTTTCTATATCCTATCCTGTTAACCTGGACAATTTATATTTTTGTGAATATTTAACCCTTTCATTAATATTGTCAGCTGTTTTTGGTTTTGGTTTTTTTTTTGCTTTTTGGAGGGCAGTTGGGGTTAAGTGACTTGCCCAAGGTCACACGGCTAGATTTTTGTGTTAAGTGTCTGAGGCCGGATTTTGAACTCAGGTACTCCTGACTCCAGGGCCGGTGCTCTATTCACTGCACCACCTAGCAGCCCGAATATTGTCAGTTTTATTGGCATACATTTGTGCAAAATAGCTCCAAATAGTTGCTTTTATTTTATCTTCATTGGTTGTGAATTCATCTTTTTTGTTTTTGATGCTGGTAATTTGGTTCTCTTCTTTTAAATCAAATTACCCAATGGTT
The DNA here is from genome assembly GCA_028646575.1 of Pseudocheirus occidentalis. NCBI lineage: Eukaryota > Metazoa > Chordata > Mammalia > Diprotodontia > Pseudocheiridae > Pseudocheirus > Pseudocheirus occidentalis. Next base: position 31,269,373 of record CM053601.1, on the reverse strand, counting down.
TATCCAGCTCCTGATTTAAAAGGTTCAAGGGTTTGGTGTTGTTGGTTTTTTTTAACTTTCACTTTTATTAATTTCTTTTTTGATTTTCAAGATTTCTATTTCAGTGTTTAATTGGGAATTTTTCATTTTTAATTTGTTGGTTTTCTAGTTCTTTTAGTTACATTGATCTGCCCTCATTTAGAAATATAGATTTTCCCCTAAGTACTGCTTTGGCAGTACCCTACAAATTTTCTTGTACCATGTCATTGTTGCCATTACGTTTAATGAAATTATTGATAGTTTCTATGATTTGTTCTTTGGCCCACCCATTTTTAGGGCTAATTTCTTTAGTCTAACCAATTTTTAATCTACGCTTCAAAGACCTTTTACTGAATATAATTCTTATTGTATTAAAGTCAGAAAAAATACATTTAATATTTCTACTTTTTCTTCATTGGTTTATGAGATTTTTATGCCCTAATACATGGTCAGATTTTGTGAAAGTGGCATGTATAGCTGAGAAAGAGGTATACATCTCTTTCTATTCCCATTCAATATTTTCCATAGGTCCATCATATCTAACATTTCCAAAATTCTATAGGTCACCTTAACTTCTTTTTGGCTTATTTTACAGTTACATTTATCAAGGTCTGAGAGCAGTAAATTGAGGTTACCCCACTATTAAGAGTTTTATTGTCTGTTTCCTCTTGTTCCACTTAACTTTTTCCTATTTTAATTTAAATGCTATGTCATTTGGGGCATATATGTTCAGAATTGATATCAATTAATTGTCTATGATACCTTTTAGTAAAATGCAGTTTTCCTGTTTATCTCTTTTAATTAGGTCTGGGTTTTTTTTTTTGTTGTTGTTTTCGCTTTGTCTGAGATCATGATTGCCACCCTTGCTTTTTTTTTATTTTAAAGAAGCATGACTTAATAACAACAATTCTGGATTACTTTTGTTGTTGTTGTGTCTCACTCTTCATAATCCTATTTCAGGTTTTCTTGGGAAAGACACTGGAGTGAGTTGCCATTTCCTTCTCCACATCATTTTATATATGAGGAAACTGAAGCAAACAGGGTTAAATGACTAGCCCAGGATCATATAGCTAGTAAGTGTCTGAGGTTGGATTTGAACCTAGGTCTTCCTGACTCCAAGCCAGCACTCTATCTACTGCACTACCAACTAGAATCACAGGGAAGGAAAGATATAGATTAACAGCTGGTTTAATTAGCTTCCCACAAAGTTATTAACAAATTAAGTTACAAAATGCAAAGGCACTTGAATGAGTCATCATCCAAGAAATAGACTCCAAGCTGAAGACAACCTGCTTAATTACTCATCTGCATCATCACACCTGGAAACCCCTCTAAACACTTTATTTACCTAGTATTTATGTAATGGTCATGCTCATTCACTGAGTAAGGCAAAAAGTAATTCTTTGGGTTAGCAACTCAGAGAGGTAACTCTGGAAGCCAGTAATTATATGGTGATAGATCAAGGGCAGGGTGGAGTTTCTTAGTAACACAGGACAATAGTTGCGCCTGACCAAACATCCTCCATTCTATCTTCAATTTAGATCAGGCTGATATGAGAATCCCTTGTTGTAGGAGAGATTCATGCAAGAATTATGGCAAAGGTAACTATAGAAGGACATAGTTAAGGGGAGGAGGAGGAGAAAGAATTGTATATGAAAGTAAGTAGCATTATCACAACTCACATTCCTATTGTACTTTAAGGTTTAGGAAGTATTTTATTTACAATAACTCCATGGAGCAGAGAGTGCAAAGTATTATTACCCCCAGTTTAAAGATCTGGAAACTGAGACTCAGCAGGGTTAAGTGACTTGCTCAGAGCCACTCCACTAGTAAGTACTATAACCAGGACTAACATCCAAATCTTTTTACTTTAAGATTGATATTCTGAAATGAACAGTTTGCTATGGGAGTGAATGTAGGTAAAGGTAGGGGAAAATCCCTTGAGTTTCAAAGGTAGGGAAAACCAGCAAGAAGCTGGTTTAGAAAAAAAGAATTAAATATTAACGTCCTTCACTGTTACACTTGCTGTTTCTCCTAGGTTGTTGACCACATTTAGGTTGACTTTTGTTCTTAAAGCTAACGCAGCAGTATGAAATACGGTCTGAAATACATTTAAAGTCAGACATTGCCACTACCTGATAGATCCACAGCACTTGACTAAGCTGACAGTCAGCATACGCACCTTATTAGAAAGATTAGGTAGAGCTAAGGTAGCCAAGTAGTTGAAAAGAATCCAGAAGCCCCTCAAAGACATGAAACTACTGAGAGGATCCTATCAGACCCCACAGAGAATGAGATTAACTTCTATGTGATTCTATAGTAAGGACATTAAGTATAATATGATCTTAAGGTCTGATGAGATTCTGGAATGAGCATTTCTTAGCCTCCTTATAGAAGTAGTATTCCAACAAAACACTTTAAAAATACACAGAAGAGGATGTTTGGGACACACAAATACACAGACCAGTGTTGGTACTACCATGTTAAATTTATTGATTTTTAAAAATTTATTTACTTTTGATTTACATCATTCAGTATCACAATCCCTTGAGTTTCAAATTTTCTCTCCCTGCTCCCATGGTGGCATGCAATCAAACACAGGATCTACAAATACCTTCACATTAAACATTAGTCGAGTTGTAAAGAAGGATTATAACCAGTAGAGTATGAGAAAGAAGAAACAAAACAAAATAAAACAGAAAAAAAGAGCAAGTAGTTTGCTACATTCTGCATTGAGTCTCTGTAGTTCTTTCTCTGGATGAGGATATCCCTTTCCATCATGAGTCTTTTAGCATTATCTTATAACCTTGCATTGCTGAGAGGAGCCCAGTTTATCCAAGTTATTTGTCACACATACAATGTGTGTGTAGATGTGTACAAAGTTCTCTTGGTTCTGCTCTCCTCACTCAGCATCAGTTTATGTAAGTCTCTCCAGATTATTATGAAGTCCGTCTGCTCCTCATTTCTTATAGCACAATAGTATTCCATTACATTCATATACCACAACTTGTTCAGCCATTCCCCAATTGATGGACAGACATCCCCTTGATTTCCAATTCTTTGCCACCACAAAAGGAGCTGCTATAAATATTTTTGTACTAATGGGCCCTTTTCCCACTTCTATGATCTCTTTGGGATACAGCCCTAGAAGTACCATGTTGAATGTATAGTTTAATAAATAAGCTGTAATAAATTTAGTTTCATATATACATAATCCTCTGACCTTTCATTGAAGAGAGTTTTCATGTTTGTTAATAATTTTCTCATTTTTAATGTAAAAAATAATTTAAGCAATATCTGAAGTGGCCCTTAGGCATGATTACAGTCAAATTAGGACAGCGTGGTATATGCCTTGTACCAAGACAGAACATTTAAAGGGTTGCTGACAGCACTTAATTTCTTGTAAAGAAGGCAGGGGCAAGGCCTGTGGGAGGGCAGATACTATGACAGAATGCTTAAGGAGTCACAGCTGATTCAATGAAGAAGCAGTTTAACTATGACCTGTGCCATCTTGAAGAGCTCCTCAGGTGGGAAAGGACAAGGAGGAAGACAAGAACTTGAGCATCGTCATGGCCTAAAGCTGGACAGGGATCATCAAAGGATGCTAGATTCAGAATGGAAGACATTTTAAAGGTGAGGAACCTGAGAGGGGGAGTGACTGCTCTGGGTTACACAGGTGGTAAGTGGAAGATCTGAAATCTTAACCAAGGTCCTCTGACTCTGGAGTCAGTATTCTTTATACTATGCCTCACTGTGGTCCTGGTCTTAGTCTTTGCTAACCAGTCTTGTCAGGACCATTAAGTGACCATTTTGTAGCATATTCTACCCGGAAAGAAGAGTAGCCTAGGACCTATTGTGAGACTGGAATTAATCCCTCCCCATTTGCTATCAAGCCATAGAAGATCAGGGGCTGCCTCCCTTTTGCTCAGAGAGAAGGTGCACATTTCAAGCAAAGCCAAGCCCAAGAAGACAGTCCTTCAGCCTCTGCTGGAGGAAATTGTCTTCCCCAATTTAGGGACCTTTAATTTCCCTCCATCCTACCTAAGGGAACTCTGGGGGAATTTGGAGCCAGAATGCACATGGAAGGACACTCTCTACTAAACAGCTGGTGCTGAGTCAGGAAAACATGAGCTACTACAGTGGAAAAATTTGCTTCCCCATGAGATGACAAATCTTAACCTGATTGAAAGAACATGGGATTAGGTAGGAATTGAGTCCTCATTCTAACACTAACTGGGTCTCTCTTTTCTCTTCTGCAGACTGGGGCTGGTGCTGATAGAAAACATAGTCTCTAAGGATCTTTCTAGCTCTGACTGTCCACCTGTGAGATCTGGAGTACATAGACACTTCGCCTCAGTTAAGCCCTAATTTCAGTAATAGTTCCATGAGCTCGGTGACCTTAAGTAAGGTGCCTTAGCTCCCTCTGGGTCTTAGTTTCCTCCTTTGTAAATTCGATTGCATTATTCTACTATTATGGATCATTCTAGTTCTAACATGATAATCTATAGGTTTTGAGAGGATTAGTTTAAAATTAAAACACTGTCATCTCCTCCTCTATAATAAATGTTTATTCAAGAGGTACCACTCCATAACTCACCCTAGTAATCAGATTTGTTGCTTCCTCTCTAGGCAGGAAGCCTCAGAAGTCCTAACCTGTCCCTTTCCCCAGTTCCATCAGCTGATACTCATATGTGCCCTTCACCATCCCGATTACCCTTCTCTAAAACAGTCTCCAGTTTATCAGTGTCCTTGCAACTGAAAACAATGCTCCAGATGGGATCTGATGAGGGCTGAGTAACTGTCAACTTATTACTGGATGGCTCTCTCTCTCAATACAGCCCAAGATGACATCTGTTTTCCTGGCAGGCCTAACAAATCATACAAGTTTGCATTCCTCTAAAATTCCCGAATCTTTTCAGGAAAACTGCCTTTTAGCCATATCATACCTACCTTATCTCGTACTGAGGAATTTGAGTTTTTTGATCCACTTATTCCTATTAAATTTCATCTTGTTAGATTTAGCCCACTGTTCTAGCCTATATTTTGTTGTTTGATGATTTCAATCTAGTCTGCCTTTTCACGACCCCATTTGGGTTTCTTTGTGGGTTTTGGTTTTTTGTTGGTTTTTTTTTTTTTTTTTTGGCAAAGATACTAGAGTGGTTTGCCATTTCCTTCTCCAGGTCATTTTACAGATGAGGAATTAAGGCAAACAGGGTTAAGTGACTTGCCAGAATGCACATGCTGTTTCTGCTAGGCTGTTGAACACATTTAGGGTGACTTTGGTCAGTCCAGCTCATATAGCTAATAAGTGTCTAAGGTCAGATCTGAACTGTAACCAGGGGTAGGGAACCTGCAGCCTCAAGAACACATGCGACCCACTAGGTCCTCAAGTGTAGCACTTTGACTGTATCCAAACTTCATAGAACAAATCCTTTTATTTTGTTATTAACCTATATATCTTGTTGACTCTTAACTCATTCATCTACTATTAGCTATTCTTAAATTCACATTATTTCATATTTTCTAGGAATGCCTTTATGCAGGCATTGATGAAAATGCACAGGGCCAATTGTTAAATCTGTACACTGTTCCACTGGAAATTTCCTTCCAAAATGACAGCAAAACTAATTCATGGCAACTCTTTGGGTTTGCTAATTCAACCAGGTCAAAATTCACCCAAAATGTATACTATTATTAACCCACAACCCTCCCATCTTTTACACAAAAATAAGATGAAATACTATCGATAAAATCTAACTAAACTTTATCTATAGCATTCCCCTGATCTAGTCTAGTCACTTGTCAAAAAAGAAATAAATTTAATCTGGCATGTCCTATTCTTGATGAAACCATGAGGGATCTTGTGGTCACTTCCTTGTTTACAATTACTAGGTAATACAATAAAACTCTCTACAGTTTTGAAAAATTGAGGTCATGCTCACTGGTCTGTACTCAGCAGTCTCCATCCTCTTCCCTTTAAAAAACATCAAAATAACCTCACATCCCCAAATTCTTTAGTTTCTCTTCCATTTTCTATGATCTTTCAAATATACTAACAATGACTCACCAATCACTTATGCCAATTCCTTTAGTAAACAAAGATATATTCCAGTTGGACCTGGGGATTTGAACTCTTCAATGGCAGTTAGGTACTCTTTTAGTTTCTTTTATTTATCTTGGCTATCAATTCCCTATTAGCCATTTTTGTTCTGTCATTTTCAGACCAAAGATCATTCTCCTTGTCAGAGAAAACTGAAGTAATGTTGAGGCTCCTTTCTGTTTTCACCAAATGAGCTAAAGAACCAAACAAAAGACAATTTTTAAAAATTGACCTTAGGTGTCCTTTTTAGACTCAGGTCATTCTGAGTTTTAAGGCTTCTGACACCAATATCATATAAGCCAATGCCATGTTTCATATTCACTACCTATTACCATTCATTAATTTCATTTTCTGGATGTGTCTACTTTAAATCACAGTCTACCATCAGGAAAAACCTGATCCCAATTCTAGGATGCAAGGATGCATGGGGGAACTGGGGCAAAAGGCTGTCTCAGACCATTACTTTACTCTGTACTAGCAAATTAGCCATTGGTACTAAGTCAATTGGCTGAAGATTCCAACCAGACTATGTTCCTAACCTTTTCTCAAAAACATATGTCATTGGCTAAATTGTGATATGTGGATGTAATGGGATATTATTACACCATAAGGATGATTAAGTAAGGCAATGCAAGGGGAGTGCCCGCTCCCCCTGCCACTTTGGCTACCACAACTACAACCACTGTTGCAGCCACTGCTCACATGGTCCAGGGGCGAGATAAAAAGGACAGCAAGTCAAGCTCCAGGGCAATGAAAGCCCCTGGGGGAGGCCCACGAAATCTCTTTGGAACTCCAGGAGAGGTTGTTCCTTCACAAAGACCAAACAAAATGGCATCGAATATCTTTGAAGCATAGTCAGAATACACCCAAAAGGTCAAATCCTCCAGGAAGCAAAGGGATATCTTTGAAGAGCCTTCTCCTGTGCAGTTTCCATATCGTTTGAATCCCTCTGGTGGGAAGACCAGTGGTATCTTTGGGTCCCCAGCCACCATCGCTGTGCCCTTAGCACACCAAAACCAGGCCAAGGATCATATTGTCTTATATGAGCATGAGGACACAAAATCACAACTCAGAACTACAGAGAATACACAATCTTCAAGACAAAGGAAAGGAGGAGTGAGCCAAGGAAACCGAGTCTAAATTCAAGACTGACAACCATGAGTCCCAGGCCTTGCTCACACAACAAGGTCCTCAACCCACCAAATGGCAAATACAGCATATCTACTAAAGGAAACTAACACCAGCATCTTCAGTCTAGAAACTCTTCTGTGAATCCATCTTGCCCTACAAGAAAGTAAGGGGGGATGGGAAGGAATGTAAGAGAAGGCAGATTGGGGCAAGGGGTATTCAGTATGCTTGCCATCGTGGGGTGGGGGTAGGGGAGAGATGGAGAGAAAATTTGTAACTCAAAATCTTGTGGAAATGAATGTTGAAAGCTAAAAATAAATGTATTAAACATTAAAAAAAGAGAAATTCTTCTGTTAAGGTGTCAAGTTAACTAATCAACTTCTAATTAGTTCATGTTGTGGTGGGGTAGAGAAGGAAGGAGTTGATGATTTACGTGAAGATTTTCACTGCTGAAACTTGTCTTCTAGAAACAGGTAGTGCTACACAGGACCAGGGAACTCAGAGCCTTTAAAGAAATAGAGAAAACAGATCTTATGGGAGCAATAAGGAATTCCCCAGGTTTGTATCCAAAAATTAGTTCCAAATATGAGAGAATCTTTGATGAAGTGAAAGAAAGTGGAGAAAGGTGGGATCTTCATGGGTCCTAGAAACATCTGTGCTTTGGTGGGGCATCTAGGGATGGTCCTGCAGCAGTAGCCATTAACAGTGTCACTAGGGGCTAAATACCTATGCCAATGATGTGTTGGACAGGCCAAGGAATGCTCCCCCTCCCTTGTCTGGCAAAGGGACACAACTTGTCCTCATTTAGCTCATAGTCCTTAAATTACAGGGCAATAATACAGGACCTTTCCCTTTTCTAGGGGCGCTACTAATGTCTGAGAAAATGGGACAAACAGGAGGAAACATCCTTTTAAGTTTGCCTCTGTGATGTGCTATTCTACAGACACCCCATGAGCCTTTTTGACTGCTTTCCCACAAAAGCCAGGGAAAGACGAAGCTGAAACTCAGGGGTACACCTGGACTTGATTTGACCTCTTGCAAGTTATCTGTCAAGCCTTTTCTCTTGTTTGTAGGCCTGTTCTTAATGGCAGATGTTTTCACCATCTTCCAGGGGCATCTGTACCTTCTGTCATCTAGAGGCATTTCCAAAAGAATCCTAGATCAAAAAGAGAGTAAATTGGATCTCTTTTTAGCTGATTGTTAAAGTGAATAATTTCTCCCTGCCATTCTCATAAACCTTTGGCTGCCCCTGCAGTTCACCAGTGGTATGAACATACTACTTTCACAAACCACAATTCTCTTCTAAAGGGGGGGGAGGGCACTTCCAGTCTTTTTTAAAGGCCTGATTAACCTATCCAATTTCTTTCTGATATTTTGGTTACTCATATTTCTTCTAAGACTTTTTTTAAAAACTGTAATCAGTCGATAGGGAGGAGAGCAAATCAAGGAGAACCTTTAGTTCTTCAAAATAAACATTTTGAACAATATTGATCACATGTGTCTGTGATTACTGACTTTGATAGACTGGGCTCTTGTCAGCAATGCAAGGTTATAAGACACCTGCAAAGGACTCCTGGTGGAAAAGGCCATCCACTTCCAGAGAAAGAATTAGGGTCTATACGCAGATTGAAGCAAACTATTTGCACTCTTTTTTGTTTTGTTTTTTTTCTGTCATGGTTCATTCCATTGGTTATAATTCTTTACGACTTGACTAATGTTTAATGCAAAGGTATATATATAGAGAGAGAGCGAGCGAGCCTATTTCAGATTGCACACTGCCTATAGGGGAAAAGGGAGAGAAATCTGGAACTCAAAAACTTATGGAACTGAATGTTGCAAACTAAAAATAAGTATATTTAAAAGAAAAAATAGAAGTAACCCCAAATACATGGAAATTATACAGTTATAGTTACTTTTTGTAATTTCCCCAATAAAATATTTTAAAAATTTCCTTGTCTTTAGCAACTTTTTTAGAATTAAATCATTTTTCTGTGTGTAATTGCATTATACTTTCAGGTTTTTTTATGTTTACCCACAATATCAAAGGTCCAAACCAGAAAACCCCCAAATGTTCTTCCCCATCCTTATCAAGACAGCAGTAGGTTTTAATAATGCTACCCTGGCCCACAACCTAGGTTTGGTAGTTCAAGATTGTCAGGCAAATTTTTATTCAAAGAAGCTCCTTTAAAGGAATTTTTTTTGTAAACCAAAGAATCCTTGTTGTAATGCAAATAACCACTTCTTAAGTTATCTGGATTTTTAAAAATCCTGTTCATCTAGTTTCCTCCAGCTGGGATCCATGTTGCACCAGAATCTTCTTAAAGCAAAGAACCTATATTTATCCCAGCTACCTAACACATTGCTGTCATAGGAGTATTGAACTGATACTTGTTTGGCTATACCATATTTTCTCATTCATATAAAGATAACAAGGCTGAAAAAAAATTTTAAGCTACAGAAGTGTTTGAAAAATATGTATTTTTACACTGCAGAAAATAAAAGGAGTTATGCAGATGTTGAAAATACCATTATTATATATGTCATCAGAGATAAATAGTTTTAGGGATATTACGGAAATCTTAGACTAACAATCTCACAGTTAAAAATCAAGATCAGGAGTATGATTTTATTGCTGAAACACAAAGGAACTATTATTCCATAATACAAAGGCTTATTCAGTTTTTAAGTTCTACATAAATATGGTTTCTCTGAATATACAAAGTATCGAATACAAAACAGTAGTGTAGTAAGAAAAAAACTAAATGGCAGAAATAATGATCTAATCAACATTAATTAAGACTACTAAAGATACCATCTATGCCATTCAAAGGCACTTATAGACACAAATAATTGAAAAATACAATGTAATATGATTTTATACCATAGAAATCAAAGTAATTAGTCCAACATTCCTATACTTCTTTTTTCTTCAATATTAGTGGACCCACGTTATCTCCTGTTAATTCATTGTGTTTATTATGTGACCCATCACAGGCAGGAAACTGGAAAAGAAAAAATTAAAAGCGTTATTTCAAACATAAGATCCAATAAGTTTAAATACTGACTAAAGCTGATTTTGAAAAGTGAGTATCAAGTACTTCTGACTAAACTGTTTCATTTTATTTAGCATCCGACCCAATGAAAAATAGTTCCTGATACTATTTACAGCCTTCTTTCCTTTGTAAAATCTCAAACCAAGTAATTGAACAATTAAGCCAATATTTGTTGAATTTCATATTAGATCTTAGAAAGCTCCTAGCAGCCAAAGATAGGCTTCCAGAAAGTCAATGTGGATATCTAACCATCTTACGCAGCAGCTTCAAATTAAAAACTACATCAGAGCATATTCACATTGCTTTCTGGGTCCAATCAATTACAAGGCCTTTATTAAGTTTCTGCCAACTGATAGTCACTGTCCAATAACAAAATCTTTCATTCAGCAATGAAAGATTGTCAACAGGAGGTGACGGTGATGACTTCAAACAAACCATTTTCTTTCTTTTTTTGTATGAAATTTTGAAAGTATAAATACTTTTAAATTAGGTGAAATATTATTATAGACAGTCTAAGATAAACCAGTTTATATTTTCATTCTGAACAAAGTATAGCAATTTATACCAATTTTCACTGAAAATGGCCCCTTCAAGGGTACACCTGTCTCTAAAATACAAATATATATACATCTTGAGAAATGGAGACATTTTAAAACATCACAAGAAATCTTCCAGTATGTGGGAGGAATCTAAACTGTGAACTAGTGCCACAGCTGCAGAGTTTTTATGTTTATATATAACTAGACATCTTACCGTCTTAGAACGCCAACACCTGCAGTAAGCAGCTTTAGTCAGACACAGATCTTCAATGTTTATTTCGTTCACTACTTTTGGATTTTCCTTCTGAATCTTGAGATTAATCAAGCTATCTTTCTGTTGTTTCTTCCTGGGGAGGAATGGACGAACTGCAAGGTAGCCTAGCAGTGCAAGTACACCCAGAAACGGTAACAAACGAAGCCATTCTGAAACTGAATACACACAAATATATTAAGCTTTGAAGTGTTCTATCTTTTAATATCAATTGTCAACTGCTGCATGAATTAATAAAAACCACATGCCCCACACTTAGGATTTTATTTTAATGGTTTAATTAGAGCCTCATATTAATCAGCCATCATTGATGCCTAAGGTAAAAATTTAATCATGAATAACAACATCATGATGAGTTCAAAATCTAGATAACTTGTCATCAATGACATCCTGATGTTCTCAGGTAAAAAGGAAGCCCACAGAATACAACTATATAATAATCCACATATTTTATCACCAGTACGATACTAAATCAAAACCTATTAAAAAGCATAAGCATTCTCCCTATTTTTTAAATGAGTTCTTATTGGTCTTTTATTATTTATATCACTATAGTTTTCTCCAGTATCCCTTTCCCTCCCTAAGGACCATCCTATATAAAAAACAGTATTTCATAAAGAAAAAAAAGGAAAAGAGGAAAAATCCAGCACAACCAATCAATATACAGAAAAAGTCCGAAAACATATGCAATATGCAACAGTCTTTGGGCTTTTCACTTCCATGAAGGAATGAGTTGAGGATGTCCTCTCATATTTCTTCATTCAAGTCATGCTTGATCTTTATAATTTTGCTACATTAATTTTTGGTATGTGATTTCCTTTTTTTTTTCTTGTATTTTTGGAGGGGGAGGTAAGGCAATTGGGGTTAAGTGACTTGCCCAAGGTCACACAGCTAGTAAATGTTAGATGTCTGAGGTCAAATATAAACTCATGTCCTCTTGACTCCAGGGTGGGTGCTCTACTCACTGCACCACCTAGCCGCCGCCGCCCGCTATGTGATTTTTTTCCACTTAAACTGTTATAGTCATAATGTGTATTATTTTCTTGGCTCTGCTTACTTCACTCCTCATCAGTTCATGTAGATATTTCCTTTCTTCTCTGTATTCATCACATTAATAACTTCTTCCAGCACACATTCCATTTACACTCATATGCCACAATATGTTTATCTATTCCCCAATCAATAGGCATCTACTTTGTTTCCAATTCTTTGTTATCACAAAACGTGCTACAATAAATATTTCGGTGTATGTGGAGATTTTCTTCCAATCAATTGCTTCCTTTATGGTACAAGCTCAATAATGGAATCTCTAGATCAAAGTATATGGACATTTAATCACTTTACATAATTTCGAATTGCATTCCAAAATGATTGTACCAATTCACAGCTCCACCAACAAGGCATTAGCATTTCAGAAATTCCTCAGTCCTACTAAAATTGACTGTTGCCATTTTTTTGTCATCTTTGCCAGTTTGCAGGTTGAAGTGAAACCTCATGGTTGTTTTGATTTGCGTTGCTGTTATTATTAATGATATGGAACATTCTTTGCAATCGTTGTTAATACAACAATTTGCAATTCTTCTGAGAACTATTTCTGCATATCCCTTGACCGCTTATCTATTAAGGAATGGCTACTAGTATTAAATATTTGTTAACTGTTTATATATCTTGGATACCTAACCCTGAGAGAATTTGATATTTTCTCTCCAACTAATTCTCTTTTTTTCTAGATGCATTAATTTTGTCTGTGCATTAGTTTTTCTGTTTCACATAATCAAAATTATCTATTTTATCTCTTGTGATTCCTTCTACCTTTTGTTTGGTTAAACAAAAACCCCTAGCTATGGCCATGAAAAGTCATTTTTCATTTAAAAAAAAATACTGTGATATTTATATTATGTTCTCATAACCATTTAGAATGGATTGGTGTTGGCTTAAGCTTATTTTTGCCAGGCTGCTTTTCAGTTTTCTCAGTTTTGTGTGTTCCACTTTATGAAACAGAAGACTACTGAGTTAAATTCTTCTTGAGTCTCCCTTGTCTAGTCTGTTCCACTGATCTACCTTTATATATATATATATATATATATATATATATATATATATATATATATATATATTTAAACCGATACCAGACAGTTTGGATAATTGCTGCTTTATATTATAGTGTGCGGAAGAGCTATTCCCCCTCCATCCCTATTTCTTTTCATCATTTCCCTTGATATTTTCGATCTTTTGTTTATACAAATGAATTGTTATTCTATCAGATTTCTCAATTTGATTGGTCTAACATCAAGAGCATAAATTAATCTTGGTAGTGATAGTGTTTCATTACATTAGCATGGCCCAGTCATAAGCACTGAATATTCTTTGAAAGGGTCTTTGTAATCAAATCTATACATGTCTTTGTGTGCTTTGATGGACTGATCCCTGGACACTTTATGCATTTTGTAGTTATCTGCAATGGGATTTCCCTTTGTATTATTGCTCCATGAATCTTATTATAAACAATACTGTTGATTTGAAGGTTTCTTTTCTAGCCTGCGACTCTGCTGAAGCTATTGTCTTGCTGAGTACTTTTGTTAATATCCTAGTATTTTCCAAGTATGCCATTATATCATCAGCAAGTAAAGATAATTTTATCTCCTCTTTACTTATCTTTATGCCTTTGATTTCTTTCACTTGTCTAATTGCTGTTGCTAGAATTTAATAGTGGGGAGAGTGAGCATACTTGCTTTCATTCAATGAAAAAGATTTTACTATTCCTAGTGCATTTGATACATGCTTTAGGCTTTGGATAAATGCTTTTCATGATTTTAAAAAAAGATCCCTCTATGCCTATACTTGCATAAGTCTAATGAAAAGATAATGGGAAAATATGATCTGAAGAAACTGTCAGAGGCTAGACCTAAAAGACTTACGTTATCTTGTAAAGGGGACTGCAAGAGAATGTGTATGTCTTTCTCAGTACATGCGGAAATTCTATTGTATTTTGTCAAAGGCTTTTTCTACATTTGTCAAGATAGTTGTGAGGTTTGAGATGTTCTCATTTTTATAATGATCATGCTGGTTATTTTTCTAATGTACCATTTTGAGAGAAGTTCCATTTGGTCATATCAAATGATTTCTTGAAAAAATGGGTATAATTTGTTTGAAAAGATTTTGCTTAAAATTATTAAACTGATCTTTGTTAAAGATGATTTAGTTTTCCTTCTGTGTTTTATCCTTCCCTGGTTTAGGACTATATTTATCTCTTTAGAGGAGTCTGACAGAATGCTTTCATGCTCAGTTTTAAAAAGTAATTTGTATATTATGGTTACTACTTTTTTTAAAAATAGAATCCTCCGGCAAATTCGTTATCAGGATCAGGAGTTTTTCATTTGGTCATTCCATTATACCTAGTTCTATTTCCTTTTCCGAGTTTGGGTTATTTAAGATCTTTATCTGGTCTTCTAAGAGTTTGGGTATTTTATATTTTTGAAAGTATTTCTGTACTTTGTGTATGTGTTGTCAATTGTTAACATGTAACTGTATACAATATGTTCTGATTATTCTTTTTAAAAAATTTCTTCTGGTTTTGTTGTCATTTTACCTTGCTAATTTGATTTCATTTTCTTTGTTTTTTAAAATCAGATTTGCTAAAAGTTTATCAATTTATTGGTCTTTTCTAAGACTAAGCTTTTAGTTTTATTTCTATGGTTTCATTGGTTTCTAGTTTATCTATTTCTCTTCTAATTTTTAATATCTCCTCTTCTATGCATAGCATATTTTAGGTTTATTTGTTGGATTTCTAATTTTTTTAAATTCATACTCAGTTCTTTAATCCTCTTTTCTTTTCTATTTTGTTAATGCATGTAGGGATGTGATTTCCTACACTAAGGGATGTTTTGATTGTATCCCAGAAATTTTATTTTTTCATCATTATCATTTTTTCCACATAACTGTTATATCTATGATTTGCTCTCTGACCCACCCATTATTTAGGTCAGGATTTCACTGTTAAGTTCCCATTTGACCTGCCTTTTGTGTGTGCTCCCTAAAGACTGTTTATTGTGTTCTGGTCTGTAAAGGATAGACTCACTATTTCTGTCTGTTTTCAGTTGTTTACAACATCTCTGTGCCTTCATATATGTTCAATTTTTGTAAGAGTTCCATGTGGTACTGAGAAAGACATATGTACTCTGTTGTAGTCCCTTTTAGAAGACGGCATAAGCCTTTTAGGTCCAGTTTCGCCAGAAATTTCTTCAGATCATACTTTCCCATTGTCTTTTCATAACTTATGCAAAACTGAGAGAGGGTCAATGAAATCTCCCGGAATTATTATTTTACTGTCAGTTTCCTTTATCAATTTGCATGCTAAAGCATTCAGAGCATACAAAGTTAATACTAATATTGGTTTGTTGTCTACAATTCCTTTCAGCATAATGTAGTTTTCCTGTTTATGTTTTTCATTTCTGAATGCTGATTTTTGTTTTGTCAGCATGACTGCAACTCCTGCTATTTTGGACTCACTTGATGCATAATCATTCTTTCTTCCAGTCCCTCAGTTTCATTCTGTGGGTATTTTTGTTTGTTTGTTTTTGTCTTTTAAAACGTGTTTCTTATAAGAAGCAGATTGTGAGGTTGTGCTTTCTTGTCTAATCTGTCACTCTTTTTCACTTTTGGATTGTTTAAAACACTCACATTTAAAGTTATGAGAGTTCAGTTTACATTTACCTCTGTCTCCAACGCTGGGTTTTTTTTTGAAATTATGATTTTTCCCCTCTTCTACTATAAATACAGTACTATGGTACTCCAGTTACCTTATTTTTTTCTTTTAAGGTAGTACTAGTCCCATCAGATTTCTTGTTTTCACCCCCAACCCCACTTGTTATCCCTTTCCCTTTAGAAATTTTGCTTATCCATCAGTTCTTTCTACTTTCTTGCTTTGATCTAGTTATTTAATTCTTCCTTTTTCCCCTTTGTCAAAATGCCCAGACAAGTCTCCATATCTAACCTGAGGGATAGTTTGGTATGTAGGTTTCCCATTAGTTGGAGATATCATATGCAGCAGAATAATACTTTTTCCAGTGTTTGATTAGGGAATTAAGTGGTATACTGTTTGGATTTATATCATGCTATCTTCTGCTAGAAAGTGGACTCAACTTATGTTTGGTTTATAAAATCATGTCTCACTCCTCAACTCCACAAAACGTTCCGGTGGCACTAGAACTCCTAGTTATAAATCTGAGAATTTCCAACCAGGAGTGAAAACTCAGAGGAAAATCTCATTGGTATTATGTTGGTTTCTTCTAACAGCTTACTCTTTTTGTTCATTTATTCTTCCTGCCCTTCTCATCCAACTTCTTGCCACCCACCTGATCAGTCCCATCCTTACAAATTCCCTCTGGTTACCATCCTACACCCTGCCCAAGTCCTCATAAAAGCTACCTATGCTTGTCTATGCTTTTTCTCTACTTACTTCTTGACCTCTTGCAATCTACTTTCTTTACTGAAATTTGTCTCTCAATGGTTACAAATTCTTTCAACTACTTAATTCTAAGACATCTGGCTAATTTTCATTCTCCTTGATTCTTTTTTACTTTCTGGTTGCATGGTAGATAGAGCACTAGACCTGCAATAAACAAGACCTAAGTTCCAATTTGGCCTCAGACCCTCACTAACTCTGTGAGCCTGGGTAAGTCACTCTATCATCTCTGTTTTTATGCAGGTGACTCCCAATCTATGCATTCAGTTCTAATTTCTCTCCCGAATTTCAGTTCTGCATCTTTAACTGCCTACTAAACAGCTGTACCTAGATGTCCCACTGTCATTTCAAACTCAACTTGTCCAAGACAGAATGCATTTTCTTCCCAGTATACCCATCCTTTCTCCAAGCAACCCTATTTCCATTGAAGGAACCACCATCTTTTCAGTAACCCAGGTTCCTAACTTCAAAGACTTGTCTCAGTTCTCCTCTCTTTTATCCCTATATCCAACTAGTTTTAAGTTGTTTTTTTTTTATTCCCATAGTATTTCTTCCCATTTCTCTATTCACCCGAACACCAGTGAGTCGCAGTGGCCTCTTAGTCACTCTGACTGTCTCTTTTTTCTCCAGTCTGTTCTCCACAAACATGTTAAAATAATCTTCATAAAGCCCAGTCCTGATCATGTGACTACCCTGCTCAGAAACCTTCAGTAAATCACTATTACTTTCAATATAATTGCTTTCAATAAATATAAACCCCTGAGTCTGACATTTAAGACCCTCTAAAATTAGGTTCCAATCTACTCTTATTTCATATAACTGCCCTTCACATAGTACACCATTTCATCAAACTGGCCTACTGGCTCATCTCTAAACTCAACATTCCATCTTTTACCTTCATGCATTTAGCACAAGTATACATTTATGCACATCGATATTTCCCCCCCTCTCCTATCCCCAACACATTGCTTATCTCTGCTGTTCTCATCTTTATATTCTCTAAGGTTCAGCTCAGGTGCTACCCCACCTAGGAGGCTTTCCTTGGTCCCCCTTCTTGTTAGTGTTCTATGCATTCTTGCATCACATTGTATTTACTTACCTGTGCACATAGTGTATCAGTCAAGTAAAATGTAAGCTACACGAGGACAGGAAAACTTTAGATTCAAAACATTTCGTTTCTTACTAAATGTTTCTTGAATGAAAATAAATAGGGGACTCACCATTTTTCACTTTAGTATTCACTCAATAAGCATTTGAGTGTCTATGTCAAAATATGGCGAGGCACCATAGGAAAAACAAAAATGGAAGACACAGTCCAACAAGAGAACAAGGATGAAGTAGTATATAATTCTGTTTCACATGTATTTATCGAGCACCAACATGTGCACAGCATTTTTCTGGGTTAGTGAGACACATAGCCTAAAATACAGTTCCTGCCCTCGAAGGAACTTACACTCTAGTTGGGGAAACAAAACTTATACATGTTTACTTTAATTCAAATCAATGAATCTTTTTTTGGTAGGGAGGGAGGAAATAGATTGTCCTATCTTGTACAGGCTGGAAGTCCAGTAGCCACTCATGGAGTCCAATCCCACTACTAACCAGCATGGCAGCACTGACAAGCTTTATTTATAATATCAGCTGGTTTGCTCTTCCTTAGGCAGCCTGGTAGCCCCTGCTCCCAAAGGCTCATCACACTGCTGCCCACCTGATCAGTTTAGCCCTTTGGAGCTCAGCACTCAAGCAATCTGCCAGTACTAGCCTCCCCAGTAGAGATTATAGGTGGGTACCACCATTCCTGGCTTGACTGCACTGTGAAAGCAACTATACAGGTACAGGGGAAAGGGCACTGGATTTGGAGACAAATAAGGTGTTTCCAAAAGCAAGCTCTGCTACTTACTAGCTGTGTAATTTGGATAAGTCACTTAACAATTTCATATTGTACCTTGGTTTCCTCAACTGTAAAATGGAGGCAGTTCCTCATTTTACTCATTTCATAAAGTTACTGTAAGGATCAAATGAGATAAATGTACAGCACAATGTAGACCATAAACTGCTATATAAATGTCAGATAAAAGAATGAATAAAAAACTTATGGAACTGAATAGTGAAAACTAAAAATAAATAATTTTAAAAATTGAATGTAAACCTTCATACCGTAGATAATGTATAAAATTTTTATTATTATTACTTCCCAATACTATTGTAAAGGATTTGGTTTGTGAAGAAAATAGACAGGAGCCAATCATATGCAAAAACATTGTTTTAAGTGAATAAATTGCATGCTATCAATGTGCCTGATTAAAACTAGAAAATGAGATGGGCCCTGACAGAGAAAGTTAACTGAGGGGGCCAGCTGATAGATGGGTAAGTCTAAACTACTTCGTACTTCAATTTCTTCAAATATAAAATATATTATTTAATGTTACACTTCAAAATAGATGATTAATATTCTTAAAGCATTATGAAATAGTATGATACACATACTAAGAGACATAACCTTTTTGTACAGAAATGCAGCAATATACCATGAGTTATAAAACTCTTCCTGCCATTTGAACCAATGATCTTACTACTAAGCTTACAACTGAAATACAGTATTTAAAAAAAACACACAACTATCCATTTCAATGAAGTTTTATTTATAATAGCAAACAAATGGCAACCACCTTAGGTTAAATCATAGTACAGCAATGAAGAAATGACAAATGAGAA
The DNA here is from genome assembly GCA_028646575.1 of Pseudocheirus occidentalis. Lineage (NCBI taxonomy): Eukaryota > Metazoa > Chordata > Mammalia > Diprotodontia > Pseudocheiridae > Pseudocheirus > Pseudocheirus occidentalis. The sequence continues at coordinate 31,250,085 of CM053601.1, read as the reverse complement.
TAACGCAAAGAAAAACAGGAAGACAAATGAAGAAATGCAGTGTGAAGAAACAGAATCAGAAGAGACACACTATCCACAGCTATGTAAAAAAAAAATAGCAATAATTTTTTTTTAAACATAGGAAAACAGATCAGAAGAGAAACGGAAGCAACAGGATGTTCTTTATTATTTTGCTAATGTCAACATATATTTTAAAAATAAATTATAATTTGGAACATGTTTTTATTCATGAACATATGCATTTGGTTATATTTGTTGATGGTTACTAAGTTTAGAATAGAATAAATGCATTCCTAAAACAGTAATAATTTTATATTTATAAAATATATTTATAATTTTATATATTTTTAAATTTATGAATCTTTATAACCTTTAATTTATAGCATTATTAAGCATATGTGAAAATGTTTTTTTTAATGAATCATGAAAAATTAAGTGACCTATCAAGTTAACAGAACAAAGTAGGTTGAAAACAAAGTAAAGACTTCTTTCATAAACTTAATATGCTACAGCATATATAAACTATAAATAGAGATCAAATGGTATTATCACGACTCACTAAACTAACTCAGCAAGTATTTGTTTTCTAATAAGCTTAAAATTAATTTTCATAAAAAATACTGAATGTTAATCTTTCTATTATAACAATAGGGATACATACCATTATCTCTTCTAGCACTTAGCAGTGCCTGGCATATAAGTAACAGACATTGAATAAGTCCTTGTTGATTGATACTTTATAAAACAGCATTTAATAACGTAATTACTGTAATGAGAAACAATCTCCTTAGGTATAACCTCTTTTTGATTCAGTTTTCTCATCTGCAAAATGAAAAAACAGGTTGGAATGGATGACCCCAGAGTCCCTTTTAGCTCAAAATTTATGTCGTATGATTCCTATAAATTTGTAGGTTATAGCAAAATTAATTTAAAACATTTCTCTTAGGTATAACAGTGAAAAAAATATGAAACACAGAAAACAGGATGAAGGAAAAAAATGAACATAGATACGGAAGTCTCAAAGTTTGGAGATGGTCAAAGGACAGGGAGGGGACACTAAGTCCTATTCTTAGGTCAGGGACAGACATGAGCGTCTTCATATAGTTCCTGGAATGATGAATGGCGTATCTATTCTTTCTCTATACATTATATTTTGTGGCAATTCTTATGTAGATATTCATTCTATTTTTCAATAGCTTCTGTGTGTGTGTGTGTGTGTGTGTGTGTGTATACACATGGGAGCAAACAAGAAAATGCACTGTACTAAGCACCAGGCAACAAAAACATAAATCAAACAGTCCTTGCTCTTGGGAAGCAAACATTCTATAAGGGAGAGAGAATGTGCACACATAAGTACACTTAAATAAAACACATAAAAATAAATACAAGCGGG
>CM053601.1:31221351-31239120 GCA_028646575.1 Pseudocheirus occidentalis | reverse complement strand
TTTTGTTTGTACAGAAACTTTTCAATTTACTGTAATCAAGATTATCCATTTTGCATTTTATAATGCCCTCCAACTCTTCTTTGGTCATAAAGTCTTCCCTACTCCATAAATCTGACAGGTAAACTATTCCTTGCTTCCCCAGATTATTTACAGTATCAGCCTTTATACCTAGATTGTGCACCCATTTAGACTTGACTTTGGTGTATGGTGTTAGATGATGGTCTATGCCCAGTTTCTGCCAGACTATGTTCCAATTTTCCCAGCATTTTTTGTCAAATAGAATATCAAGGCAATTAATGAAAAGAAATGTTAGGGAAGGTGGCCACATTCTCCTGTTTTAACCACTGAGGGTCCCTCTTCTCTGGGCTCAATTGAGTGACAAATGCTAAAACAAACTAGCATTGGGTTCAGGGAAGGACTGTAACATTCTTCTCCTTCTTCCACTATGAACATCCCCCACTCTGGACCTACACTCATCAAGTTTAATCCCAGAAAGTTCCTTTGCACCCCTGCAACAATACTGGATGCCCAAAATCTTTCCAAAAGATTGCTAGTCATATACAGGACAATAGTTCCTAATGCATCCAACTATAGAACAAAGCAAGGTAGGGCAAGCTTGAACACATGTGGATTAAGCACATGGAGTGGATTATTCAGAGCTTACTCTATAGAGCTGAAGTCTACAAGGATCTCACAATAAACAAAAAACTTAGGTCTGCTTAAAAGTAAAAATTAAAAAAAAGAACATGAGCTATCAGTGAACTCTAGGTGAACTGCTAGGCAATGGAATTTCAGGGATGCAAAATCAGACTACCAATATTAACTATAATGTGTGACTAAGCAGTTGGGTGATCTTGAATAAATGGGTTCAATAATTCAACAAATAACAGTACCTAAGCTTTCAGACAATCAAGATTTATCACAGAGAAACTGGGTCTCGTTTGTAAGAAAATATAATGGAAATTAGACTATCCAATTGCACTCTAAAACAAAAAAGAAAAATGCTAAATCCCCCCTCCCCATTCCTCTTGAAACAGGATATCTAAGAATGGGACTCTCAGACAAGAGTCTTTCCAAGGGAGTACTTGAAAAAGTGCAAAGCCCCCAAAATGATCCCAAAGAAGCCCCCACAGGGCAGCATCCACTCTGAGATGACTTGCCCAATTCCTACTTGAATGGGCAGGTTGATTCCCCAGAGGGCAGGAATACTAATATTGACATTCTCATTGTTCTAACAAGTAATCCTTAGGAGCTACCTGGGTCATTCTGGGAGGACTAGCACTTCTGGTGTGAAAGTTTGCCAGTCACTTTCAGACTTGCTTATTCATCTTTGGGTCTATCTTAAACCTAACTCTCACCTGTGGCTCTAAGAAGCTGTAACATGCAGAGGGCACAACCTGGTGAAACTGTCTAGGCAGACAAGCTAAACCAGGTTGAAGGTAACTGACAGGCTTCAAACCCTTCTGTGAATTAGGGGGATGTCTGTCCCAAGCATGTGAAGATATCACCCAGTGGAACGGGTAGGTGAAAACAATTTGTTCCAGTGGCTACGAAGATGGTTGAAGCAGGTGCTATGGAGGACTCAGAGCTTGGTCAGACATCAAAGATGTCAAGGTCATTAACTTCATCCCAGGTCCTCCTCTCCTGACTTCTGTTTTACCACTGGATAAGGCTGACAACTTTGTGCAACGCTACCTGACTTAAATCCATCCCATGATGTTATTGGTCCTTTTTGAAAACAAAGTACGAACAATACCACAAATACACAAAAAGAAATTGAGAAAGACCAGTCACTCAGGAGAGTAGAAGGAAAAGAGAGAGAAAATATTCAGGAGATTATGGTGGATAGGCAACACTAGCACAACAACACTTCCAACTGATAATTAGCCCAGAATTTCAATTAAAAACAAGCTTCTTAGGAAAGAACTCACCAAACTGGTATATTAAGGACAGGTGGCATAAAATACCTACATTTAGAAAAAATACAAAATAAATAACAAGGTGGTTAGGAAGGGGAGGGTGGGCAGCAGTAGTTGTAAGGATTAGGAGAGGCTTTGTCTAGATTAGAAGATAGTGCTTGAGGTATATCTTGTAGGAAGTAAGAGATGCTAAGAGGAAGAGCTAAAGAGCAAGTGCATTCCAGCTGTAACACTGGTGGGTGTTGCTAGGTAAGGCAAAGTTAACAGGCTGGTATTAGATCCTTTGTGCTCCCTCTTCCCATCCAGAAATGGGCAGAACTGAAACCTTTCCAGGGCAGTCTGGAGAGGTGGTTTCAAGTGTGATCTTTTCACTGCCCTCTCTCTGTACTGGGCCTCTCTGGAGATTTAATCAGTCACAGTCTGTAAAGCAATTAGCTTGCTTTTAGGCTGGGGCAATATAATTGCCTTCTGGTCCATGTGCTCAATGTTTCTCTTCCCCCTGCCCCCCATATTATATAAGGCAAACAGTTACTAGCTTTAATTACAATAGCTTAGAGCCTATAGTTAAGAAAACTCACATTTAGATAGTTTAACTATCCTATTTAAATTTTGTGTATTTCCAGAAAACTTTAAAGAACTAAATGAAAGAAAATAAAACTTTTATTAAATCTTACATAGTCCCTCTCTGGAAGTATAGCATAGTGGATAAAGAGCCAGCATCCAATTCAGAAAGCCCTTAGTTCAAGTTCAGCCTCTGATATCTACTGACTGTGTCACCTTGAACAAATTAAATTGCTTTTAGATGCCCAGTTGCTCTTGGCAGCTCTCTAAGCAGTACTCTAAGCTGCAGAACTGCATTGGTAGAAAGGAGTTGCCACATCCTAGAACTTCCCATATAAATAAAATCATAACTGCAGGACCTAAAACTATCCCTGTAAGCTCTGCAGGCACAAATACAAATAAGACAGACCAGGCCCGTAAGGAGCTAACATTCCAATAGGGAATTTCTAAAGGGGAGTCAAAATTGGAAATCAGGTGAGAGGAGAAAGAGTAGACCTGAGTATGCTCTTAGTAGCACAGTTTGGAAATTGCCAGGAAGTAGTGTGGTAGCCTGGCCTGGGCAAGTAAGCCAATAAAATGCTCATCAGTCAGAGCTCAGAGAACCAGGCCCACAGTCTGAATTCACAAGGGAGCTTGCTTGTGCAGGCAACATGCTGGTTGGGCAAGATTAAGGTGAAAGCTCAGAGTCCAGGGCCCCAGGAGCAAGATCAAGAGAGAAGAAATGCTTACATAAAAGATCTAAGTATATTCCACTGGATAGGTACGGTGTGGAGAGTGGGAAGATTTTTTTTGAACCTCAGTCCTTGAAGAGGGGATTACAACGCCTAGATTCAGTCTAAGTTCTTTTCAAAGTGCCTGCACAGAAACTCTAATTCAGTCTCTCCCTTCAGTGTCTCCTTTCACTCACTGCCTCTGAGTCACAGGCTCTTTCCAGTCTCAGGGAGTGCTGAGGATGCCATCTTCTTCATTGCTCCTGCTGTTGTTATTGTAGTCCCCACTCCTTCCTCACAACGTGCTCTCTCAAAAACTGGATGTGTTTAAAAACTTCCAGCTATATGACTAAAGTCCACCTTCTGGCTCAGAGATTTCAAGAGTCTAAATTGTTTTCAGAGCTGAGAGGTGATGCTTGTCCCTCTGGACTACAAATCTCAGATGCCTGTCAGTTCTCAAACTCTTATTTCATGAGTGTCAGAGACAGCCAGTGGAAAAATGTGGGAGACAGAGGGTTATATACGAGGAAAAGAGGGAAAGTCAGCTTCTATGAATCAGGAGTTCATGATATAAACTAATATATAATGAGGTTGGAAGATAGGTTGGAGCCATGTTGTGAAGGACTTTAAAAGCCTCACGAAAGTGTCTAGAGACAACTGGGAGCCATCAGTTGACTAAATAGGTGAGTGATATGGTAAAATCTTTGCTTACGGAAAATCACTTTGTTTCCTCTGTAGATGGATTGAGGTATGGATGAAAACTTAGGTGGAGAGAAAAATTGAGGCCACAGACGTAGTTCAAGAAAGAGGTACATACATTAAATTATGGTGTATTAGTAGGAGGTAGGTATAGGATTCAAGAGATGTTGTGTTGATAGAAATGGAAAATTTGAGGACTTTATTAGATGTCATGATGGAGAGTAATGAGCCAAGTATCACATCGTTACTAACCTAGATCAGAAGGATGATGGTACTCTCAACAGATATAGGGAAGTTCAGTACAGTGGTCGTTTTGGAAAGGTTAACCATGAGTTGTTTTGGGCTCATTAAATTTGAGATGTTTCTGGGTTATCCAGGGTGAAATGTACAGTAGGAAAATTGGTGATGGGAAATGGAACTCCAGAGAGAAACTTACGTTTGGCTAGATATGTAGATGATAATGAAACCCACGGGAGCTGACAAGATTATCAAGAGAAAGTATAGAAGGTCCAGGACAGAGCCTTGGAGTACACCCACAGCTGGAGGCATCATATGGATGATTAAGCCTACAAAGGAACCTGATGAGAAATTGGACAGGTGGGAAAAGAACTAGGGGAATGTAATGTCATAAAAGCTGAGATAAAAGAGTATTCCAGAGGAAAAAATGGTTAACAGTTTCAGATGAAGCAGAGAAGTCAACAAGGATGAGGATCAAAAAAGATCTGCCAGATTTGGCAGTAGATGAGTAAGGAAATTTGGAGAGATCTTGAAAAGAGTACGGGGGATAGTGCTAGAAAATAGGTTTCACCAAGTTGTAGGTGACTTAAGAAGCTTGTATTTAAACAGGAAAGTGATGTCCTGAGACTTCTAAATCAGGAAGTTTATTGTGGCAGTGGCATGAAAGTGGTCATAGCAGGTGTACAGTAGGAGATGAGAACCTGAACTACAGTAGTGGCACTGGGAACGAAAATGGGATGCAGGAATAAACTTAGTAGGATATACATTTCTTGAGGGCAGGGATTGTTTTTTAATCTTTATGTCCTTAGCACCTAGCATAATACCTCAAAAACAGTAGGATCTTATTGTTTTCTAATGGAAAGGGAAAGAATGAGTAATAAGTTAGACAAGTTTTGAATCTGGGGGAATGATGCTGTCAAAAGAAATGGAAAAGTTAGGAGGAAAGGGAAGCAGGTTGTTTCAGAAAAATGTGTTATTTTGGACATACTGAACTTAAGGAATTGTGTTTAAGATAAGAGGCAGGAATTCAGTTGGAAATGTTCCATAAGTAGTTGAAAATATGAGATGAAATTCAGGGAAGAATATGGTGTGTGTGTATATATATATATATATATATATATACACACACACACACATACATATATATATTTGGGAATCATCTGCACAGGGTTAACAATCAAAGCCATGAGAGTATATGGAACTTGCTGAGAGTATTGACCAAGAGTTTAAAAAAACAAACACCTCTCCTTTACCCTCCCTTAATAGTATTCCCCCCCATTATATGTAAAGATAGTATTTAACATTCATTTTTGTAAAATTTTGATTTCCAAATTTTTCTCCCTCCCCAAGACAGCAATCTGATATTGGTTATACATGTACAGTCATGTTAAACAAATTTCCACATTAGTCATGCTGTGAAAGAATCAGAACAAAAGAGAAAAACCAGGAGAAAGGAAAAAAAAAAAGCAAAAAACAAAAGCGAAAAACAAAATAGTATGCTTTGATCTGCATTCAGAGCCCGTAGTTTTCTCTGGATGTGGTTAACATTTTCTATCAGAAATCTTTTGGAATTGTCTTAGATCGCTGTATTGTTGAGAAGAACTAAGTCTATCAGAGTTAACCACCATAAAGTGTTGTTGTTGCTGTGTACAATGTTCGCCTAGTTCTGTTCACATCACTCAGCATCAGCTGACTCAGCATGTTTTTCTGTATTCTGCCTGCTCGCCATTTCTTAAGGCACAAGATTCCATTCCACTCACATTCCACAACTTGTTCAGTCATTCCCCTCTTGATGGGCATCCCCTCAATTTCTAATTCTTGGCCACCACAAAAAGAGTTGCTGTAAGTACTTTTGTACGTGTGGGTCTTTTTTTCTTTTTTACGATTTATTTGGGATACAAACCAGTATTAGTATTGCTATATCAGTGTGCACAGTTTGGTTGCCCTTTGGGCATAATTCCAAATTGCTCTCCAGAATGGTTGGATCAGTTCACAACTCCATCAACAATGCATTAATGTTCTAATTTTCACACATCTTCTCCAACATTTATCATTTTCCTTTTCTGTCTTATTAGCCAATCTGATAGGTGTGAAGTAGTACCTCAGAGTCATTCTAATTTGCATTTAGAGCAAGAGTTCTTTACCTTTTTTTGTGTTTTTGATACAAATCTTTGACAATCTGGTGAAACCTATAAACTCTTTCTGGGAATACTATTTTTAAATAATTAAGGAAATGTTAACTTTCAATTAGAGGTTAGTGAAAATTAAAAAAAATAATCTTTCCCCATCCAAGTTCAAGGACTCCCTAAAATTTATCAACACTCTTCTGGGATCCATAAATCCTGGCTAAAGGACTCCTGGAGAAAGAAGAGGAAGAAGAATTAGAACCTAATGATACAGGGTGGCTAGGTGGCGCAGCGAATAGAGCACTGGCCCTGGAGTCAGGAGTACCTGAGTCAAAATCCAGCCTCAGACACTTACCACAAAAAACTAGCCATGTGACCTTGGGCAAGTCACTTAACCCCAACTGCCCTCCAAAAAAAAAATGACAGCCTTTTAGGAACCCCCCCCCCCATTCAAGAAATTCATAGTAATACGCGAATGAGACACTTTTATCATCCTGAGATGATTTTTAAAAGCTTATTAATATGCAAATTATTGGTCAAATTTTATTAAGCATACAAAAATGAAGTACAAAAAGCTGGAAACTCTTGAAAACTTTGGAGCAAAGGTAGTCAAACTAGTCAAAGGTAGTCATATTACACTCTTTTCTGTAACTCATGCCATAGCTATGAAAATTAAAAAAACAAAGAACAAAATAAAAAATTTATTCAGTAATTTCCATTGTATAAATAATACTGATGAAATTATCTTCAAAGTCATGGTCTGACTACCTGACAATAAATTGCTCATGTTAAACTCAAATTATAACTTTGTATATAGGTTAATATAAATTTTGAAAATCTCAGTTTTCAACATTTCTGGCATCAGATTATTTTGTGTCATGCATCTGAAGATACTTTTTATTTTTCACTCTAAACTCATAATCTAATTTCTATTAGATCTTCAATTTTTTTCAAGCTCTAACTTCATTTGACATTTAAAATGAAGTGCTAAAACAAAGTTTATCACAAAAGTTGTAAACACAAAGTTGTATCAGTCATAGTTTGTGCCCCAGTCCACATTCATGAAGGTTTGGCATAGGAATGTTTTTGTTTTCTTGTATTTAAAATAGCCTGGAATTAATTCTTTTTGGTTTGCAATTTTTACACATTATACTCTAGAGAAGAATATGTGAATAAGCACTACATGTTTATAATTTAAATTTATAAAATTATGCCCTTTGTATTATTTTCAATGTTCCCTAAACCTAAAAATAAATGACAAAGTTACAACGTCTAAAAATACAAATGTATTGTCAAGTATATGTATTGACCCATGTTAATTATATTTGTTCATATGTAGATACCTACAAGTAAATTCAAACACTTTTTCTAAGCCACCATAGTTGCTCAATTCTAGCCAAAAAAGTACCATATCATCAGCAAATACAATTTATTTTGGCAAATTTAAAATATAACTCATAGTTTCATAGCATGACTTGGGGGTAGAGTCCTCAACTTAGAAGGTGAAAGGCCTCACAACTCAGAAAGTTTAATCTTGCTTGGTTCTAAATTTTTCAATGGTAAAGTTTAGACTAGATGTTCTCTGAGACCCTGCCAACTATAAATAAAGGACTGTATAATACTGGGGAATGGCCTATGGAGAACAGAGTAACTTGACCACCTAGGTCTTCCTGTTTTCCGTTATCTATTTCCATTTCCATTATTAGATGAGTATTGCCTCAGACTGAAACCTGGGAAAGATCTTAATTTAGAAAGGTCAAGGTCATCCACTGCATTCTGGGCTGTTGTTAGTTGTCTAGACTTTGGTCTTGTCACTGGACTTAGATGACTTGAAGAGAGAGTAATACTGATGACTTTTGTGAAATTCTGCCTCAGTTAAATCTAGTTCAGGCACAAGTCAATCACCCTGATGATGCCACCGGTTCTCTGAGAACAATGGACAACCACCACCACCTAGTAGACTCTAGTAGATTCAGGACCAGGAAAACTCCTGAGTTCATGTATAGCTGAACCAGTTAAAAATGTAACTGAAAAATATTCAACAAAATAAATAAAAATACAACATAACGTTAATTTGAGGTTTTCTAAGTCACTATGTGGCCTGCAGAGATTTATTTCTATTTGAATTTGACACCTCTGTATTAGATAACCACTTTCAGTATAACAGAATGTGTCTTAAGGAGTTAATATTAAGGTTTTTAAAAAGTCTGTTCAGAGCCCCCATAGAATATTGCGAAAAAAGCTGGAACTGGAAGACAAAATTCAACATTTATTAACTGTATGAATCAGTTTCCTTATCTGTGAAAGGGGAATAATATGTTTACTCCCTATTTCAAGGGAGGTACTCTTTATTATTAGAGCAGCCATGGCCTCCTGGATAGACAGCTGGCCATCTGTCACTGTCACATACAGCCTCTGTAGCCATGAGCAAGTCACTTACTCTCAGAGCAGATGTCTCCTTACATTGATAGAGGGAGTTCTTTAGGAGTTACCAATATTAATGACATCACAGGTCTAATACTTATTCATATTTATTATGAGTCATTATGAACAGCTGAATTTTGTGGATGGCTAAATGTTTACCTACATAAAAGCAACAAAACTTCTAAAAAATGTTAGCCATTTTTGGATTGAAATCTTAATTCTTCCTGATTTAAGGTTCTAAGGTATTCCAGGCTTCCTTGACTTTTTAAACAGAGTATACAGAACATAATTTAATCTTTCCATGAAGATGACTCAGCATCATCATTATGAACATCATTTACTGTGATGCAAGAGTGATGCCATCAGAGCCTAATGAAGTGTGTAGGTCTGTTTGTCCCTATACTAAATGGCCCCAGATGTGTGTGTGTGTGTTTTTAAAGTTCTTGTGTCTATATTTCAGGTTTTCTCATTTCCTGATACCTGGCTGTCAGAAGTTTTTCTATGCTGTCTATGTACCTTCGGTAGCCCCTCTCCTCCTGTCTAATTTGCTGCTTTTAGTCTGACAGCAAAATTGGAAACTAGTTTAGCAGACACATTATTAGACTGCAAAATAAGAGTTAATAACCTCTGAGTGAAGTCCCCATGGCCTCTCCTATAAGTAAGACTAGCGAAAGAACTTCAAGCTTGGATTTTGTGTCATCTATTTTGGCTACTCAGAGACCTTTGCTGCTTATCTGCTGGCTTTTTGTCTGTGTTCCAGATAGATGAGGTTGCCGGATAGGTGAGTTCTAGGTAAGTAAGGTTAGTACTATAATAGGATGCATCATCTCTATATTATATAAGTATGAGAACTTGTGAAAGTTTTATGACTCAATTTTCTTCTGTTAATCCACTGTTTTTTAACCTGTTAGGTGTCATAATAATTTAAGAGTTAACGTGCCTGAAAAATGTGAATTCATATCTATGATATCATTTACACATCACGTCATAGAATCTTATTCAATCTATTGAATTTTATGTACCACTCATTCTGATTTTGCCAAACTTCTAAATTATAATTAAGAAGCCACCCTGCCTCTCAAGTTCTATTTTTATATTAACACAATGAAATAGCAATGTATATTTATGTCAGAGGTAAATTATGAGAAACACAAAGTTCTTTGGGAATAAAATGCCCAAATTTCTAATATTAATATTGTTACTTTAAAGCCAGGATACCAAGGGTAGGGACAATGCTCTAGTGATCTCACAATTAAAACTGAGTGTGGTTCATTCAGAAAACTTAGCTTGCTAATATGTAGCAAGGCACTGCTGTATGAAAAAGCATTGTGTTTTTTATAAGTTTTCTGGACCAAAACAACATATATCAGGAATTAAAGACCTTTGTTCTAGTTGTCACAGGGTACTAACAGGGAAAAAAAGATATCAATTAAGACCACTATCATGGATTTCTGCCTTTGATTGATTTAGATTGTAGCCCATCTATGCTGTTTCATCCTATGCAATTCTTGTCCTTTTTCTCCATAATGTTCTTAAACTGAATCTAACTTAGCTAAAAATTAAGATGTCCCATTCACCTACTTAAGAGGAAAATTCAACTGAACGAATAATGCTCAAAATCAAAAGTGTTAGTTAAGAGAAACAAAAAGGGGTTAATACAGAATAGAGGAAGAGACAGGGGTAGAGGTTAAGGAGAAGGAAGAGGCCCTCAGTAGCCTCTGGTGTGAGTAGATGTGTTAAAAGCTAATGTGTCACCCTGTTTACCTAGGCTGTAGACATCCCAGTAGATTACTACAATATTTTCAGGATCCGTCTTCTGAAATTGTTTAAAAATATCTTTTGCATTGAAGAACTTGTCTAACTTTCTTTTAAAATCTTTTAAGTATATCCTTCTAGTACTTCCTTCAGGGTAAGGGGCTGTTTTTTTCATATCTCCAGCCCCAGCATAGTATCCCATACATATTATAGTAAACAACAACATTTTTGTTGAAGGGAATTGTTAAGGCTTGCTTACTGTAAAGGCCTTAAACTCAAAATTCCTTCCAAGTATAAAACCTTAAAAATTAGGGATGGAGAGAAGACTTTACTCCAAAAAAATACTTACAGAATTATGCTATCAGATAATCTGCCCATCAGTCTCAAAATTCCTTTGACACTCGAAAGTTACGTGACTGCTTTCCCCCAGGTCTAGGAAATGGGGGTTACCTCATTACGTCTTTAAGTTACGCATTAGTGCAAAATCACACCCCTCCCCCCCTTTAGGTGAGCAGGAGACACCAGGAAAAGATTCCCTAACTCAATCTATATCATACTTTGCGATCAGCATTAGTATTTTGATCAACACTATTACCAAAATGACTCCTAGGTTACTTTGCTGGATTTCACTCTCTCCAACCCTGTGCATTTAAATGGAAAAACGAGGAACATCCCGTTTCAGGGCGTCGAACCCTACTTTTAACCTTGGCCCAGGCCCTAGTCGACATCCAGGCGGCCTGCTCTAGGTGCCCCGAAGAGGGGCAACCGACCCAAGAGCTCCTCCACGGGGATCCTGAAGGAATCTTTTAATTGGGCGCACCTCGCTCTCGGCTCCTCAAAATAACCGGAGACCCCGACGCGCGGCCTGCCGAACTGTCAAAGACAGCAGCCATCAGTCTGGGTCGAAGCGAGGAAGGGGCCGTCTAATTGCGCAACATCCTATCACGCCCCAGCCCCTCCCTCCGCCCCTCTCTGATTGGACCGAAGGGAGGACGGCTCGACATCACCCCGAGATGAGCACGCGCCCCGGGGAATTCCATTTCCTCCCTAGGCCCTCCGTGTAATCCTTCCGGTTAGTTCCCGCACGGGGTTCTTCCTCGTTACTCCACTAAACTATCGCGAGAGTTAGGGTACGGGGCAGTGGGGGAGGGTAGAGAAAGAACTAAGGGTATCCATCACGAAAACGACCCCTAACCTCTCCCCGCCCCGTAAATGCCAACCCTCTGCGACTGCCAGACAGCAACGGGATTCTCGCGAGATCCGGTTCCCCCCGCCCTACTAAACGAGAAGGGGCGTGGGGACTCCGCCGCCGCTGCTTTTACCACCTTCCCCCCATGGTCTCCTTCCGGTTCTCGATGCTTCTCTTAGCCTGAGTTTCCCCGCCTCCAGTTTGCTCTCCTCCCACCTCAGTTCATGACCCGCCTCCGGCCCCCGCCCTCTCTGCTCAACCTCCGATCCGTTTAGTCAGGATTCCGCCTTTTGGGCTAGAAGAAGGGAGTGTATCCCTAACTGTGTCCCCCAGCCTAGGAGGAGAAGGAAGTGAACCATTCCCCTCCGCCCTTCTGGTCCTCGTCTAGTCCTCCCGACGGCGGCGTTGGCGGACTGATACGCGGCGGCGGTGAAGGGGCCCGGCGGGGGAGGGGCGGAGCGTGGCAGCTGGCAGTAGTTCCGTCAGAGCGGACATCTTGTGGCTGTGTCGTGCGCGTGAGCCCCGTAGGGCCGGGGAGGCACCAGCTGCCGCGCGGGGAGGAGGCCGAGGCCGCAGCTTGAGGGAGGCCCCGGCCCCTCTGTACGCGTGGGTGTGAATGACTTGGGGAAGGGGAGGCTAGCCGAATTGGGCTGGCCGGGTAAGCGGGGAGGTCGGGTGGCTTTGAGCGGCCAGCCAGTTGGGTGGGGTGGGAAAAGGAGGGGAGGGGAGGACGGAGCAGCTGGACCGTTCGCGCGGGAGGCTGGGGGGCGGGGGCGGGGGGCGCTGCGCGCGCCGGGGCCCGGGGCGGCGCGGGCGCGTAGTGCTGATGGTGGCGGTGATGGTGGCGGAGGCGGCGGCGGCGGCGGAGGCAGCAGCGGGGCGGGAGCGCGCGTGCACGCGCCTGGAAGGCGGAGAGTGCGGCGGTGTCCGGGGCGGCAGGGATAGCCACGGCCTTAGCTCCTTCAGATCCCACTCGAACCCGTTGGCTTCTCGCCCTCCCCGGCCACTTTTCCTGGGGTTGGAGACGAGCGGGCCCAGGCTCCCCGCGGCCTTCCGGCTGTCCCCTCCCCCCCTCGCCTCCCTCGGCTCCGGTGACGCCGGCGCGGCGCGGCCTAGGCCCCAGCTCCTCCCCGGAGTCGACCTCGACTCCGCACCCAGCCCCCTCTCGGCTTCTGAGTGGTCGGACTCGTGGCCTCCCGTGGCGACGCTGCCCTCGGGGCTGGAGGACGGCTTCGTGGCCTCCCCCGGACCCCGGATCGCGACGGTTTGGGGGGGGGGGGACGTCCCTGGGCCCGGGCGAGTGCTGATCTGGTCCGTTTTTGCACAAGGCGCCTGTGTCGGGCGGAGCCGGTGTGAGAAGAGAGATCCCCTCCCCCCAACCCCTCCCCGCCACCCGGGATAATCAGAGTTTTTGGCCGAACTCTTCTGCCCACCGAGAGAGTGCGGAGTCAGGCGGAAAGAAGCACACACCATGGCGCTGAAACGGATTAATAAGGTAAATAACAGCCGCGGCCGCAGGGCTGGGGCCATGCTGGCGGCGGGCCCGGGGAATCCGAGTTCTTTGGGGCAACCTAGAATCCCCCGGGCTGGGCACTCCTTCCCGGCTGGGGATCACTTCTCGGAAGTGTGGCCGGAGCGGCTGATTTCCAGGGGACCCCCCTTTCCCCACTTTGAGTAGCTCAGGAAGTGCCTTACGGGGCTGCGTCGTAGCGTGGAAGCGGGGCCGGGGCGCTCCGGGGACAGAGATGCGCCTATGTGACCTTGGGGGGCGCCCGACTGCTCCAGACCCCGATTATGCCCCTGTAACCGAGGCTTCCCCCATCCCCCTCCCCGCCATAGTTGTGAGGTGGGGGAAAGGTGACCAGTCAGTCACCTCGATCTTCAGGGTCCTGGGAAAGGTGCCGTGTGTGTGCCCGGCCGGGGGGGGACTTCCCGGACCCCGAGCGGATGACCCTGGGAGACACTGACACAATGTGGTCGATTTCCGAAGGGGTGTTCCAAGTCCGGGCGGGGGTGGGGGAGCCTCGGCTTCCTCGACCCGCATTTTTCCGGAGAGACTGTGGTTTTGCCAGTGGATGCGGGAATGATAGTCAATGACTAATCCAAGTTGAGGAGAATCTCAGGTTTCTGAAGTGGAGGGGACGGAGGAAGCCTCAGCCGGGGTGGTTGAGGTTTTTCTTGCTCTAACTTCTGTCCCGCATTTTAAGATGGCGGCGGTTTTGCATAGTTCTCTCTTATCTCTCTCTTTGGGCTCTAATGTGACTGACCTGTACGCGATGATGGTTTATTTAACGTTGCCTTGGTCCGAGGGGGCCCAAGGTTAGGCCACAGGCTTAGAAATTTAATATGGCCAAAGGAAATGAGACGTCGGATTTTTCTAAGTCTGTGTCTTTTTGCTCTATTATTCGGGATTTGGCTCTTACACCATCCAGGCGGGTGGAGTATTTACAACAAACTTGAAAGAAAAAAGTCTGGCCATGAACTCGGCCTTCCCAGAAATTAGGAATGGAAAGAAGTTATAGTGAAGAATTTTAATAATTACTGAAAAGAATTTTGTTTAGGGAGCTACCTGAAACCAAAAACTTTGAAAGGAGTTTGGACTGAATATGTGTCGTGTCCATTTATAAGTAAGAATGCTTTTGTATTTTAAAAGTCTGAATTGGATGTGCTGTCAATATTTTAACATAGTTTTGCTTTAGAAAGGCAAAAGTATTGAAAAAGGGAGATACAGATTAGTACATTTACATTCCTTTAGTGCAAGGAGAAGAATACTTGTTTCTTACACTAAAGTCTTGATTTTTCCTTTTAGGTCTTGACCCTTATACTTACTAGTTGTCTGAACTTTTAAGGCAAATCACTTAACCTTAGTTTCCTCATTGGTAAATTGAGAATGAGTTGACCTAGATGATTTCTAAGTTACCTTGCAGCTCTAACAATCTGTAAATCTTAGAAGATTCTTCCTTAACTAATTACTGGTCTAAATATTCTCAAAAGTTTAAAATCAGTAGGACTTTTTCATCAAACAGGTAGAGCTTAGGTGGTTGACTAAGGGGAAGAATTGCTTCAAAGTTAAGCCCAAACCTTGCCTTCTATTTGAAAGCTTTCATGATTTCACTGATCTTATTATCTTACTTTGTATTTATTTTACATTGTTTTTATATATATATACAAACTGTTTCCCCCAGTGGAAGGTAAGCTTGGAATTAGGGTAAGAGTGTTTGGCTTCAGTACACATCCAAAGCAAGTGTGGCACAGAGGGAATGCATGATGATTACTTTACAATTTGTTAAGTTTCACTAAACCTAAAGTTTCATATGGAATTCTATTCACATGAAGTTCAGCATAGAATTTATGAATTCGGATTTGGATGGGACCTTGACAGGTTGTCAGATTCGGGTGTCAAAATTCATGGCCCAAGTGAAGCCCTAACCATATTAAAATGCTATTGTTTAATAAAAAAAATTTTTTTTAAGGCAATACAGCATAGATAATGTTAATTGGTTCTTTTCTAAGTCAGCATGTGGCTGATAGGGAACTAATTCTATTTGAGTTTGTCACCATGGATCTAGTTCAATCCTTTCATTTTACTGGAAAGTCCCAGAGAGGTGAACTAACCTTACCAACAAAGTCATACAAGTAGTAACAGCTAGGGTGTGAACTCAAGTCCTCTGGCTCCAAATATAATACTCTTAAAACATTTTGAAGTGTAGTTTCATAAGTTTTTTGCTGGCGGCAAGCTTCTGTGATGTAAATATACTGTATTTGATTTGGAAAAGCCTAGATTTTATTTTAGTGTAATCCTCTTTGTTATTAAGTCATTTTTTCAGTCTTGTCCAACTCTTTGTGAAGGCTTTTGCAATTTTCTTGCAGAAATAGTGGAGGAGTTTGCCATTTCCTTCTCCAGCTCCTTTTACAGATGAGGGAACTGAGGCAAACGGTTAAGTTACTTGCCTAGGGTCACACAGCTAGTAAGTGTCTGAAGCCAAATTGGAACTTAAGAAGATGAGTCTTCCTGATCCAAAGCCCTGCATGTTATCTACTATGCCATCTTGTTGTAAAAAAAAAAAAAATTAAAAAATAGGGAAGGAGTAATTCTCTATCTCTTCCTTATTTTTGTTTTTTCAATTATGCCTTTGACTTTTTTACAAAAACATCATTTTGTGTTTATTTATATCCACCCCCAATTCAACTCAGTGAATCTTGCCTTATAACAAAGGTAACTTTAAATCTTAAGATATCCAAGTCTTATTTAACTTAGGACATATTTAGCATATATCACTGTATGAAAGAACTGATGTTAAGGCATTTAGTTGCGTACATAGTAATAGCTTTGTTGAGTTCGAGCATGATGTAGTAAAAGGGGGACTTTAAAAAAAGGGGGTTTAGAGTTATGAGCTTCTGGGTTCAACATTTGGCTTTGCCACTTACTAACCTTTACCTGAATGTCTTTTGACAAGTAATCTCTCTTGGTCCATTTGCTTAGCTGTAAAATGAAAGAACTGATAAGGTTTCTTCCAACTCTTCTGTCTGTTGCTATAAACCTCTTTGGTACAAACTACAAAGGAATATTTAAAGACTATAGTCATTTTATAAGTCAGGAAACTGCTGCTCAGAAGGCATTAAGTGACTTGCCCAAGATGACACAGCTAGTTATTAGCATAGGTGGGACTTGGAGTATAGGTTTTCTCAATTCAGTGCTATTTTACAATCAGACATCAGGTTGCCTTAACCTGGAAGTTTTTCATAGACTTCTACTTTAAAATATTTGTGGTTAATATTATGTAATCTTTACTGTAATGACACTTGACCTGTTGGGGAAATTAACTTACAAATGAGCTAGCCTTTCATAGTCGACAGCAAGTGTTGAATAATTGCCTGATTATATGCTAGACATTCTGCTTACCTCTTTTTTTGGCTACATTATCCAGAGATTTCATTTTCATAAAAACAGGATTCCAAATACATGAAAAGATTCTCGAGTGCCTTAGTTTTTTTAATACAGATCATTATAATATTTTTAATTGAATGGTTGATAATTTGGTAATGAGATAGAAAGCCAACCTCAAAGTTAGGAAGACCTGGGTTTCTAGTTCCTTTTCTGACAAATACTTAGCTATGTCAAATCACTTAACCTCATAGTGCTTCAGGCAACTAGCTCCCAGCTCCATTCCATCCTCCACTTAGCTATCAATTTGATCGTCTAAAAACAAAGGTCCCCCTGAATTCCATAAACTCCAGTGTCTCCCTATTACCTTCAGGATCAAATAGAAGGGAAGGGGAAAGAAATAAGCATTTATTTAGTACCTAATATTTGCTAAACACAGTGCACTGTAAGCACTTTGATGTTCACAGCAACCATAGGAGTTAGGTGCTCTTATTATTCCCATTTTACAATTTAAACTGAGGCAAAGAGAGCTTAAATTACTGTATTGACCCGGGGTTTCACAGCCATTAAGTCTGATTTGAAGTCAGGTCTTTTTGACTTTAGGTTGGATGCCCAACACTGGGCCTCCCCCCCCCCCCCCTTTTCTCCCTTTGCCATTCTTATCTCCAGTGCACATGGTTAGGCACTCAAAATTCACTGTTGACAGAGTATAATTACTAAATCTTAGAAGCAACCATGGCATTAGTTTATAGATAGCATACCTCAGTGCCCTTAAGAATTGTTTTTAAGTCCCTAACTAGCATAGTGACTGTGATTCTTGGCAAGTCACTTAATTTCTTAGTGCTCTATGCTCTGGGCAACTGTTTATAAGTTACAGGAAAAGTGCCTACCTGCCTTGGTCAAAGAAATTGTACTCAATAGGACCAGTACTCAGACTGGTCCTATTCTGTCATTATTCCCTCCCTCTCCATAATAATCCCTTAATAAAGAAGGGAAAATTGCTCAGTTTCTTGAATCATTTAAAAAAAAAAAAAAGACAAAACTTTTTTGCTGAATTTTAGGCATTTAGATTTTAAATATTTAAGCATGAAACTGGTTGTTTTTAGGAGGATTTTCCTAAGTGAATCTCATTGACTTTGATCTCTCTTTGCCCCTAGTTTTTATAACTGTTAGATGAGAGGGTTTTAGTAAATTATTTATGTGGTCCTCTTTGCTTTAAATATCAGCCTTCTAAGAATAATTGATAGATAATAATCATTAAATA
>CM053601.1:31183606-31220851 GCA_028646575.1 Pseudocheirus occidentalis | reverse complement strand
CCAAAACTTATATTTACACTGTTAATAGCGTCTTAACAAAGATAGCCCAATTCATTTAAACTTTTAGTTAATCCCTGCTAAATTCAAACACTGTGTGGTAGTGAGGTATATCTTACCGCTGGCTGCCCCCCTGCCCAATTTTGCCAAGGCCTATGTCACCTTCTCAGCCTCTAAAAAACCCTTCTCTCCTCTGACACTGTTACTACTCTGGTCCAGAACCTTTATCACCTACCCTAATTATTTCAGTAGCTGCTAAGCTGAGGGTGGGGGTAGGGTTAGGTCTGCCTCATGTCTTTCCACTGCAATACATTATTCAGCCCCTAAAGTGATTTTCCTAACACACATCTGATCATGTCATCACCATCCTCTCCCTGCAGTAAACTCCAGTGGTGGCTTCTTGCCTCCAGGAGCAAATAGAATGCTCTCTGATGTCCAGAGTCTTTCATAACCTAGTGTAGTCTCCCAGACGCCCCTTCCCCCCATGTTCTTAACACCTTGACCCTTACTCTTTGATCCAGTGACACTGACTTCTGCCAGTTCCCTGAACCAGACATTCTTATTTCTCAGTTCTGGGCATTCTCTAGCTGCCCCCTATGCCTGGAATGCTATCCTCTTCTCTGACTACTGACCTCTCTGACTTCCTTTAAGTCCCAACTAAAATCACACCTTCTTAAATCTTCTTAATTCCAATTCTATCCCTCATTTACTTTTCTATTTATCTATATAGCTTGCTTTGTATATATTTGTTTTCATGTTGTGTTTTGCATCTTTGTATCCCATCCTAACACCAGTGCTTACCTTAGCACTTAGTAGGCACTTAAATGTTTATTGAATTGAATATTACAATGCAGAATAGAACATAATCTCATAAGAGAGACTTTGAATAAAGACTTACTGAATTCAAAAGAGAAAGAAATTGTTTATATCTGAGATAGAATCAAGTATTTAATTTAATAAATGGAGAATAGCATTTAAACTGGACCTTGAAAGCATGATAAATAAGATGTCCATATGCAAAGAAGGGGTAGGGGTCATTCCAGATCACATAAGCTGAAGCATTGAAGTGAGAGAGGAATATATTTGGGGAAGTAGTCCCTCTGGGATGAAACAGTCCCAATTTGGTTAGCATATTTGCAAGTGACAGCTGCTTTGAGTGCCAATCTAAAGTAGTTTTGTTGGCTATAAAGTGCCAGACTTATTTACGTTATAAGTATTTTCTCTGATGTGGAAATAACTACTGTTAAAGGAATTGCCAACTTTGTGGTATAGTGCTGGGTGGAGGGGCCCCAGGGGCTATTTCTTAGTTTAGGCTTCAGGCCAACCCTGAGGAAAATCTATTTTAGTGTTACTGTGAAGTTGGGAGTGAGCACCAAACTTTTTTTCCAAACCCTCTTCTAACAGATCTGGAACTGACTCTACCCATAGATAAAATTGGTTAGATAGATTGGACACATAGGTACAGAATGGCACCATTCCTTAAATTTACAAATGGATTTTGAGATTTTCCTTCAATGGATTTGCAGTTTTGACAGATTCTTTACCACTTCCCCACCCCTTCCCAGATGTGTCCTAAGTTACGAGTTAAATAAGCTTTTTGTCTATGACTTCAGCTACTATTATATTTAAGATCTAATTGTTACGATATGGTTTATTCTCTGACAAATCTTCGTTAAAGTGTTCATATATGTTTGTTTTTGGGATAACCCTATCAAGTCACATTTCTTTAACCTTCTGATGAATACAGAACTTTTTTTCCCCCCTTCTCAGTGATCTTGATGCAAATTCAGCTTTCCCATTTCCTTTCATTTTCTTATCCTCTACTTCTCCAAATCTACCTTTAATTATTTAGCCTTTTGTTAAATTGTTTTTGACTCCATTTGTACCTGTGTTCTTTTTTAAAAACTGCAAAATATTTGAATTAAGCAGTTTGGTCTTTGGGTGGTTTCCTTAAAATGGGAATATTAAGCTGAAGTTTTGTGATTAACCTTGGGTATCATATTGTTCAGAGTTCATAAATTATGTTTCCTATTTAATACTTTGGATTTCTATATATGAAAGTTGAGGAAAGCTAGTAAAAGAAATTAATCAGACGCCTAAATATAAAATAACTGCAACATAACTATCTCCCCTCACTTTTAAAACCCTTCACAAAATTGTTTCTCCTTTTTTGTTTTGGATATCCTTTTGGAGGGTACTGAGCGGCCATTTTTTGGTGGGTTTGAAATTCCATTATGAAAATTTTGCATCTTAATGTTAAATGAAATACTGTATGACAACAGTTTTTATACACTTAAATTTAGGACTGACAACCTTTTGTATCCTATGCTGTCTCATAGCTTTATTGGGAAAAGTTAATAGATTTAAAATCCATTTAATTCTCATTTTCTTTTGACTACATAGATTTATTCTTTGGATTACTTTATATGACAGAAATAAGGGTTTTGTTTTCATAGAACAATGGACATTGTTACTAGTTACTATAATTTCATTTTGTAGCATCGTATAGTATACAGAGAGTTTTTCCAACAGCCAGGGAAAGTTGGTGCAAGTATTATTTTCGTTTTTAATGGAAATGGAAGAATTAGATGAAGTGACTTGTCCAAGGTCATAAAGCTTTTAAGTGACAGAGTTGATATTTGAACATGAGTCAAGTGTTTTTCTACCATGGCAACTATATCATCATAGCTTTGTGCTTTTAAAACATCAGAGGGATACTTTATTATTTTTTAAGTTGTATTGGTTATATAATTCATGTCATTAAATCTGTCTTCCCTGAAAACTTCCCTTTAACAAAGCTATTGTTTCTAACAGCATATGCAACATTGTTCCTCTATAGTTATCTCTAGACAGGAAGAACTGTGTTTCATCTGTTATCTTGGCCAAAGATTTTCATTGTGGCTAATCTGGGTATCCTGATGCCTTTTCTAGCACTCGTATCTCTAATTTTGAGCTTAGTTTTTTTTAAACAAAATTGAAAAAAACAAAAAAATATGAAATAATTGAATCATCATTTCTAAATGTGTCAGTATGGCAGCACTATAGGGAGGAAAATTCCTTATCACCAGTTATCAAATTGTTTATACTTCTCTAATACTTAATTCCTTTATCTATAAAAAAAGGTGCTTGTTCTACCTGCTTCATGGTGCTTTTTAGAGAATAAAGGCTTCTTAAACTAAAATACTTTTATTAATCATACAGTTAATTCTCAATGCTGTGTTTTGGGTGCTATCACATGATCTGTGTCCTCGGGACTGCCACCTACTTTTAAATTTTATTTGATATTTAGTCTTATTTTTGTAATGTTATGAGTTTTAATTGTATTGTTATGAGATGCCTTCTAAAAAGTTCACTGGAATAATGGAAATGGCACGCCATAAAGAATTGTTACAAAAACTTCTGCATGTTTCTTAGACTTTGCTTAGGATGTGTTGCAAACATGCACTTAAATTATTAAATATTTGTTCTGTGCCTAACCCACTGTTCTTTTGGGTTTGAGCAAAATAAGCATATACATTTTTCTTTAGGTTAATCCATTATTTCCACTATATTGACTGAAAATGTAATCTTTCTCTAAATTTACAGATTTTCATTAATGAAAGAAAACAGTATCATAATAACCACACTTGAGTGAGTTTTGAGGTTGAATATTAGTAATATACATTTTAATGAGTGGCTTTTATTACTTACCTTTTTTCTTAAAGCATCTAATTGCCCACCCTCCAAAATGTGCCTGTTAGGCCAAGAATACATTTTGTAATCCTTTGTTTGCTCTGTGATTTTCTCTCTTTGGGCATCTAATTTCTTCAACTCTACCATTTAATCTTTTATATCGTATACTGTACTTTCTAAAAAGCCATTTTCAGAAGTTGTAAGTTAACCCTACCAAATCCAATCTCTCCTTGAAGATCTCTTCCATGTTTTACACCAGGAGTTCTTAACTTAGAGTCTGAGGACTTGGTTGATAATTGTATTTCTGTTCAATTGATTTCCTTTGTAATGTTGTATATTTTATTTTATGCTAGTAAAACTTTTAGGCTCCTCAGAGTAATTTTTTACAAGACTGCCAGAAGAAGCCAAAGGGTTCCGTGGTACAACAGAGGTTAAGAACTTAAAAATTTTTTTTTCCTTTGGATTGTATTCAGAGTATTTTATTGATCCTTCTGGTTTTTGCATTACTGTCACATTCCAATCTTCCTCTGCCTCTGAGTAACTGAAACAATGGTTTTTCTTTTTACAGACAGGAAACTGATATTTAAAGTAAGCATCTTGCTACATATAGATTTATTAATTTCCAGCTGAGGTCCCTCTATCCCTAAGTGCAGCACATGTTCCATTCATCAACAAGTGGCATTTATTGCCAAGCCTTTCTCCTCTACTTTATTACTACATTAATAATTTAAGTGGGGGTTTGTGATTTTTCACAGTTCTGCAGGTGCAGCTTGTAATGAAGCTCTCCTCTCTTCAACTTTTTAAACCTTGACCAATATAGTTTTATAAATCCTCCAGTTTACATGTTGCTCTATTAGCTTTTTCTTGCTTTACTTATTACATGATGGACCTGACTCCTGGTTTTTAACATTTATTCATAATTGCAACATAACGTGTGCAGCTAAGCTGCAAATTTTTGAATCATTTTAACATGGTGAAGGTTAAAATCTCTTAAATTGATTTTTTCCAAGGTTTTCTAGTAACTGAAGATTTGTGAGACCAAGTAATTATTTATGCAGATGATTTTTAAAGGGAAAATGTTATTGGTGGTAAAAGCTAGCTTCCTTTTACCCATCATATCTATTTGCAAAGAATATATTTGTTTTACGAGTCTCACCTTTAATTAAACAGGAAGTTTATGTTTATCTTCATAGTGATGTGAAATGAGATGTATAGTTTTAACTAGTGAGTCTTGAAGATAAAAGTTTTCAAGCATGGCTTAAGAGTTAAAAAAAATCATTACTAATTTTGCATTAATGACAATGTATAATGACTAAAGAATAAATATGAACCCTAATTCTTAGCAAATTTCTCTTAATGTTTTGAAGTACTGCTTTAACAATTAATGCTTCAGAATAGAGTTTAAAATAGGAATTAGTAAAGCTTTTCTGAACTGAGTTGTATCACTTCCCATTATTTTGGAGCTCTTTAATTTTTAATTAAGAACTTTATCTTTCCCTTCTTCAAAGATTTAATTATTACTCTTCCACAAAGGTATTTCTGCAGTGAAAGCAGTGATTGCCTTTCTTGCCACCCAGTATCCTCTGATTTTAATGTCATATTTAGATATTTCATTAGACCCAAATTGTTAAATAATAAAACATGTAAAACTTGATTACTTTAGTTTAAAGTGATTTTTCTTTTTTGTATTACTATATAGCATTTGGCATCTAGATGTCATAGTAGACAGAATGCTGGACTTGGGGTCAGGAAGCCAACATTCAAATCTGCCTCAGACACAACTCAGTGATTCTGGGCAAGACCTTCAACTTTTCTATGCTTCAATTTCCTAGTCTGTAAAATTGGGGGAGGTATGGATGATCTGTGGCCATAATTTTCAAAGTAGTTAATTAGGTGCAGTCTTGAGGGTGTGAAGCTATTTAATTCTTTTGTTTAATTTTACATTTATTTATAGTAGGTTAAATTGTGTGAGCTCTATGAGGAAGGTGTGGGACCTTATTCATTCTTACACTGTCCTCCACTTTCCCCAGTGATGGCTAGTATTATACACTTTTGATTTGAGTTTTGATCTGAGTATTTTTCCTGTTATATTCTCTGTTCACAGGCATTGGGAACTTGCTCAGAGCTGGCCTTGGACCTAGGAAGTCTTAAGTTCCAGTTGGCCTCCCAGCACTGCTGGCTGTGAATGATAGGCAGGTCACTAACTCTTTCTGTACTATAGTCAGCTCTCTTCAGACTCTCCCTTATATAGGAAGTAGCAGTTGGTAGAGTGTGTTTCCTTGTCTGGTGGTTCCCTAAATCAGTGCAATCACAGGTCCAGTCTGGCTCTATTCTGTGCTATTACCCTATGTCTTGTAAGTTTTAAAATTGTTACGTTTTATAGAGCTCGGCTTTGGTAGGGACCTTTGAGGGTTTCCAAAAATTCACCTAGTAGCTGAATAGAATCTTTTGGTTTGGTTGGTTCTTTTTTTAAAATAATCTTTGCCCTCTGCACCTTTTCTCTTTTGTGGAGACTGGTTTCGTTTCCCTTGGTCAGTAAAAAAGAGCAGACTGGAATTTGAGTCCCTTAAAACTAGTTTCAGTTTAAAGTATAGCTTTAAAATAGGTGCAAATGTATAACCTATATCTGACTCTTTACTGTCTCAGGGAGGAGAGGAAGGAGGGATTGAATTTGGAATTCAGAACTTTAAAGAAAAATTTTTATAAGCTCTACAGAGTTTAATTTGCCGCATGCATTTTTCTTCCTCACCCTGCAAGTCTACTGCCTATGCTTTGGTTAATTTAATATTTTTCCCCCCTATTCCCTTTCTTTTTACACTTGGAGCCACCAATAGACAATGAAAAGCTCTAGCAGAGGTGTCAAACCTGGCAGGCAAAATTCCATAGCAGGGTCTGAACCAGATCATTTTGGGGATATATTTAACAAGAATAAAAACACAGTGCAATGTAGATGTTAATTTGTGGGGTTTTTAAAAAAATCAATATTTAGCTCACTGGGATTCGTTTCTATTTGAATTTGACACCAGTGATTTAGAAGGCCCACAGGCTTGCAGTGCAGTTTGACTGGAAATTAACTGCCCTAGCTAGGGATCAAATCAGTTACATTATTAACAATCTGACCAGTATGGGGTTACTAACTAGTTGTAGTTTTGAAATAGTAGGACCTGGGTAAATTTAACTTGCTTAAGACAATAGTGAAGTACTTAGAAAAAGAGATGCTACTTAGTAGTAATGTTGACCATGTCTACAAAAAAAATGTCTGAGAGACTTTCTTGAAGGGGAGAGGGGGAAGAGATCTGAAGATATGGGTGAGCTCAGTACTAAGTACTAAGTTAACTTGTACCTACCTTTCCCAAAGGGAATAATGTTGTTAATTAAAAGGTCCCTTGTGGGACTGGGACCATTTTTATAAATCACTTAAAGAAAATTTCATTTTTTTTTCTTTAAGTAGATTATTGTTTTAACTTTAATCTTTATTGCTGTGTAAATTAAAATGCTTAAGTTTGGCCTGAAAGAAGAGAGGAGAAACTTTTATCTCTCTTTGCCAAGG
The DNA here is from genome assembly GCA_028646575.1 of Pseudocheirus occidentalis. Classification (NCBI taxonomy): domain Eukaryota; kingdom Metazoa; phylum Chordata; class Mammalia; order Diprotodontia; family Pseudocheiridae; genus Pseudocheirus; species Pseudocheirus occidentalis. The sequence goes on along the minus strand of CM053601.1, from coordinate 31,213,632 downwards.
TGGGGGCCTGCACATTTTCCATATACTGTCAGACTGGGTATCTTAGTTTTGCTGAGCTTTTTAAAAAAATTCTTTTGTTAAAAGAGATAGCTTTTTAAAGAGAGAAGGGAGGGCAAAAGAGATAGCTTTTTAAAGAGAGAAGGGAGGGCAATGTGGAAATAAAGGTTATAATGAAAGCTAAACATTAACAAAACATTTAAACATTTTAATTCCCCCTCTTGTTTTTACATCATCTCTATTACCCACAGAATCTACCCCCTCTAACCCAATAAAAAATCTAATGTAACATGTTGATTTCTGCCTTTGTAAAGAAAGGGAGGGATGGGTAATAGGTTTCATTTTTAGCTGTTACATATGTAGCTTTTTAAAGGAGTGTCAGGTTAACTATAGGTTCTTTAAAAAATTAAATCATTTAAAAATTTTGTTCAGTAGTACCAATTGTTATAGATATATGACCTCATTAGGAGGCAGTGCAATTAAATGTGATTTGTGTTTGGAGCAGAATATGATGTTTTAGAGTATTACTTATTTTTGTATTAGCCTTGATTTCATCTAGGCCGACATGAGAAAGTTAGTTGTTTCTGATCTTGAATTTTACAAGTGACGTTGTCACACCAATGTCTTTTAAAAACTAAGCAAACACACATGCTTTGAATGATTTAGTTGTGAAATGTTGGTATTATGGAGGAATGACAGTATATTTGGAAGTTGATCCTGGTACTAAATTTAAGGATTTTAACAAGAAAAATGTTTAGTTCATTTGTAATCTTCTTATCATATGGTATATTTATATTGGCAGTTATGTAGCTTGAAGTTATCCTCACTCCATGCTAAGTATTTATGTATCTTAAATGTTCAAAGATATCCCATATTTTTTAAGCCCTAAAATCATTGAAAATTTTTTCTTAAATCTATTCCAACAATTTATATGCTTGAGAAGGTGGACATAGATCATAATTAAGGTGATAAAAAGACTAAACTTACTGTTTAAACATTTTATTTCTGTCTTTGTTTTTGTATTATCTGTATTTCCCACTGAATCCGTCTCTTGAAACCCTTCCACCAACCAAGAGCTGGTTTGGGACTTAGAGATCATCTAGTCCAGGCCTCCTTAAACTTTTTTCCACTCCTGACCCCTTTATACATTTCCCCTGCCTTGGTTTGTTGGCCTGAGGGCGTGCTCCCTGCAAACCCCCCTTGCTTTGTGTTGTATTCAGAACCTAGTTGCCAGATTCCAACCACCGGGCAAGTGCTATCAGAAACACCTTAGATTCATTATGGTCTTAATTTTGACTTAATTGGTCCTTGTGTTTCAGAAACATTTTATTGTTCCCAAATTTTTTGTGACCCCCAAGGTCACACAGTGAGAAGCTTTTAAAAATCAAGTAGGTTATGAAGAAAGTTATTAATTTGCTTCTTAACCAAGACTTTAAAAATAATATTTAGTACTTTAGTATTGTTATTATAGTCTTCCAAATTGACAATGAAGCGTTTTTTGGTATTGCGTGCCATTTTAAAGTGAGATTGGTTGCAATTTCTTGTTTGCACATCTTAAGTTTGGGACAGAATGTATATAGAATATAAATTTGTGGTATATAATCTAGTGACTTTGTACCAGTTTTATGGCAATAAAATAATTTAGGGAATTCCTCTGTTGATAGTCTTAAATTATCTAACTACAGTAATTGTGTTAATGTTCAGCTTTTGATTTTTCTAATGATTTTCTTTACTGGCTTGACATTCCTAATCCTATTTTCTATAGAAAATAATTCATTTTTAAAGTAATTTTAGTGTTTAGAATTTATTACATCTAGAATGGCCCTTTCAGATGACTCTTCTGTGTCATATTGCTAGTGATACATGACTTTTTGACTTAATTAAAACATCCCTTTCCCCCATTTTAAAAAAAATTGACAAATTTCTTAAATTGTTACAATTTTCATAAAGAAAGTCAGTTATTGAATAAATGACTCCCCCCTCCCTTACCCTTCCAACTTAGCATTTTGAAAAAGTGATCTCATCATCTCTGGCTCCATTGGTTGCCTTTCCAATCACCCGTCAATACTTACTATACACCCTATATACTATACGCATCTATACTGCACATTATTATGTGCAGCTCACATCCACATCCTAGAAATTAGTCCACTGCAGGGACTTGCAGTCCTCTTGATAGTATAAGAATACCAGTAAAACACAGGCTCTCCATTAGTTGTCCTTAACTTTTACTACATAACTAACTCACTTTTATGATTCTACATGACATTATACTAATGCACAGTTCTTCCTTTTGTAATATGTTGCAACCAACTCATGCCTGCTGTAGCTCACCTACAAATTTGAATTCTGATGGATTTGCATTATCAAAAGAATACTGGTATTTTAAAAGACAGTTCTTTGTTTCAGGAAGAAGCTTGGTTATAAAAAGCACTATACAACATACCAAAGACAGTCTTGCATTAGTAAACGTACACACTCAATAGATGGTCGAGCCAACTGTGTATATACCAAAGTCTAGATATATAACGTTGGTTATACTTAGGCTCAATTCATTTGAGTGATTATGGATCTAATTTCGTAAGGTGACATTGTTATAGGGCTTAATGGAATTAGTACAGTGTCACCTGCACTCAGTAACATGAAGGATATGGCAAGATAACCCCAATTCACTCCTTGGCAGAGGTGGGAGATCCTAGGGGTGGTGTGGAACACTGCGTATTTCAGCCTTTGTGATCTGTCAGTGGGTTCTGCTAATTTTTTATCTTTTTAATCACTGTTACACTAGATAAGCTGTCTACAAGGGGATTGGGAGGGGAATACTGAGAGAAATTTTGATATAAAGACAAAACAACTAAATTAAATGTATATATTTTAAAACCTCTGAAAGCCCTCACCATTTATAGGGAACTTTATAGCAGTGACAAACAGCTATATGTTCCTGTTTTGTGCCTTACTTAGTATTAACATTTAGTGAGTTAAAAAGGTTACCTCTTGCTATTTCTTTTTACAAATCCTTAGGATTTTGACTTGTGCATTTAAGAACCTACCCCCCCACCTCCTTGTTGCAGGAGAGTCTTTAAAGATAGCTTAAACTGTTTCAAATGTTTTTATGTTTTAATATTCTCTGACTTTGTTTCCTCAGTATTCTTCAGTTATATGACTGAAACAATGTGTGCTGCATTTATTGTTTGGGAAAGCTTATTTGTTCCTTTCTCATGTTTTTTATGTTTGTGTAGATTACTATAAAATTTTTGATGAAATAGGTTAGTAAATAATCTCTTTGTTTTTCCTCCCTCAGTAGTTGGTATTCACCTTTTCAGATACCTAGAGATTTAGTCCCTAAACACCCTCATCTGTGTAGCTCTTCTTTATGTCCCATCTTCATTATCTTGTGGCATTTCTCATACACACACACACACACACACACACACACACACACACACACACTTTTTCCCTCTCCCCCCTCTCTTTCCCTCCCCTTCCCTCTCTGTGTCTTCCTCCCCCCATCTGTGATATTTTGTGGGCATGTGGTATATATACTTCACTGTCATTGATGGAGTTAGAAATCCTCATAGATATTTCCCATTTTTTAAACACTTGTGTTTTTAGTTTCATCCTGAAAAGTACCATGAAGGTGGTCTCTTGCCAAGCTTTCTCTTAACTTGTAAAGGAGCTATAATTTTTGCCAACTTGAGACTATTTTGTAATGAATGATTAATATATTGCTTAAGCATACTTAGAAAATAGCTGTAGTCTTTGTTGTCTGTTCTTTTATCCACTTCCCATTTTTTAGCAGCAGTAGCTTTTCAAAATAGGTCCAGTTGGATTTGCCTCAGTCATATGCCATTTGTTTTTATTTTTAAATGTGATTTTGAAATATTAATCTATCTTTGAATATATTTGAGATAGTTAATTCAGAAATAACTCCATTATTTGTAACTGGGTATTTCCTTTCTCTTGTTTCTTTTGGTATATATAACCAGGTTTTTTGTGAGATAGTGTTTGGTGCTGGACATTCCTAGTACTATAAGCCCTCAAAGAGAGTATTAATGATATATAGGCCTGTCTGCCCTTCGACCTTTAATTTCTTACTCTAGAACCATGTTTTCCAACATTTTTCACCATTTCCCTCATGTCACCTTTATGTGTATTCCTTAAGAGTTTAAAGTATATACTGATTTATTTTTGAGGGTCTTAAGGATTCATGTAACAGTACAACCTTCTGTTTACTGAATTCAAGGATGTTCATTGTGGTTACTGTTTTTTCTTTTAATAGTTGAAGTTGTATGTATAGTCTTTTGGTATTATTTCTTCAATTTCATTCCTTCTCATAGTTTATTCATAAGAGCATTTAATTCTACAGGCAATGTAGAACTTTGTTTCCTGAGAAATCTCCTACAATGATTCTATTTCTATGTTTAATTTCTAGAAGTAAATTGAATTTGAAATGAAAAAGTATCCCTCTTAATTAGCAATAATGGCTGTTATTACTTCCTGATAGCCACATTCATGGATTCAGTAGAAAAAACACTATAGTCTGTGGTCTATGGCTGTGAGACCTACCTAGGATGGCCAGCTCTCTATGACCTTTGGTTTGTATATTTGACTGAATAAATAAATGAAAACTTATTCACATAATTAGAGAATTTTTAAATGTTAAAAATAAGTTTTCTCGCTATTTACACATTTTGTGTCCAGTAACCAGTTAAACTAAAAAAATAAAAAATTCTTGAGCCACATCCAAGAGCACCTCATGACTCTAACCTGTAATAAAGTTTAGTGATACATACCCCAGGATGGTTTTATTACCAAGTAGTGCATATACTACTTTAGCAACGTGTGAGATTATTATATTCTGAGTAGCACCTTTGATTTATGAGCATCATCCTACCTATGAGGAAAAGAAACTTTGTTTTAACATTGGGTATTAGTTTACTTTTTTCGCACCATTAGAGAATAATTTTATTTTTTGGAAAGTAATTTTTGATGGCTACTAGGAAGCCACCACTTCTCCTAGAGTCTTATTCTTTAGTGTCTCATTTTGACTTAATAATGTTCTTAGGTTCCTGGAAGGTTTCTGTCATTGGCATGCAAGCTATGGCAGATCCTATCAGGATTGGGGAGGTTTTGAGTACAGATGAGCATTAATAGATTGCACTTGTCTGTCTGAGAGGCAAATTAACCAAATATAAAGGGGTTGGTTACTATAAAGAAATAGCCTATTTTGGAAGAGAGGTTGTGATTTTTCCTTAGTTGAGGTCATACCTACACTAAGGAAGCAACAAGTCTTTAAAAGAAGTATTTGAAGAAAAGAGTCATCTAGATCTCTCTCTCTCTGTGTTTTATATATAAGATTTTACAGTTGTTGTTTTTTTCATTTCCTTATTTTGAAAGTACATATAGTGGTATACCTTTGATTTGTTTGTCCAGAATCCTGAAATGAACTTCAGCTTTACAAAACAAAAATTCAGTAAACTAATGTTACAGTAATTGTTTCTTGTATAACCCAAAGATAAGATACTGAAAGAAAAATGTTCAGCAGTTTGTAGATGATATATTATAGTCTTTGAAAAACTGGTAACTTATGTGGCATCTGTTATGTTAATTCTGCTGTGTTTTTGTAATAATCCCTTCCCCCCAAATGTTTCTTAGAAAGGTGGAATTTGAGAAGAGTCACTGAGGGTTTAAAAAAAATTTTTTTAATTGAACTGAACAAAGAAAATGTTTTAGGAATAAGTCCCGGACAATGAACCTTAAAGCTTTCTTTTTTTTAGCAATGTTGACAAAACTAGATCTATATCTTCTGTGACTTTGTAAAATATCTTTCCCCATTTAAAGTTAAAATGAATGTACTAACTCTTCAGTCCTTGTTTTTTTTTTTACTTTGTATATGTTTTCCATATCTTAAATTCTTTGTAACATTTCGTTCCATTCAGTAGCTGTCAGTTTACTTTGGTTACTCCTCAGTAATTGGAAAATCAGCAGTGTTGTTAATTGTTATTGTGTGTGTGTATATATATTTATATACACACACGTGTGTGTGTGTGTGTGTGTGTGTGTGTGTGTGTGTGTGTGTGTGTAAGAGGTAGGAAACTACACTGACTGTTAAAGGACCTGGCTTTTGTTGAAACTGCCATCAGAAGACAGAATCCAATGAACAGATTTAAAAATTTTGTCTGTTATAGCATTGTAGTTATTGGGGGGTGCGTTTGTATGCATGGCATTTTTGGTGAAAAGTAAGTTGGGGAATTAATTTTATGCATGTTCTTAAAAAGATTTTGTTACTATCAGGGAAAAAAAAATTGCCTTCCAAGTATTTTTTTATGTTAGTCAGTAAATTTGGGAAGACATGTGCTTCCAAATATGAATGGTTACTGTTACTTCATTTCAAAAATCGGGAGAAATAGAGAACCATTAGTACAAGACAAATTAGCATTCAAGGCAAAATTTGAATTAATGATAATAAGATTAATGAAATAAATGTAGGAGTGAAATATAAGAGTAATTTTGAGTTTGATTTTTTTTTTTATATTGATAATTGTATTTTGAAGTAATCAGTTTCCTTTTTATTCCATGTATTTTATTTCATGGATTTAAAATTTTTGAAAAGGGTTCTACAGATTTCATCAGACTGTCAAGGATTCATGACACAAAAGTTGAAGAAACCTCCTTTTAAAGAAATGTTAGGGATAATGTTTGTTGTTTGTTTTTAATAAGTATAAAAGTGGCACATCAGATGTTTTTGCACATATGTTTGGTAAAGAAATGAAATAATGATTGCCAAAAAAGATCAGGTTTTTCTCTTGAGATCTTATTAAAGGTTGATTCTTTTGAAAATCAGATTGAATTTTGCCTGAGAGAATTTACTAATATAACAGTATACTGTTTGTAGAGGCCTTTTGTTGACTTGAAAGAATGAGGACACGAAACCTTTCTTATTTGAGAACAAAATATCTAAAATTAGAAAATGAACGATTTTTTTTTCTTTCAAGCTGAAACTTGTTGAAATCAAGTATGAGAAGAAATTTTTAAATATGGTTCAGTAATCATTGATTAATGCTTAGTATTTTCTTTTGGCTAGCAGTCAACAAGCAACCATTTTGATAATTAAGTCAAAGCAAATAAATTGACATAGTCCTATATTGTTAGTCACAACTTTAAGTTAAAAATTTTTTAGAGGATTGGTCTACCCATCACCTCTGACAGGGTGTTTGTAACAGGTGTTCCAAATTTATTATATTCCTTGTTTCTCATTCTTCCAGCTGTATTCACCACCCAAACTTGTACTTGCATTCCAAGAAGACAATACTATCTCTCTTCTGTGAGTTTTGCACATTCTGTTCTTTTTACCTAGACTCTTCTCTTCATTTCTGACTTTGAGAATCTGTATTTCCTTGGAGACTTAGCTCTGGGTTCTCCCACTTTATAGCCTTTCCTTGTATCCCAGTATCTAGTACACAATGGGTAGTTTATTTTTGTTGAATTAAAGAGGTGTTTGTAATTAACGCCTTTGAGTATGAAAAAGACAGTATGGCACTCTGGAGTTCAAAGAGCTTTGCAATCTCTTGTAATACCAGCAAAAGTGATCAAATTTGAGGAGAGGCAGCCATGTGCAGTGAGAAATTTGAGGAGAGAGAGAATGCAGAGGCAAGGAAGGACTTTGCAAAAAATGTGTGGTAGGCAAATCTGGGCTCACAAGAAGGGGCTGAAATTAAAGGGAAAAAGAAGGGTCCATTTCTGGTGTAGTGTGAGCAAAGGCATATATAAGACAGGAAAAGGAAATTGTATAAAATATATGAAAGGAATTAATGGAAATCACGAGGTCTTTTGAAGTACTATAGAAAGTCAACTCCCATCCGGCTTGATTTACCCATTGCCTGACCTACCTACATTATCTTTGACCCCTTACAATCTGGATCCCGTTTCCTACCATTTTCTTTTAGTTTATGCTTAATATCACCAAATGATCTTATTGCCAGATCAGATGTCATTCTAACTTTCACTATTTGATACTTTTCATCACTTCAATTACCTTGGTCATTTATTTCCTTCTTATTTCTTTCCGTGTAGTTTGTTTTTGTTTTTTGTTTTCTTGTTGGTCTTTAATGGTTCCTTGTCTTCTTTCTAACCTGAGGACAGTAAGAGTTTTTTTTTTTCTTTGTTCTATTTTGATCTTAGGATGTTAATCTATGAAGAAATCATAGTAGTAAACTTTTATATCTTTGAATTTGAACCCATTCTTATTAAATTTACCTAGTGACATTCCTTTTACTTTTTAACATTTCCTCCCTTGGCAGTGTCATTGATGCTCTCATGTCTTCCAACTCTGTCCTGTATTATGATTCCCTAAGTGTTTATATAGTCCCATGACCCTTAGTTGAACATCTCCAAGTGCTCAGTCTTTGTCTAAATGCCCTTCTAACTAGCAGCCTCAGCGTTGTGTAAGTAAAACCAAGCCTTTAAATATCTTTTCTCCCCATAACTCCTTCTGACTTGATTTACTACCAGAGACACAAGTATTTTCCCACTGTCCATGTTCAAGACCTTAGTGTTGTCTTGCATTGTTCTTTCTCATATCTCATTCATTCATTCATTCATTCATTCATGAAGTTCCTTATTTTTAAACTTGAGCATATCTTTTACATCCTATTTTCCCACTACCACCATTTTACTTTCATCATCACCTGTCTCTACTCTCCCTTTATTCTATTTGACTGATTTTCCTTGTATGTGGAGTTGGTCATGCCAGTCTGCTGCTCAAAAATTTTCGTTGTTCCTAAGAAGTATTAAAAATTACTTGAGAATTTCCCATAATTTGGTACCACTCCTATCACTCTTCTTCATTAAGCACTGTTCTTGGTTAAGCACTTTAAGCTTTAATTAAATTATATTCCTCTGTATCAGGAAAAATTCGGTAACCTCTTTTCCTTAAATGCTTCTCACTTTCTGTTTGATGATTTTCTCTTTTATATATTAATTCTAAAACTCTTCCACTCAAGCTTTTGTACCTTTCTAATACAATGAATCTCATTCTTACATATTAGTCTCTGGTAGATGTATCTTAACCTCCACTTTCCCCTAACTAAATTCTGTCCTTAATTGTTTTTAAGATCGTTGTGGAGGGTTGGGGAGAGGAAGAGGGAGTTGATACCTACCTCACACAGTGATTTTTTTTTTTTTTTACACATAAGTGATTCCAGTTTTGCTTTTTCCTAGAGTCAGGAACTCATCTTCCTGAGTTAAAATCTGGCCTCAGACACTACTAGGTATATGACCCTGGGCAAATCATTTAACCCTATTGGCCTCACTTTGTTCATCTGTAAAATGAACTGGTGAAGGAAGTGGCAAACCATTCCAGTATCTTTGCCCAGAAAACCCCACGTGGGGTCATGAAGAGTAGGACACCATTGAAATGTCTGTACAAAAACACCATTTATATAATTTTTAGTAATTTGAGGTAGAATGTTTAGGTCTTCCCAGTCTGATGTGCTCTGGAATCTTCACTTGTCACACTGTTGGAATGTCAACTTGTCCTCAGGAATCTGTTTGGTATATCATAGAGGAAATTCTTAAATGTGGTAGATAAAAGTTTTTTTGGTTGTCATTTTGAAAAAAAATTTTAAGAATGTTTTTGCTCTTTTGGAGGGGCAATTGGGGTTAAGTGACCTACGGTTACACTTCTAGTAAGTGTTAAGTGTCTGAGGTCAAATTTGAACTCAGATCCTCCTTACTGCAGGGCTGGTGCTCTATTTACTGTGTCACCTAGCCTCCCCATAGATAAAATATTTCATTAAATGGTCTTATGTCTTTTTTGATCTTCTAATTATTAAGATTCTAGAAGAAAAGAAACTCATCTTTGCCTTAAGTTAATTTGTTTGGTATGGGAATTCTGTGTTGTAAGTTTTCTTGGCAAAGGGATAGAGTTTAAATCAAGTTGGTTTTAACATCTAATTAGTCAGACTGTAATAGTATTTCCTAATCTTCTGATTTTTGAATTGATTTTTCTTTTGTAATACTATCTTACTTGCTTTTTTTCTAATTTGAAAACTTTTTTAAGGGCTATAAACAGGATCTTATATAAACATGTTTTCTGAAAAGTACTCTCTACTTTTGTCTATGAAGGGGTTTCTGAACACAGAACAACTTTTTTCTTGGTTCTGCTACTATATACAATCAGACATTGGAGATCGTTAGTTTCAGGTACATGGTTAGTGTAAATAATGTATAGAGTTGGCCTGAAAATCAGGATGACCTGAGCAAGTCACTTAAACCTCTAAAATTAAAAAATTCCACTGAAGGTTCCTGTCTGCTTTGGTAGAGAACATCCCTCACTGGGAGCTCCTGCACTGATGAAAGCACAACACTGGTCCCCCCAAAATTCCTTGGGAGGCCTAAGGCACTGATTCCATTGTATTCCTTCTTCAGGACCACAAGGAATCCTTTTACATGCAACTTTAAACAATCTAAGTATACATGTCTGGAATTTTATAACATATGGGAAAGCAAGATAAAACCCAGAAACTTAAAAAGATATAGTTGCTTATCTTTTGGTTAGAGGAAACTAGGATAACATAGTTGAAGAAATGGTTATATGGCAAAAGAAAAATAACTTTAAAACAACAAAAAATAATAGAAGACAAGATGGTGGTTTTTCTGTTCTGGTAAAGAACTGTTATTTATTATTGGAAGAAAAGAGCCATTTTGGAAATTGAGTTTAGAATAAGATAGCACAGAATTGTAAAGTTTTTTTTAGTTGTGTTAAAGCAGTTTTATGTCCTAGTAATTAAGTTCTATAAAAGTAACCTGTGTGTGTGGGGGGGGGATTTTTGTGTCATTTACTTCTGGCTTATCACTAAAATTCTGACCATAATTTATTATTATTATTAATATTATTGCATTTAGAAGGCACTTAAGTCTTGGAGAGTTTTCGGAAGCATTACTTTTTTTATATGGGTAAATGGTGTGAGTGCTAGTTAATAAAAAAATTACTGCTTAATGAAAGTATTTCATACTTTTCATTTTAGAGTTCATTCAAATTACAAGTTAGATATTGGCATTTTTCTGGGGTCATAATCCTTACCCTGGAAAGTTTTAACTTTTGGACAAATTGGTATACAAGAACATGCTTTTAATAAGGAGAGCCACACACATAGGGTGAAATCAAGCCCAATACAGTACCCTCTCAAAAGCAGTGCTTGTACCAGAGATGCTATTTTTATATTGTATGTCTACATATTATATTGACTTACTAATTTTCTTTCTGTGTAGGAGCTTAGTGATTTGGCCCGTGATCCTCCAGCACAGTGTTCTGCAGGTCCAGTTGGGGATGATAGTAAGTGCCTTCCAAAACTTTAACATTTAATTTGAAAATAGTATATACATTTTTTTAGATGATAACAAAAGTTTTTCTTTTTCTAGTGTTTCATTGGCAAGCCACAATTATGGGACCTGTGAGTATTGTGAACCTTTTTAAATGATGATTTAATTGAAAAGTCAGTATTGATCTGGTTAGAATTTTAAATTTTACTAGACCTCTTTGCGTAATGAGGTGGTAGTCATAAAAGTTTGTTTTTAAACAATAACAATATTGCCCCTTAAGGAAATACCATGTAATTTAAAGTCAGTCACAAGTCTTAAATTCCTATTTGTGACCCATCTTGTTAAGGTGTGGCACTTGGCATGAAATGACAAAACTTTCTTGAGCTCTATCCAGATGATCTTTATAGCTGCTGTTAAAAGCATTCTCATAGACTTTCCTGGTTATTTCTGTGACAAATTATTTAAATAATTCTGACCTAACAATGAGTCAGACATTATTCAAAGGTGTTATTCTATTTAATTACAATTCGTGGTGGTTAAATTAAGTGTGTAGTGGTGAATCAGCCACGTTGACATTTAACTACATAATTTGTATTAGTAGCTTTACAGAAATGCAAAATATTTGTTAGGTAAACAGTATGAGGAATAGTAAACTACTTTTAATCCAGCCAAGACAAAGATTAATTGTATTATCTAAATTACCATATCATATAGGGCAAATACTTAAAAGAATTGTCAGCTAGTACAGTAAACCACACTAAAATGTATGCTGAATATAACAATTTTTGAATCGGAAGGTATTTTAGGATTTTGTAGTGTCTTTATTTGAACAGAGATTTTTCTGTATTAAAGGATTAATTAGTATTTCGGTAATTTTGGATTTGAAATAAATGGTTTTCATGCATTACTTCAAATGATGCTGTGCTTTACTGTGTAAATGGTAGCCCTTTTTACAATTCCCATTCAGAAGTGTCAGGGATTAGGAAAGTTTGGTAAGGAAGATTAAAGTGAAACAAAAATAGACCATCTTACACAGAGTCAGAATTTTTATTTGGAGTATTTGAGCCACATGTCATTTTAGCCAACAGTTACTTCTCCTATCCTTCTACAATTTCCTGTTCTTTTGGGTCAGACAAAATTATATAGTATTGGCACTCTGGGGTAATAGAAAAAAATCATTTAGCTTTTTAGGTTGGTATGTATTTGATAATTATTCTAAACCTATTTTCATAGATTTAGATGTAAGCCTGAATTTGTTAGCACAAACATCTTTTGGGGGGTGGAGGCTTATGTAGGATAGTAGGATTTTGGGGTATGTGTGAAACTTAAAAGTAATTTTAAACTATCTTGAGAATACTAAACATTAACTTATTAAAAATATATAAACCCTCACCCTCAGTAATTGGACTTCCCAACATAGGTTTTTTTCATATTAGAGACAAATTTTGTGAAATGCTGGAAGTAAAATTAATTTTAAATACACTAGTAAAATATACACCGCTATAATTCTTAATGTTCTCTATCAGCTTGCAGAGAATTAGAATTCAGCAAATAGACACAAAATTATACTAGAGGTCATTTTATTTTAGATTTATAAGATTCTTTTAGGATCCTGTGAAGTATGCTCTTTATGAGAACTACTTGTTTATATAGATGCAGCATGGGAATAGTTGTTGAAGAGTAATTTCTAGTCACCAGGAAAGCTAATATTTTCACATTTAAGGCATCTCTTCTTGAAGGTTGGTTTTCAGAATTAAGTAGCATGACATTTTTTTTACATGTATAAACTATATCAGCACTTTGCAAAAAACATTGTCAAAACAGGTATTTTCTTCCTTGTTTTAGTGGAATTAGAACTTTGTATTCCCAGCAACACTTACATGTTAATGAATAGGTGGGGAGGATGCTAATCCAAATAACTTCCCAAGCTTTTCAGAAAATGAGTACCACTATCTCAACATTTCCTCTAGGAATAAGTCAATAGAAATTTTACTAAAATATAACCAAATCTTTGAGATTGATTTTGCTGCATCCTAAAGTTCAAGTGCCAACTTGAAGTCAGTTCCCTAATAGACATAAGAAATACATTAATTTTTAAAATGGTGTGTGTGTGTGTGTGTGTGTGTGTGTGTATTTTAACAAAATACAACTTGTGTTCCCCGATTTCAAGGAATGGAAGTGATATGGATAGATCAGCACAAGGTGGACTATATACCAATTTGCTTTTGTCCTGAAATATTTATAACATGCTGACATTAATACTAGGGACTCTTTTGACTTTTTGTAGTAATATAATGGATAATTGATAAAATAGCATTGTCTGTGGTCAGCCTTTATTTGAGTAACTATTTTTAGTTAGCCATTGTTCCTGTGTCGTCTTGTGTAGCACTTGAGCACCTACTAAAGTTACCAACTCTATGTTAGGCACTGAACTTGAAAAAGTTTTTATTTTAAAAAGGTTCTAATTTTCAGAATTTACTTTCCACTTGGGAAGGGAGATACCTAGGGAACAAGGTGTGCATAGATAAGTCCATACAAAGTACATACGCAGTAAATTTAAATCATTTGTGAGAGGGGAAATATTTCTGGGCATAATCGGGAAAAGCCTCATGAAGGAAGAGAAATAGATGTTTCAATAGATAGGAATGAGGAAAAGGATGCATTTTAGATGTGAAACATTCTAAGCAAAGGCTTGAAAGTAGGAAATTGATCAGCTAATGCCTGTTTTGTAGACTGGGGAGTAGAGAGGTATAATTATGTTACAAGCCTGCAAAAAAATAGGTTGGAGTCAGATTATGAAGAACTTTATATGCCAAATAGGATTTTATATTTTCTCCTAAAAAGCAGAATGGAAACACTATAGCTCCTTGGCATATTCAAACTTAAACTTTAGGAATATCAATATAGCTACTGTGTGGATTAGATTATTGAGAAATTAGATGCAGAGAGATAATTAATAGACTGTTGCAGTAGTCTAGGTCAGAAATATTGACGGGCCTAGTTTAGGGCACGTGTGGTGTATATTAGAAATGGGGACGGAGATACAAAGTAGGTTGTAGTAACAGAGTTGACCAGGATTAGCAACTGATGCAATATGAGGAGTAATTAGGGTGAAGAGTTCCGTTGTGACCCTGGATGAATGGGAAAAATGAGTATACCCTTAATGGAAAAAAAGAGATCAGGAGGTTTAAGGTGTTGGGGAGAGAACATGTTTTGTCCTTGTTGAGTTTGAAATACCTGTGAAACATGCTGCTGGACAAATTTTTACTGCTTTCACGTCTGTTGACTGGAATGAAAGGATTTAAAATAAGACTCAGAAAGGTATGGTGCAAGGATATAGTGGAAGGCTTTAAACGCCAAATTGAGAAGTTTGTATTTTATCCTAGATGCAGTAGGCCACTGAAGATTTGAGTGTGGGTGTGTAAAAAGTGGATTGAAGAAGAGAGCAAATAGTTCCAGAGAGACTATTGAGGCATATGAATCAAGAGATGATGAGGGCATGAACCAAGCTATTTGGTGAAGAATGGAATGATTGTTATAGTTTTATTTTCAGCTCCAGATTCCCTCTTTACATTCCCCTGTTCGTTGAGAAGGGAAGAAATATGATACCCATTCTCAAGGCAAAATATATTTCCACATTAGCTATATTGTGTAAAAAAAAAAAAAGTTTTAGTATGCACTCATTCCATTGGTTCTCTAGCATTTTAAATCTTGAGACCCTTGAAATTGTTGCGGATCATTATATGGATCAGAGTTGCTCATAGGGGTGGGAAGCTTGTGACCTTCTAGGTCCTTGGGTGCAACCTTTTGACTGAGTCCAAGTTTTACAGAACAAATCATTTTATTAAGGGGATTTGTTCTGTGAAGTTTGGATTCAGTCAGAGGGCCTCCTTTGAGGACCTAGAGGGCCATGTATGCCCTGGAGGCCACAGGTTCCCCACCCCTGCTAAGTCTTTTATGGTTGATTATTGTTAGTGTTTTTGTTACTGTGCACTTTGTTGTTCTGATTTTGCTCCGTTCACTTTGTATTAGTTCATATAAGTCTTTCCTGGTTTTTCTTAAACCTTAGATGGAATATCATTGAGGGTAGTTTGGATGTCATTGAGGGTAGTAGTGCCAAAAGAGGATTTACTCTTTTTTTTTTTTTAAGTTCTTATTTCCCCCCAATTACCTGTAAAGACAATTTTAATATATTTTTTTTTAATTCTAAATTTTCTCCCTACCTCATCTCTCCCCTTCCTGAGACTGGAAGCAATTTAATATAGATTATATGTATATATAATCATCTAAAACATTTTAGTCATGTTGTGAAAGAATAAATAGACCAGAGAAGGGGAGGGGATGTAAAAAAAATATGTATACTTTGATCTGCATTCAGTGTCTATCAGTTCTTTCTCTAGATGTGGATAGCATTTTTCATTGCAAGTCTTTTGGAATTGTCTTGGATCAAGATTGCAGAGAATAGCTAAGTCATTCACAGTTGAACATTGTGCCAGTATTTCTGTTACTGTGTACAGTGTTCTTCTGGTTCTGTTTATCTTTTAGTTCTGGTAAGTTTTTTCAGGTTTTTCTGACATCAGTCTGCACGTGATTTCTTTTAAGTAGTATTCCATTACAGTCATATACCCCAACTTGTTTGATTATTCCCCAGTTGATGGACTGGAAGTTTTAGTTCCAAAAAGTTGGTTAATGGATATGAGTTTCAAGGAAACATCAAGGATAACTCTTAAGACTGCACACCTTGGTGATAAAGGATGGTAGTGCTGTCAAATGGGTAGTTTGAAAGAGTGATGTATTTTGGGCTTGTTGAATTTGACTTAGATGAATCTGTCCAGATGGCAGTTGGTCAAGTGGGAGTGAAGTTAGAAAGTTGGATCTCATCAGTAGGTTTGAAAGTTATCTGTAGAGAGATGATCATTGATCCCTGGGAGCTGTTATCAACTAAGGAAGAAAGAGAATAGCACTGAGCATGGCATTTTAGAAGATGCCTAGTGAGATTGAAGAAAGATTTTTTTAAGGACTGTTCTTTGGAAAAGGAATAGATTTAATCTATTCAATCCCCTAAACAATGCTAGGAACAGTAGAAGGAATTTGTAAGTACAGGCTAAACTTCAGACAAGGGATCTTGGTGTACAATTCGAATTAGAAGAGTCTGAATGGATTCATATCTTGCCTCTTACTTAAAAGCTATACCTTTAGCAAGTTAATTTTGCAGAGCTCCTGTTCCCTCATCTTAAAAATGGGAATAATAACCATTGCACCACATAATTCTCAGGGCTATTAGGAGACAATTTATAAACCTTAAATTATTCTAGGTCGTTCAGTAACTGTGTTTTAGTAACAAATTCAGAACTCCACATTTCTCTCTAGAATGGTTGGGTCATTTTACAATTCCACCAAATGGGAGCCAGTTTTTCCACATCCCTTCCAACATTTATTTGCTTTCCCCTTCAGTCGTTTTAGCCTATTATGTATAAAATGTCTCATTTTATATAACTGGGATACAGTATGACAAAAATTGGGTATAGACCAATATCTTACACCATTTACTAAGATAAGGTCAAAAATGGATACATGACCTAGCTATAAAGAGAGATGAGAAAATTTTTAATTATCAGATATATGGATAGGAAAATAATTCATAGATAAAAAAGAGATAAAAGCAAAGTTAGGTGCAAGATGGACAATTTCTATTACATTAAACTAAAGTTTTTATACAAATAAAATAAATGTATCCAAAATTAGAAAGCAGAAGGTTGGGAAAAAATTTTATAGACAGTTTATCAGAGAAAGGTCTCATGATCAAAAATATATAAAGAACTTTGTCAAGTCTATAAGAAAGAGTCATTCTCCAAGTGGTAAAAAGTGCTCTATAACTCATTGATTAGAGAAACGCAAATTAAAACAACCATGACATATTACATTATCCTAGCTTTTGAAGACCTTACTGTAGCAAAAGAACCCATTTCTTTCTTAGGTAGTCCTGTTTCATCTTTGAATAGTTCAGAGAGAGAGATCAACAAAGAAATACTATATCGTAATATTTTTTAAACTTTTTTTCAAATTCATTATTCTTTGTTATTTATTTTTAGCATTCTTTTTTTTAAAATTTTGAGTTCCAAGTCCTTTCCCTTCCCACCACCCCCTCTCCCATTCATTGAGAAGGCAAGCAATATGATACCAATTATACAGGCAAAATCATGCAAAACTTTTCCATGTTAGCCATATTTTTAAAAAAGAACAAGTGAGAAAATTATACTTCAGTTTGCATTTAGTGTTAGTTTATCAGTTCTCTCTGGTATTGTATAGCATTTTTTCCTTTTCTTCAGAGGAGAAGGCAGGGCAATTGGGGCTAAGTGACTTGCTCAAGGTCACATGGCTAGTAAGTCTTGTTTTGTTTTTTTTGTTTTGTTTTTTTTTTTTGGAGGGCAGTTGGGGTTAAGTGACTTGCCCAAGGTCACAGGGCTAGTTTTTTGTGTTAAGTGTCTGAGGCCGGATTTGAACTCAGGTACTCCTGATTCCACGGCCGGTGCTCTATTCACTGCGCCACCTAGCCGCCCCCACATGGCTAGTAAGTCTTAAGTGTCTGAGGCCAGATTTGAACTCAGGTCCTCCTCTGACTCAAGAGCTGGGGCTCTATTCACTGTGCCACCTAGCTGCCCCCCTTGTATGGCATTTTTTTCAGGGAGTCTGGGTTTTTGAAGTGAAACTAAATCTGGGCAAAACTTGTAACTTTTCATCCATTGATCTTTGTTCTGCCTTCTGAGGTAAAACAGAACAAATCTAATCCTCTTCCTGTGTAATAGCTGTTTGAGTATATGAGCAATATCATGTTTTTTCCCAGGTCTTAATCTTTTCCAGGGTAAATAGTCCCAGTTTATTCAAGTATTTCTTGTATGCAATGACTTGGATTCCTAACTCTTAATGTACTTTCTCCAGGGTGTTTTGCAGGGCAAAATCCTGGGGCTATATAATATTCTTTGGATTGAATACTGTCCCTTTCTCACTGATGCCTAAAATGAGTTGTTGGGTTTTTTTTACTATCCTTTCAACTTGTGTTTCATTGTGCTTACAGTCCACCAAAACCCACAGATCTTTTTTTTAGTATTTTTTAGTGTCTAGGCTACCAAAATATAAGGCAAAACATTCCTGCCTTCAAGGAATTTACATTCTGCTAAGGGAACACACAAATCAATTCAAATAAATAGGGAATATACAAAATACACAGTATTGGGCAAGGCGGGGAGCAGCACTGATAACTGGGGACATCAAGAAAGGCCTGCTTTCAAAAGGATCCAGGGCTTCTAAGAGGTAGAGAGAGGAAAGAAAGTCTGCCAAGCATTGGCGACAGCCTGGCAAAGGCCTGGAAGTGGGAGATGTAGAGGGAATTGGGAATGGGGTGTGCAAATATTTAGCATACAATCAATTTGTAGTTAGACTGGTGCTAGATTGTGAAGGTCTTGAAATAGTAAATGGAGAAGTTTGTGTCTTGGAGGAAATAGGGAGCTACTGAAATTTCTTGAGCAATAGAATGACATGGTGTAGTATCTTTTATTTTTAGGGATATTGCTTTGACTTCTATTGGTTAGATAGATTGGCGAGGTGAGACACTAGGTCATCAGCTCCTGTCACTCCATATATTCAGTTGCCAAATCTTAACCTTTTCTGCTTCTACAACACGTGTTGTATCCAGTTTCTTTTCTTTGCTCTAACAGTTACCAACTTTGACTCAGACCATCAGCATCTCGCAGCACAAATCATGGTACTCCCCAATGTGATCAGTTCCAGTGGCTCCCTGGTATCTCTAGTATCAAATATAAACTCTTATTTTCAGTTTTTAAAACCCTTTATATCCTGACCCTAGTCTACCTTTCCAGTCTCCTTATACATTATTCCCCGTTCCACATTTTGCGGTTTAGCCGAACTGGCCCTCTCTCTAGGCTTCAATGCCTTTGCTTTGGCCCATCTGAGTGGTAGTGTTCTTCTGCCATATAGTAAAACCCTCTTTTGATGAAAAGTTTAGCTCACATACACCTTTATATGAAACCTTTTCTGATTCACTTCATTCGATTATGCCTTCTGTCTGCAGCTGCCTCATAGTTTGCATTCTCTCTGTGCTTATAGCTTGTTCCCCTATTAGAGTGTTATTATACTCCTTGGGAGTAGGAGTTATTTCATTGTTATATGTATCCCCTGTGTGCCTGGCACATAGTAAGCAGTGACTGACTGATCTAGAGACCGTTTAGCTGTTGAAGTAGCTTGTACAAGAGACCATGAGGGCCTGAACTAAAGTAATAGTATGAGTAGAAAGAAGGGTACAGAAACAAGATATGTCGTGGAGATAGAATTGACCACAAGACATAGGTGAGTGAGAATGATGAATTGAGTGTGGTTCCTAGGTTGTGAACCTCTGTGTTTAGAAAAAAATGGCTGTACACTTAGCAGAGAAGGTAAAGAAAATGAGGGGGTTTTTTTGTACATAAGGAGCTTGAGGTACCCATGTGACCTGTGGGTAATGACTACAGGATTACCTCTACATAACTGGAAGGAATTTCAGAAGTCATCTATTACAAACCTCATTTGACAGATGGGACCTATCGAGGTGACATGAATTTCACCCAGGTTATACAAGGAGGGGCATGAACCCAAGTCTTCTGACACCAGGACACCAAGTAGTTACCTTTCCACTGTGCCAGTTCAGCAGGATATGTGGGACTGGAGCTGGTGCCTGGTTTGTTTTTTTTAAACCTAAGTATTATTGATGATGATTTGTTCAGTTGTGTCCTACTGTATGTGAACCTGTAGACTTTTGTCTTCTGGCATTTTTGGTAAACAAATTGAAGTGGTTTGCCATGTCTTTCTCCAGTGTGTCCCCATTTTACAGATGAGGAACTGAGGCAAATAGTGTTTAATTTGCCCGAGGCTACACAACCAATAAGTGTTTGGGGCCAAATTTGAATTGGATCTTGATGATTTCCAAACCCAGTGCTCTATCCACTGCACTACCTTAGAAAGTGCACTGCCTGAGGAACCTAAATACAACATTTTGCATTTATGCTTAAACTTTTTCCTAGATTGTGCCTATTATGGACGTTTTGCGTCCTGATTCCTTTAAGCATAGTTAGCTGTCTCTTTTGTCTTTTTTGGCTCTATCTTTGAACAGATATTTAGTGCCTTTCTATTATTGAAGATGGACATTTTAAATAAAACTAGGAACTTAGGGGTTTTTGGAGGTGTTTTTGTCTTTGAGTAATTTTTTTTTGTCTTATTTGCCTATTAGTTTGAAAGGTCCTGAGAAGTCAAGAGAATTGTTAATTCATTTTTGTGTCTCTAGGATCTTAAGAGAGTGCCTTGAATTTAGTAAATGTTAAAGTTTGAAAAAGAACTCTTATAACTAAACAGAACCTTAATTTTCTGTCAAAGTAAAAAGATTAATTTCTTTGCTGGACTATCTGATTAAGGCTTTTATAAAAATAGCTTGGGACAGAGAAATGCTTTCTTATTTCTGTAACTTGTTAGGGATAAAACAACTCAGTTGCTTAGCTTCCTATAACTAAATGCAGTTCTGATGCATTAATAATTCAGTTCATAGATTTCCTCTTTAGGTTTATTCACATTCTGCAAATAATATTTTACTTGCATATTTTCTCAATATTTTCCTTTTCCTGTATATTCCTCAATTTTTTTTCTTGGTTATTGGTGTATATGTTTGTATAGAAGTTAAAAAAAAAAGCGATAGCAATTTTAAGATTGTTTTTCCATAGTAAACAACAGAGAAAATCAGAGCCTATTAGAACCAAGAGGCAACCTTAGGGTTTAGTTTGGTCCACATGTAAAAATTTATTTCAAATAACTAAGTTGTTGTTTCCAATATATGGTCATCCTATTGAGGCTGCTATTATTAATTGATTGAAAACAACATTCTTTTGCCTAGGGGTTGGAGTGGCCTTTAAGTAATTTCAATCGAAAGGCTCACCTTTTGTTAAGAACTGGTTTATACTTAATTAAATAGTCTACTTATTTGTTTTCTTAGCTTCCCTCCAGTGTATAGTATGATGTGCTTAACATGGAAACTCTGCTTAACAATGTCTTTCTTTTAATACTGTAGAGCAGAGATGTCAAACTCTAGGATGTCTCATTTTGAAGGAACCAAATTAAAATGTACATTGGGAAATGTTTAACAAAATGAAAATATGATAAAACATAAATCATGTTAATTTGTGATTTTTAGTATACAAGGTTCTCTTTCTACTTCAGTTTGACACCTCTGCTGTAGAGCACAGGATATAGAATATTCTAGGAATAGAATAATTTTAGATGGAGTATTTAGTTGGGATTTTGACAAAATTAACTTGGATTTAATTGTGGTACTGCTTTGTAATTTTGTGTCGTAATCAAAGGTGTTGACAGTAGATAAAATTGTTCATTTAAATCAGCATATTTAAATGATACCATGGACATTAAACAGATTTTTTTTTGACAGAATGACAGCCCATATCAAGGCGGTGTATTCTTTTTGACAATTCATTTCCCTACAGACTACCCCTTCAAACCACCTAAGGCAAGTATTTGTCAAAATTATTGACATATAGTGATGTTTTACTTAAGAAGAAATACTTAACACATGTCATTCAAAAATATAACTTAGAGTTAAAGAATTCTAATCTCATCTCTTAAATTTTAAAACCTTTGTTGTTTGTGAGAGCGAACAGCAAACGTTTTCATTTTTGTAAACTCTTCAAACTGAGATTTTCAGTTTTCTTTAGTAAGAAAAATATCGGTTATATAAAAATTTACATTATAGTGAGTCTTGAAACTGAAACATACTTATTCCCTAAGAATGACTTGACTTTATAGAAAGGATGAGTACATTACCATTGCAACAATTAGGTCTAAAGACTAATGAATGTTATTGGTCCAAATGCAAATATTTCTCTTCTTTTTTTAGGTGAATATATTATGGTAGTTGGACACAGTTTTTTTAGTAGAATCCCAAAAGTATTCTTCTTAAACCTTCTACCAGTCCTGCCATACTAAAAATTCTCATTACAACAATTGAGATTACTTGTCTCCAAAAGTAACATTCGACCTTTTAGCCCTTGTTAATTTGAAAAAGCTATTTTTTTATTTGACTATACATTAAAGTATATGGTTAACTTTTTTTTGTTGCTTTATATCTCAGTAATTGAATTAAATGCCAGTGTTAAAAAATGGATTAATTTTTAGGCTTATTTAAAATCTTTTTTAACTACTTAAGTTGGTTCATGAAAAATCCCAAAAGATGTTGATTTGTTTCAAAAGCCTTTAAATATTTTGTTCTTTATTTTAGGTTGCATTTACAACAAGAATTTATCATCCAAACATAAACAGTAATGGCAGCATTTGTCTTGATATTCTAAGATCACAGTGGTCTCCTGCTTTAACTATTTCTAAAGGTAAAAAAATAAATAAAGTCTATGTAGTTCTTGGTTGTATGTAGCACTTTTTTTCCCCTTGGTTGATTGATGATTGATTGATGTTACTCAGATCTCTCAGTTAAAAGTTATTTTTGGTTATTGCTTGTTCATACTTCCATAAATAGGTGAATTTTGTCGCTACTTTAGTAACCTCTTTTTATAATCTATTGTCCAAAGAAACGTGTTCTGAAAGTTCTGTAGATTGTTCTCTACTCTTTTAAACAAAATACTCTAATATTTTGACATTTCATGTTAACTTAGCTTGCAGAGTGAAAGGATCTTGAGATTTTGGCATTACCACATGTTGGTAAAAAAAAGACTATACTGTGCTTTAAAAATTTTCTTTTTACATTTAGCTTCTCTTCTGTTAGCTAAATTTATTTAACTTCATTCCTGGAACAAGATGCCTTAAGCATTTGATCCCAGGGTTTATTTCAACCACATATGCCTATGAACCTATAAGACAGTTGAATTTCTAAAACTGAAAGCTTGGAAACCATGTTACATACCAAGAAATTAAAGTTACATGTGAATTTTATGCCAACTTAAATTACACATCATTGATTTCACTTCAATCCCTGTTTCACTCTTAAAATTTATCATGATCTCCAATCCTTCAGTGCTTCGCTGATTTGACTTTACTTCTTTCTCATCTTGACCTGATAGTTAACTAGTTTGACCCTCCAGAATGCCGTGCCCCTTATCCTTTCTACAGTAATTAAAACTCTCGCCAAATCTGAGAATGTAGGTTACTTCCCACTGCCTATTATCCTTCTCCCCTCTTCCCATGGTGCTATGAACAGACCTGAAGGAAATCATACACCCGTGCTGAGTATATACTTTATAAATTCATGTTATACAACTTCAAACGAGCCTTTATTGAAATGACATCATAAAATAGAACGGTGATAGAAAATTTTGTTCAAAACTGACCTTATAAAACAGCAGTGAACATGTAGTAGTGTTATTTAACATTTATTGCCTTTTTTTTATACACAGATGCTTCAAAAATTCCTTTTTCACCCACTGATATTTTCATTTTTTGTGATATTATTTGTTACTGATCAGTTCTAGTGCTTCTCAACTTTTTTGAACTATTTATGCTATATGAAGTGTAAAGCCTTTGGACTCTTACTTTAAGCTTTTCTTCCACTTTGCATTTGGAGTCATTGAGGTTTTTAGGCATACAGAAATAGGAAGGATCTCTATGCAAGACCTTCCCACTGTGATTATTATTATTGACTCCTAGGGAATTATTTAAGGAACATAGGGGTGAAGTGACTTGCCCACACATTAGAGGTGGTTCTTGAATTCATGTGCTCCCAGCCAAATTGAGCTCTCCTATCCACAGGGTATTCCAGAAGTCTTACTGCAGTTTTAAGCTTTAATAGTTTAAAACTTCTCTTAAGACTTTTGAAACAGCATATATTCTGTCATTAAAGTGTATATATTGTTATATTTTGAAGGATTTCATTGAGATTTTTGTAGAATTTCCTTTCATCTTAATCCTTTTGCATCAGATATTAGTGCAAAAGCTGTAGTTACTTTTGTGGAGGCTTTTGCATATACTTATCTGTGAGTACTACAAAATAATCAGGTGCCCCCTGGAATGTTGGCTATTAGATATATAGTCAAACCGATTCCTTTCCTTTCCTTTTTTTTGGGGGGGGGGAGGGCAATTGGGGTTAAGTGACTTGCCCAAAGTCACGCAGCTAGTAAGTGTGTCAAGTGTCTGAGGCCAGATTTGAATTCAGGTCCTCCTGACTACAGGGCGGGTGCTCTATTCACTGTGCCACCTAGCTCCCCCAAACCAATTACTTTCCAAAGAGAAACTGAGTTACCCTTCAGTTTACTTATAAATTCTTTTTTTGTTTTTGTTAATGTTTCATTTATAGCAAGAGTGTCATGAGTGCAAAATTCAGTTCCTTCAGTATTATGTTCAGTAGTATTAATTTACTTGATAAGCATATCATTTTAGAGTGTCAAAAGCCATGTGGTGTCTAAAAAGTATGATTCTTCCTGCTCTTTCTCTTTCAGTCTTATCATTACTGCAGAAACAGAAGGGCCGAGATAGGATTAAAAGAGTTTATATTTCTTTGTTTTATGGGTTTTCAAAGCTGAAACATTCATTGCTAAGTAATGAGATTTGGTAATAAGATTCTCTCTATGTAGGTTAATTTGCTCTGAAAAAGCAGAAATAGCTTGTTGTGAGGACTGTGCTTGAACCCTTGCCAACATCATAGAACTTGCCAGAGCTTACCTCACCTGTTGACATATTCTTCAAGAAGCCAGAACAGCCTACATGTCACAAGAAAAGATTAAACTAGGATTTTTGTATCATAGCAAAAGACTAAGATTATTACATAATGTGTTTTTTTTTTCTTGTGGTTAAAATCTGGGGTCAGCATTATTTTTACATCCTTTTATTTACCTCAATAGCCAACTGTCAGGATTTCAGACTTTGATTCTGAAAAATTCTGTAGAAAGTATGGTTGTGACTCCAAGAACCTTATGAGTGAAATTATAAAACTCCAAAATGTTTTCTTTTTTTACAAATTAAGTTAAGAAAGCCTTACTACATATTTTAAAGCAGTTAAGTATTAATTGGATATTTGTTTCCAATTTATTTCTACTTTTCAGCATTCATTTCCATAAGTTTTAAATTTCCCCCCCCTACCTCCCCAAGATAGCATGCAGTCTGATTGATATGAGCTCTACATAATACATTCCTATTAAACATATTTTCACATTAGTCATGTTGCATAGAAGAATTATGACAAATGGGAGGAACCAAGAGAAAAACAGACAAAAGAAATTAGGCTGCTTTTCAGTCTGCACATTCTTTCTTTGGATATGTATGGCATTTTCCATCACGAGTCCTTTGGAATTGTTTTAGGTCCTTGCGTTGCTGAGAAGGGCTAAGTTCATCAAAATCAGTCATCCCACACTGTGGCTGTTACTATGTACAATTTTCTCCTGCTTCTGCCCACTTCACTCAGCATCAGTTCATATAAGTCTTTCCAGGGTTTTCTAAGGTCTGCCTGCTCATCATTTCTTATAGCACAATAGTATTTCATTACATTCATGTATCACAACTTGTTTAGCCATTCCCCAATTGATGGGCATCCCCTCAATGTCCAATTCTTCGCCAACATAAAAATGAGCTTCTATAAATATCTTTGTACATTTGGATCCTTTTCCAATTTTTATGATCTTTGGGATATAACCCTAGATGTGGTCAAAGGGTATAAACATTTTGATATCCCTTTGGGCATAGTTCCAAATTGCTCTCCAGAATGGTTAGATCAGTTTACGATTCCACCAATGCATTAGCATCCCAATTTTCTCTTATCTTCTCCAGAATTTATAATTTTTTTTGTTTTGTCATATTAACCAGTCTGATGTTATGTAGTACCTCAGTAGTTTTGATTTGCATCTCTGTGCAGTAGTGATTTAGTGCACTTCTTTCATATGCTTATAGAGATCTTTAATTTCTTCTGAAAACTGCCTGTTCCTGTCTTTTGACCATTTATCAGTTGGACAATGATTTGTATTCTTATAAATTTGATTCAGTTCTCTAGTTTTTTAGAAATGAGACCTTTTATCGGAGACACTAGTTAAATTCTTTCCCAGTTTTCTGCTTCCCTTCTAATCTTGGTTACATTGGCTTTGTTTGTGCAAAATCTTTGAAATTTAATATAATTAAAATGATCCATTTTGCATTTCATATTCTCTATCTCTTGTTTGGTCATAAATTCTTCCATTTCCCATAAATCTGACATAAGCTATAAGCTATTCCTTGCTCCCCTAATTTGTTTATAGCATCAATCTTTTCCTTGGTTGTGTACCCGTATGGATTTTATTTTGGTATATGGTGTCAAACACTGGTCTAACGCCCAGTTTCTGCAGTTTTCGTCAGATAGTGAGTTCTTATCCCAGAAGCTGGGGTCTCTGAGTTTATCAAACAGTAGATTGCTATAATTATTGACTACTGTATCTTGTGTGCCTAACTTATTCCACTTATCTATCTCCCTCCATTTCTTAGCCAGCACCAAGTAGTTTTGATTATTTCTACTTTAAACGTGGCTAGGCCACCTTCCCTAGCATTTCTTTTTATTAATTCCAGATCAATTTTCTTATTATTTTTTCTAGCTCTAAAAGATAAATTTTTTATAGTTTTGTATGGCACTGAATAAGTAAATTAATTTAGGTAGAATTGTAATTTGTATTACATTAGCTCAGCCTACCTATGAGCAGCTGATGTTTTTCAGTTATTTAGATCTGATTTTATTTGTGTGAAAAATGTTTTGTAATTGTGTTCATATGGTTCCTGGGTTTGTTTTGGCAGGTAGACTCCCAAATATTTAATGAAATCTATAGTGACTTTAAATGGAATTTCTTTTTCTATCTCTTGCTCTCATTTGGGTATTATACAGATTGGTTTGATGTTCTCTTTCAGTTCTTTTATCCATTTGTTCACTGCTATGTGATCCAAACCCAGATGACCCCTTAGTGCCAGAGATTGCACGGATCTATAAAACAGACAGAGACAAGTAAGTAAAGTAATTTAAGGAAAAAAGTATACTTTGTTTAATGGGAAAAATGGTTTTACTACTCATTGAAGTTCTTATACTCATACCATGTATGACTTTCTTTAGGAAAACTCAAAGTTAAGACCTCCAGAAGTCTAGTATTGAAATGGGATTGAAATTAAGAAAAAATTTTTATTATGAAGGGAAGATGAGCCTATGAAAACTTTGTAAAAAGTTTTAACAACTTTAATATAGTTAAAACATTTTAATATGTTTTAGATATAAGTAACTAGCCATGAATTTTAAGTTTAACCAGTTTTTTAATGATAAAATTGGTCATCTTATGTTAATCAATGTTTACCTAATTTTCATAAATATTTAAACTTATAACTTCGAGTATGTAGAATTCATCACCAACATGATTAGTTTTATATTTGTTGATAATTAATCCCCACTTGTTTAATTAGGTACAATAGGTTAGCCAGAGAGTGGACAGAGAAATACGCTATGTTGTAGGGTAAGGAGATCTGCACTTTATAGTGCATTTAACCATGAGTATTGTCAGCACTTGAGTGCTGCATGCTTTAAAGCACTGCATAACTAACAAAAGGTAATGGATGCAGTAGTTAACTGAATCTGTACATTTAACAGCTTGAAAATCTGGTTAGTGTGGAAAATACAATTGAGTAGTTAGTGCTTGATGATACATATGCATGGCAGAGTAATTATAGTTGTCATAAGAAATTTGAATTAAATAACTTGTCTCTTGAGTAGGTAAGACAAATTTAACTAACAGCTTTGGTAGAAATGGAATGTAGTAGGTTGTAAAAAGGCTTAACCAAAATTTCACGGAGATGTAGAAGTCATCAAATTTCTTTTAGGAAAAATATTTTAATTGGTTCAGTTAATCATAACTATTACTACTGATCAGCTTGCATGTGTATCTGTGTCACTTTGTGGATCCCACTATATATTGTTTTAAGGTGCAGGTTTTTTGAAGGGGAATACTTAGACAAAGGCTAGTCATTAAAGTTGGTGGAACAGAATTCTATTGAATTTATGTGAAAGCAACATTGATGTCCCTCTGACACTTTAAAAAATAATTTGTGGCATTTACTTCTCTTGCCATGTATTTAATTTCTGGACCATTTTTCCTCTAGTCCTTTTTTGTCTGTGTCATAGGCCTATTAATGGTACAGAAAGACATTAATCTTTTTAATGATATTTGGGGGCTAGGCAACTTGCCAAAGCTTATTATTTTTCTTTTTGGGGGGAGTAGGGAGTAACCTAGGCAGGGCACTGTGTGAGAATGAGTCTTTCCTGTCTGTCTCAGCCTGGAAGAACGGTTCATACATAGGCTTAATCCCAATAATGACCAGGGCTCATTTTTTAACCTCCTGTTTTTTTATGTGTAAACCAGTTCCTCCACCCTGACCCATAGTTGAGAACTTTCAACTTAAGTGATCTACCAACCTCCCCAACAGGAAAGGACTGCAGGCGGGAATCTCCTGGTACCACGCCTGGCCTAAAAAACACAGTTAACAAGATTAGATAACACCTTTTTGTGATTGTGTTGCAGTATTATATTTTAAGCTTTTTTTTTTTTTTCCAGACTTAGACATGGTGAGAAGAGTTTTTTTAGATACCTTGTACAAGTTTGAACTTTTCCACTAACATAAAGTATTTTCAAATGTGGGATATTCAATACTTTTTTGAATTGAATTGAATTGAAACAACTAATTTTAATGTGTTAAAATGTTTAATGTCTATTAGAAACAATAAGTGGGGGCTTTCCATTTAAAAATTTTATTTGCCCCCGTTTCAGCAAGATAACATGAGTACCAAAAGCTCTTTGCCTTTGAATGATGTCCTCTAGAAGGATTCTGTGACTAATTTGGTGGTAATTTCCTTTTCCTTATTAAGTGTTTTAGAGAATTTTGTGACTTACTGGTTTAGAACTTCTCAAAATCTTTTCCATTACTTACAGGTACAACAGAATATCTCGAGAATGGACTCAGAAGTATGCCATGTGATGCTACCTTAAAGTCAGAATAACCTGCATTATAGCTGGAATAAACTTTAAATTACTGTTCCTTTTTTGATTTTCTTATCCGGCTGCTCCCCTATCAGACCTCATCTTTTTTAATTTTATTTTTTGTTTACCTCCCTCCATTCATGCACATGCTCGTCTGAGAAGACTTAAGTTCTTCCAGCTTTGGACAATAACTGCTTTTAGAAACTGTAAAGTAGTTACAAGAGAACAATTGCCCAAGATTCAGAATTTAAAAAAAAATGGAGCATGTGTATTATGTGGCCAATGTCTTCAC
This sequence comes from Pseudocheirus occidentalis, assembly GCA_028646575.1. Classification (NCBI taxonomy): domain Eukaryota; kingdom Metazoa; phylum Chordata; class Mammalia; order Diprotodontia; family Pseudocheiridae; genus Pseudocheirus; species Pseudocheirus occidentalis. The sequence goes on along the minus strand of CM053601.1, from coordinate 31,183,998 downwards.
TCTAACTTGGTTATGAGACTAAAACCATTCCTCACTGCTCTAACAGATGCTGAAGAGACCATTTGAGGGGGAGAGAGATGGATGCGAAATTGTCATATCAAAGGAAGCAACATTACTGTGGCAGCATCCATCTTGTTTAAGCCTTCCATTGTTAGAGAGTTGAGGTTTCATGATATACTTTATGCTCATAACTGATGTGGTTGGAGAATTGGTAACTGAATTTATAGCATCAGCAGAACAGAAAACGTGATGTATTTTATGCATGTCAATAAAGGAATGACCTGTTCTTGTTCTACAGAGAATGGAAATTGGAAGTCAAACACCCCTTGTATTCCAAAATAGGATCTTGAACTTTTTATAATTTTCATTTAAATTTTGTTAGGAGGCTTGGA
>CM053601.1:31101378-31174421 GCA_028646575.1 Pseudocheirus occidentalis | reverse complement strand
CTAATTATTGCTGATCATTGATAGAGGCTAATGTATGCAGTACTTAAACCTAAAAGACAATGAGAAAAGGCTATTTTAAAAAATATATAGCCCTTTAAAATTATATCTTTCATTTTTATCAAATTAGTTTTCTTACTGTTTCTTCAATAGAAATGAACTGCTTTCTGTTTTTCCAGTCCCATCTGCAGAGTGATCTTGATACTGAAAAATACATTTTTATTGTCTATATTCTAGTTTGATGAGGGAGAGCCAAAGAAGATAATAGATGGTAGCCAGAGAGACATATATAGAATTTGTTTATTTGCCTTATAACTCAACTGTTTTATCTCTCTGTCAACAAATATGGTTCATTTGCTTTTCTATACCTGTCTTTTTTCCACTCAGCTTATGGAAGGCAGCATAGTATAATGGATAGAGGGCTTCTCTGAGAGACAAAGCCTAGATTCCTGCTTCTGACCTGTGCTGGCTATTGGCAGTTCTTGAAAAGTCAGAATGTTTACAGCTCTGCATTGGTAGGAGGGTCCTACAGTAAAGAAATCACTGGTCTGAACCAAATACAGTTCCCTGAAATAAACTACCTAGAAAGGCTGCCATGCTTTTACTTCTCTCCTTGTACAAAAGCTCCCAAACTTTGTAGTACAAGTTCGTAAATATTGCACTTTAGTATTAAACTCACAGTAGTATGCACACTTTCGAAAGTGGGTTAAGTTGAAATACAACTCAAAATACTCTTGAAAAAAGGTTTTTATTCAAAATTTAGAAAAACTAGCTCCTTTCCTAAATCCATACATTCTTGGTCTGCCGCCCTCCACTTCCACCTCCCCACCCCCTACCCCCTGAAAAAAAATCTTTTGAAGGATTGTAGATTGTAATCCATTTGTCTTGGCTTTGTTTTTATGACATTCATTTCTGTGTATAGTTGCCCTTAGGCCAGCCACCCCTCCTTACCAGCAGAAATCTTCCTTAAGTTAATCAAAAATGACAAGTACAGTGTTTCATTATAGGTGAGCCGAGATTCTGCTTACCTATATCCAGATTTTGTTTTCATTGAGTTCCAGGTTGAGTTTGTACTTCTCTAGCTCTAAAACCCACTGCCCTCATTCTTAGCATTTGACACATGGAGAATCCATCAGACTTTGATACCATCCTCATTTCTTAGGGAAACGTTACTTGTCAGTTAAAAGAATTGACGACAATTGATAGTCAACAATCCAATAACTTGGGCAAATTGGGCCTTTTCGACAACGTGTAAATGGAAGGGGGGAGACAGCTCTGATATTCTGTAATTCATCTCCCTTATGGAGAAACATGTTCTCTATTACCATCTTTGAAAACACTACAAATTCTTAGTCTACCTATATTATTTTTACCTTTCTGACTTCAATCCCTTTCAATTCCTCATTGTTCTCAAAAATAGTTAAATGTAAATGAAGTAGGATGAAACTAACTGTAACTTTCCATTAACTGATTTTTTTTACTTCATTTTTTTATTCCATTTTTAGGGGAAAGAAAATACCAGGAAACAAGGAAGGTTTGAAAAAAGCAACTTTCAGGGCATTTCTTGGAATTAGTACAGATTCAGCGCAATATGTACCTTTTATTATAAGACAGCGATAAATGAGAATCTTAATCGAAATTCAAGGTATTCATTGCCAGTTAAAATTATGTCATCAAGAATTACATTTTGTTCAGCAGATGATACTTAGGAAAGTGTGCAAATACTTTTAATTTTTTTATTATGAATAATAACTCGGATCTGTATAGTGCTTTAAAGTTTGTGAAGTGCTCACAAATATCTCGTTGATACTCACAACAACTCTAGGAGATGGGTGCTGTTATCTCCATTTTATGGTGAGGAAATGGGCAGACAGGTTAAATGACTTGCCTAGGGTGACACAGTTAGTAGGCGAAGCTGGATGTGAACTCAGGTCTCTCCAACTCCAGGTCCAGTGCTCAATCCACTGTACCACCTAGCTGCCTCTTAATCATTAATAAACATAAACGTTTCAGTATGCCAAGAACAACAAAAAAAAAGGATTGTATATGAACTTGTGAACTTATGTTATGTACAATTTTAAAAGCTATATTAAATTTAACAAGATAAATAAATTGTCCTGTTTGTGTCCCCATTTGAACTTTTTGTTTTCTTTGTATTTTGAATGCTTTTTTGATGTTCCTTCTTTCTTTCCTTTCCACCTTCCACCTTTTCCCTCCCCTTCATCCTTCTTCCCTCTTTCCTCTTCCTTCCTCTTCTCCATCTTTCCCTCTTTCTTTTTCCTTCCCTCCCTCCCTCCCTCCCTCTCTCTCTCCCTTGCAGTAACTTTACCCCAACTCCTGCCCAGTAATAATTTTCAGAAACACTTTAAGGGCTTCACTAAGTACCCCTTCTGGGATCTCACTGAGGTGTGATAATGACTCATGTTTTCATTTGGCTGTACCAGCAAGAGTATAATCTCTGAAAAGTTAATAAATTTGAAAAAGTGTCAGGACCAGGGGAAGATCAGCCTTACTAAGTTTAAAGGGGCATATCACCAAGTTAGACACAGAGTGATGAATTGTTTGGCTATCACAATTTCTGAAATTCATTTGCTAAATCATGGACAAGTCAAATTATAAATCTTTGAAGTATCAAAGTATTTTTGAACAAATGTAGTTGAAACATAAAGGACTGACATTAGTTAAGCAGAATAACACATCCCCAAAGCTTAGAATCAAAGAATTTGAGCCGTGTTTCAGGATTAACAGGTCTTTATTGCAATGCTTTCCATGTCTGGCCTCTGTGGTTCAAGATACGGCTTTGCTTCTTAGAATTTTACAAGTGCTACTACACACCTCATTCTGTGAAATATAAATTAATGTTGTTTACACACGTGCACACATATGCATATATATATTCATATATGCTAACAGATTTATACATAACTATACGAATAAGATTTTAACTCCCTTATTTAGAGTCTTTGTATACTTTATTTTTTTTATTTCATCTTTCCTTCTGCCTTATAAACCCTAATCCTGTTCTTTGTTTTCACTATGACCTCTAGTCCCTCCACTCCTTAGTTCTTCTCCCAGATCATTACACTTCTAATAGCTGTATTCTGTTTTTCCCCCTGTCTTGGCCCCTTGGAGAACCACTTCGTCTTTGCACTAGTCTCTTCTTTCCAGTCCTCTTCTACTTTATCCTTATATGAAGCTTAGCCTTGGATTACTCCACGGTCCACTGCCTTTCACCTCTTTTCATGGTGCAATACAAAACTGGAGAAAAATCCCAAAATTGTTCTGATAGGGTCCACTACAAATTTATGTTACTAAATCTCTGCTGGCCCCCTAGATGTCAAAGTAATTGCCTTTTTTGTCTTCCCGAGTCACTTTTCCACTTACCATTGAGATTTTTCCAAATCTTTTATCTTTCTTCAGATCTCCTATGGATCCCTCCCCTCTTTCTCCTTTCACTGGTCTCATATTTCACTAAAAAAAAAAAGGCCATTCAGTGGGAGCTCCCTCTTCTCCCCTCATCTAGCACCCAGATACCTTCTCCCACTTTCTTCTTCACCCCTACTTCATGTGTTGGAGGACTCTTTGCAAAGTCAAAGCTAAACATGCACATGATCTCTTTCCATTCTGTCTTCAACAGATTTCCATCTCTTATCTCTACTCTCTTACCAATGTCTCAGTTCTTGGCTGCTTCCCTCCTGCCTACAAACCTCCCATGTCTTTCCCGTTCTCAAAGACAAAAAAGTTCACTTGATTCATCACCCACATTGTCAGCCATCCTATATCTCTCCCCCCTTTTTGTGACTAAACTTATTGAGAAAACTATCTGTACTCAGTGCCTTCACTCCCTCTCTTCTTACTGTTCTAGTTTTTCTATCGTCTGGCTTCTGACCTCATCTTTTGCCAGAAATTCCTCCTGCCAAAGATACCAGTGATCTTTTAATTGACGGATCTAATAGTCCTTCCTTAGACCTCATCCTTATCAGACCTCTCCAGTTTTTGATACTGTCAAATCATCCTCTTCTTCTCATCTGTAAAATTAGGGTAATAATAGCACCCACCTCCTGGGTTAAAGATAAAAGAAAATAATATTTATGAAGTGGTATCTAAACCTTAAGGAATAAGGTTTGTCCTTCTCTTTGGTACTTATTTCTCCCTAGGTTTTCATGACATGACTCGGGGTTCTCCTACCTGTCTGAACTCTTCTCATTCTCCTTTGTAAAATCTTCATCCAGATTACACTTGACTAATGGCGGCTGTCCCCCAAAGCTTGCTCTTAGGCCTTTTTCTCTTTTCCTATACTCTGGCTTGGTGACCTCATCAACTCCTATGGATTCAGTGATAATCATGCATATGATTCTCAGATATCTTTTTCCATCTCTAACCTCTCAACTATATATTGAACATCTAAAACTAAAAATGTTTCATAGATGTCCTAAACTCAAATATGACTAGAATTGGATTTGTGATCTTTCCTCCCACAACTTCCACTTTCATCCCAATCACCCAGGCTTGCTTCCTGGGTGGAATCTTTGACTCTTCAGTCTCACAATCTGTTGCTAAGTCCTGTTGATTCTACCCAGTATTTCTTATATACTCCCTTTTCTATCATGACCATGGTGCAGGCCCTCCTCTCCCCTCATAACTGGACTAGTGCAATAGCCTACTGGTGGTTCTGCCTGCCTCAAGGATCTCTATATTCTAGTCTATCTTCTCAGCCATCAAAATGATCTTTCTTAGGTGCAGGTCTTACTAGTTCACACTCCTATTAATAAATCCAGTAGCTTCCTTTTACCCCCAGGGTCAAATATAAATCCCCTGGCTTTATCCTTCTGAATCTTGTTGCCTCCTCCCTTCCCACTTTTCCAAACTTTTCTCCCCTCCAGGTAGTCTGAGGTCCTGTGATATTGACCTCCTTGTCCCTCCTGCAAAACATTCCATCTTCCAGCTCTGTGCCCTTTTACTGGCTGTCTCCCATGCTTGAAATTCTCTCACTCCTTGTCTCTGACTCCTGGTTTCCCTGGCTTCTTTCAAGTCTCGGGTAAAATTCCACCTTCTGTAAAAAGCCTTTCCCAGTGCCCCTTCATGCAAGTTCCTTCTTTCTGAGATTATCTCCATAATTCATCTTGCATTCTGTCTTGTTTGTTCATAGTGTTTTCTATGTTGTCTCCGTTAGATTGTAGCTTCTTGTGGGCAGGGTCTGCTTTTTATTTTCTTTGTTTCCTTAGCACTTTGGGGACCTTGCCACATAGTAGGCGGTTAATAAATGCTATTTGATTGACTACTGGAGGTTTATTCCCCAATTGTCCCTACAGAAAGTATTTTTCATGTGGAGTCCTGAGCCAAAAGCAAAATGATGAATGGGTGAGTGAATGAATGAATGAATAAATAAATAAATAAAAATAAGCATCTTTGTAAGACCTTTGATCCCTCATTTGGGTGAATAACTCAAGGCCATTCTCCTGGAGCTGGCCAGAAAATTGGCATTTATGCCACAGAAATTACTCTCCCTTGCTTTTTGCCTTGACCTCTAAAATCAGATGAACTCACCCACTCTTTTCTCAATAACAATCCTGTAGAAAATGTGTTGTCTTAGGCCCCGGTAGCTCATAGCACCTGCCATCATAGAGAAGACTCTCTCCTTGTTAGGGTAAATCAGGAAGCATTCAGGTCCCATACTCGTATTTCCCTCAACCAGTTACTTATACTTGAAGATCCCATAGTATAGATTTGAATGAGGGGGTAGCAGATAAATGCTTGCTTCAAAAATAGCAATGTGGGAACCCTCAGAATGAGAGAACATCTCTAACGTCAGAAATAGGAATTTACCTATGCCAAAAGGGATTCTGGGATGATCCCAGAATGTACCCTTCTGCCTAGAGAAGGGAGATTTCCTGGGCAAAACCAGCCTTGGGGATTACCTCATAAGTAACCCCAAATTAAAGGAAGATTTCCTGAGTAGCACACTTCCTAGAGAAAGATGAGGATCCCTTCTAGCAGGAGAAATTCATAGCTTGGGGAAGCAAGGGACATGGATCTTGGCACCCCTTCCACAGTGAATGTTTATAATAATACGGATCTAACGGGAGGGTTTTAGTACTGTTGGTTTGCCCAATAGTACTAAAATATGAGTGACTTGTGAGGGGACTTGATGGGTTCCTTTGTGTCTCTCTAACTGACACTTCCACAGTGGAGTAACCATTTGTAAGTTGAGGGGTCTGAACTCCTAAAACCATAGTGCAACAGCTCCCACTGGTATAGTTCCCTTTACTAGTCAATCAGAAGGAACCATTAGCTCAAAGCAAATACATTTGTTAATTTGACATAGCAATGTCAAGCTTCAAAACATTTCTCCACATATATCTGTTTGTTTAGTCATTGTTCAGTTGTCCAACCCTTTGTTACCTCATTTGGATTTTCTTGGCAAAGATGCTGGTGTAGTTCACCATTTCCTTCCCCAGCTCATTTGATAGATGAGGAAACTGAGGCAAACAGGGCTAAGTGACTTCCCCAGGGTCACACAGTAAGTATCTGAGGTTGGATTTGAACTTAGGAAGACACATCTTCCTGACTCCAGGCCCAGTACTCTTTCACAAAGACAGCATCGGGGGAAGAGGAGACACATAGAGTGCTAGGGAGACACACACAAGGAAATGCCTAAGCACATGACTCCAGCACTTACAAAGCTTAATTATCCTTTCTCTTCTCGCGCCATAGCAGGAAAGCATGTAATGGTCATGATTCTGTCAAATAAAAGTACACTGGAAGTCCTTAGAAGGCCAAGTAATACACTCCCACCTTTCAGCAGAGTGGTATAAATTTGGGTATAAAAATGAGACATCCCATTTTTTAACAAGGCCCCTGTAATGATTTGATTTATTTTACGATTCTCATTTGTCACAATGGAGGGTTCTTTTGGACTGCTGGGGAGCGGAGGGGGAATCAGAGGGCAATCACAGTACTGTTTTTCCAAAAAGAGCATCAGTAGTTCATTTAAAAAGGGATGGGGGAGAATTTTTTCCTGGAGAAAACTCCAAGTGGGGGGGGGGAATATGAGATGAAGTTGCGCTTGATTTTTGAAATATGTGGATAGTTGTACATTTTTAAAACTCTGGACATCATTTATAGATCTGCACCGTGGTAATGACAGATGCTTTTGTATCTGAATGAAGAAAGAAGGCTTCAGCTCTTTGCATGTGGGGATAAGCACAGCACACTCCTGCCTCCTACAGTACAGAGGGACCATCACTCACTCACCTTTGGACATACATTGTACAGATACCTAACTATGACGTGTGTTAGGGTGGTCGAGGGGTCTGGGATCACTGCTAAAGCTACTGCTATCTCTTGGGCTTGAAAAGTTCACTCTCGGGATCTCTCTACTCAGACCGCATGGGACAGCTCATGCAATCTCCATGAGCTTCCGCCCTGAAAGGATAGTTACCAGTTCCTTTGTGGGAGAAGGGCATACAGTCACTCACCACTTCCCATCCCACCCTGCAGGATAGCTGTCTAAGATAATATGTTCTGGTCTGTGTTCAGAGGGCCTGAGAAGTGTCTCCTTTCTGCTCTCAAGACAAAAGTCTGTCTGCCTGAGATACTGTCACACAGAATCTTTGGGGTAGCTTCAGTCCTTGGAACGGAATCAGGAGTTGTCAATTATCCCACTGTAGATGCCCATACCTGACAGTAAGATGCACTCAGATTGATGAAGAGGGAAGAGGACCCCCAATCTATCTCCTTTATGTTATCATGTGAGAAACTGCCTTTTATGATTTTATTCTGCAGTTAGATTCTTCCTGATTTATCAATAATTTAATGTGGCTTTAATGTGGCTTAAGCAAAAAGGCCCAAATTACTTTGATCATTTTATACTTTTATTCAAGTTTTATTCAAGTGTCAAATTAAAAAAAAAATTGAACTCTAAGATCATCTAAATTGACAGTACTTAGGTCTATTTGGTATAACTTATAAATGCATGCTGCCTTTCCCCCTTATCTCTAATATTATTATCATCAAATATTTTCCGTAAATATTTCAGCATTTTAGAAAGCGTCAAAAGTATGCAAAAAACAAAACTTTGTTTAAAAGCCCATTTGTGTTTTTTTGTTTAATTCTGAGGTTTTACTTCTACAACAAATGGACAAATGTGTCAAATGACAAATGATCAGTGTTATGAGGATATTGAAAGATACGAATGCTAGTACATTGTTGATGTAGCTATGAATTCATCTAATATTCTGGAAAGCAATTTGGAATTACAATAAAGTGACTAAAATGGCCACACCTTTTGAGAGCTGATGGCTATTCTATAACCCAAGGGGGTCAGTGACTAAAGGGAAGGTCTCACATACACCAAATGTTTATTTCAGAAATTTGGGTCTAGTAAAGAACTAGAAACAAAGTAGATGCCCTTTGGTCAGGGAATGAGTGAACAAGTGGTGTGTGAATGTAATGGAATACTACTGTGCAGTAAGAAGTAATGAATATGAAGGATACTGAGAAACAAGGGAAGAATTATATGACCATGCAAAGTGAAGTAAGCAGAACCAGGAAAATAATATTTTTGCCCATAGTGTAAAGATCAACAACAAAAAAATTGGAACTGAATGCTGCATAGTTAGCTGTTAATGACCAAACTTGGCTCCAAAGAAGAGAGATGAGAATGCCACCCCTCCTCCTTTGTAAAATCAGGAGGGTTCAGAACACTAGGCAACGTCAAGCCTGATTGATGTACTGGTTAGTTTTAACTGGGTTTTTTTTCCTTCTTTGTTATTTTTTATTATAAGGGCTCTCTGATAGATAGGAGAAAAAAGGAAGGAATACACTGGAAATGTAGTCTATATAAAAACAAAAGCTATCAATAAAATTTTTTATCCATAAAAGAAAGTTGATAGTTTATCTAATAGAAATCATCTAGTAGCATTTTAATTAAAATTCCCTCAATGGTCTCTGCCCTTGAACTGCAAAATAAATATATCCAATGGAGAGTTCCTAGAATCCAGATCTTTCTACTATTCCACACTGCCCCTATATTGAATGCAGTAGTGTACTGGTAAATCAATGTTTAACAATAGGCTGAGGGGGGTGGGATAGAGGAAATATATTTCAGTCACACTTTTATGTCTAATATGCATTTTTTCAACTGTTTTCTCAAGTCTTAAGATGTTCAACAATAAATCAAGCCCTGATTGTAGGGCTTGCCAGTTTCGCAAGTATAAATGTTCAAACAAAATTTAACAATTAGCTCTAGTAAACTTGCTGGCTCCAGCACACTTGGGATTGTATATTAAAAAAAAAAAAGCAACTGCTGTACAAGATGTAATTTAAAGCTAAACAAAAACAAACAAAAAATTCCAGTCTCCTCTCTAGCTTCCTTTTTGAAAGGCTGGGTCTATCCTGTTTTATTTGGACATGTTAAGATGGGAGCTGAGAAGGAAGAGAAAAGCAAGTTGGGGAAGAGATGGTTGGGAGGCAATTTAAGCACATTTTCTCTAGGAAACTTTTTCTCATATTCCCAACTCCTATTGCCTTTACTCCCAGACTACTTCGGGCTTAACTATTCTTTTTTGTTCTGTATATACTTATATACGTCCACTCGTCTCCCCCATTAGAATGTAAGCTCAATAGGGATTATTTCATTCTTGTCTTGGCAAATACTGGGTTCTTAATAAATGCTTGGGACAGCTAAGTGGGCAAGCCTGCAGTCAGAAGAGTCATCTTTCTGAGTTTAAATCTGGCCTCAGACACTGTGTGACCCTGGGCAAGTCACTTAACCCTGCTTACTGCAGTTTCCTTCTGTCAAATGAGCTGGACAAGGAAATGGCAAAGCTCTCCGGCATCGTTGGCAAGAAAATCCCAGACAGGGTCAGGAAGAGGCAGACACCGCTGAAAACGAGGGATCCACAATAAATGCTGGTCGGTTTATTGATTGGAGTAGCCAGGTTACCCTCCCTGCTCCTCCTCCTCCCTACCCCCTATTCTGCTGTCTTTGTTTGCCTGTTTGCCTCCGTGTCATCTTCCCGATCCCCCACCATCCACCTCCAGCCCCCTTAACAGAACCAATCCACACTGTCCACAGGACCCCCACCAGGGTATTTCTAGCAGTAGGAGGATCAAACTGCATTAACTGACGGCAGTAAGTAGATAGGATGAAAATATTTACTTCACAATAAAAAGGTTTGCCCCAGTGGACCCTTCTGGCACTTGTAGTGCCAGCCAAGCCATCTTCACCCTCTTCAGGGGGTTTTAATTTAAGTGGCACGGTGGATAGTGCCAAGCCTGGAGGCAGGAAGACTCAGTTTCCCAAGTTTAAATCCAGAGCTCCGTGACCCGGTTTGCTTCACTACCATCTGTCAAATGAGCTGGAGAAGGAAATGATAAAGCACTCCTGTATCTGCCACAACGGAACTGATTTCAATATAAGAGCTTTCCTTTGTCATCCTCTCTATTTTATATTATGCATTTAAAAGTATTCTGGGAAGGAAGCTATACTGGCAAAGGAGGCCAGGCCACTAAAGAGGTGCAAAACTCCCAGGCTGGGGGGAGCGTGCCTCTGCTCTGGGAGAATCGGCCCAGCAGAGCGCATGCGCCCTGCGCTCCAATGTGCCCCAGACTTCCCTCTGCGTAGCGCAAAAAAAAAACTTTGAAAAGCCGTTCTGTGGCCTTGGCTCAGCTGACCCCAGGGGGTGGGCCGAGAGGGTCCGAGGGGTTCCCGCGGCTTCTTCTCAAGGCTGCTGCGCGGGTGCCCGAGATGCTGCCCGGGCCGCAGGCGAGTTGCGAATGCCGCTTGCTGCTGCTGCTGCTGCTGGCGGCGGCCTCGCCCGGGCAGAGCCGGCCGAAGTCCGCCGGCTTCAGCTTGGCCGGCAGCTGGCTTGTCCGGAGCCAGGACGGCTCCGTGGCGCTGCAGGGGCAGGTCCCGGGCTCCGTGCACAGCGCCCTGCTCCAGCACGGCCTGATCCAGGTACGGGGCGGCGCGGGCGCCCTGGACGCTGCGCCCAGGCGGGGCCCACGCCCGGTTTTACCACCCCGTGTTTCTTCTGCTTCTCCCCAGCTCTGTGGAGAAAATACGGCCCGAACGGTCTCTTTAGCGCGGGGTGGGCGACCGAGACCCTTCAGCTCCGCTCCCGGGCGTTCCACGGGGAACCCAGGGAGCGCAGGCGGACGCTGGAGGGAGGCGGGGAAGCGGGGGCAGGCAGGAAGGATCTGAAATCGACCGGGTCAATTTCTGGTCCTGCAGAGTGAGACGGGCAGATATTGAGGACTTTAGCCCAGTACGGTGCTTTGTGGGAGAGATTGGAGAAAAAAAAGCGGCCTAGGGGGGCCCTGGTCAGAGTGGATGATTAATTACTGGTGTTACAAGGTAGTGTTTTTAATAACCACCACCACCACCACCAAACCTGCACTTTACTCCCCCCCTCCCAAAATCTGAATATCGCAGGTGAAAATAGTTTTGTTTTAAAATTAACTCGGTATAATTTATAACCTTAGGCTTTTTGTGGGGTGATGGTGGTAGTGATGAAAATGTAATAGGAACAGAAACAATATTACCAAGGAAATGATTGTCAAAATGTTTTGCTAGGTGTGGTTTTTTTTTTTTTCCACTTTGGAAATTTAAAGTGGTAAAGGATAGAGTAGGGGAAAACAAAAAACAAAAAACCTTTACCTTCTTCCCTGGGATTTAGGTGACTTTTCTTTCTCTTTAAACCTTTTCACCAAACTATACATGTCAAATTACTCCACAGTAACATTAAAAAATTATATGTATATTAACTTTGACAAAAGTATATATTTTTACTTCCATGACTTTTTGTTCTGCTTTAAGTGATAGTGTCTGATATTTACCTATCACGTTAAAGTTAGCAAAATATTTCTTCTCAGTGTCCTGAGATTACAGTTATCCCCATTTTATAGATGGCAACCGAGACCCTGAGAATTTTGGTAAATTTCTCATCTTGCCGATAATTTGGTCTTAGGCAAGAATCATTTTCCCACCTTTTGACTTACCCATATTCACTGCATCCTGCTCTTTCTGCAACTAAATGGTACAGTGAGTGAGTAGAGCCTGAGGCTTAGAATCTGGAAGACCTGAGTTCAAATGCTGCTTCAGATGCTTCCGAGTATGACCTTGGGTAAGTCATTTTACCTGTTTGCATCAGTTTCCTTATTTAGAAAATAGGGATAATAAAAACACCTGTTTCCCAGGGTTGTTGTGAGACTCCAATGAGAGGATAGTTATGAAGTGCTTAGCATGGTGTCTGGCATATAATATATTTAATATAGTATATTTATGTAAAATACTAACTGCTATTGTTATTTTTTCTGAATATTTTTTATTTGAAATTTGTGACTTTCTTCATTTACTTTAATAATAGTCCACATATTATTTTCTGATTCTGCTTTCTTGACGATATATGACTATATAAAACTTTCCATGTTGGCTAGTAATCTTTATATTTATCATTTCTTGTTGAGTCATTTCCGCTGTCTGACTCTTTGTGACTTATTTGGAGTTTTCTCCAGCTCATTTTATAAATGAAGAAACTGAGGCAAACAGAGTTAAGTAACTTGCCCAGGGTCATACAAGTAGCACATGTCTGAGGCCAGATTTGAACTCAGGATCAGTGTTCCTGACTCCAGGCCTGGCATTTTATCCAAAGCACCGCCTAGTTACACCTGTCATTTCTTTTTGCTTTTTTTTTTTTTGGAGGGCAGTTAGGGTTAAGTGACTTGCCCAAAGTCACAGGGCTAGTTTTTTGTGTTGTGTCTGAGGCCGAATTTGAACTCAGGTCCTCCTGACTCCAGGGCCAGTGCGCTATTCACTGCGCAACCTAGCCACCCCATGCCTGTGATTTCTTATAGTGCCATAATATTCTTTTACATTTGTATACCACAGTTTGTTTAACCAATTCCTGACTTTTGGTCAAAATGGGTTGTTTCCTTTTTTATTGTTCCTATTACAAATAATATCACAATACCTGAACATACAAATCCTCCCTCTCTGCCTAACCATTCCTGTAACCTCCTTAAGGCAATAGCCCTAATACTTTGATGGCTGGCTCAAAGGTTATGAACAGTTTGGTACCTTTCACTGTATACTACTGCTTTCAAAAAAGATGGTGTTAGCTTAGTTACACCGCAGTTGTAGGAGTGTTCCCATTTCTCAATAGCCTTGGCAACATTCATCTTATTGCTTTTTTTAAACTGTTCTTGCCAGTATTCTTAGAATTTGGTCATACCAGAGAATTGTTTTCATTGATATTTCTTTGCTTTTAGAAAGTTGGAATGATTTTTTCAAGTGGTTGTTGACATACATTCCTCTTTTGAGGAGTATCTGTTGACCTCTTTTGACTACAAGGGAATAGACCTTACTCCATTATTTGTTCTAATTCTTTATAAATTTTGCATGTCAGATTTTTGTCAGAGATATTTATGGTAAATATTTTTCTCTCTTCTCTGAGTTTTGCTTTTGTTATGTGGAAACGTTTACATCATCAAATCCATCTGTTTTGTCTCACAAAACTGCTTACGTTTAATAGCTGAAAAACATTTCCCTTAAAGTTGAAAGAAATTCCGTTAAATTTTTTATTTAAAATTTGTCATAACACAAATTGTATATCCAATCCCATTTTTTACTATGTGACTATTCAGTTTTCGTACTGGTTTTTGTTTAATAATGATTATTTATTGCTTCTATCTGTTATGGTTGGAGCTTCATCAAACAATAGCTCATTGTGTGCAGCTAGTTCTAAACCTGCATCATCTGTCTTGTTTCTTTGTTACATTTTTAAATCTTGTGCCAGATAATTTTGATAAGTATAATTTGAGATTGATGGTAAAGTCTTTTAATTTTCTCTCCCAGTAATTCCCCTTTATAATCTCATCTATTTTTTCTCTATACATTTTATCCCTTTATCTAATTTTTTGTAACAAATTTCTTTTAGGTTAGATTTTATTTAAAATGTTAATACCTAAAATCCATCATAAAGCAGTGTAGGAAGTGCTTCTAAGAATTTGTCATTTGAGCTGTGCGGATTTCCACATGAGGGGTTACCCTTAGTGGCTTCTTACCAAACTCAAGAAGGATACCATCCTCGATAGTAAAGCAGTCAGTTATCAGAGAATTTCTCTGGGTTCTGGCTACCTTCTTACCAATTGTTTTTGTATTGTATCAATATATAAATTAATTTTTATAATATTGCCATCTTGACTGTTGACTGGCCCCTGCCATGAACACTGGATAGAGTTCTATCCAGTTACTTAATTATTCCTTTATTTTTGTTAAAATTGTTTCATAGTTGTAGCTACACAGGTCTTGTGGTACGTGTTTTAGTGAGCATATCTGCCTACTAAACGTCTGACTACTTAATACATTTTATCATTTTTATAAATAGTGTTTCTCTTTCATTTTTCTACTATCTGTGAGATACAAAAAGACTGGTGACTTTTGTGGGTTTATTTTATATTCTGGTATCTTGCTAAAGCAATTTATCATCTGATTAAAAAAATAAATATAGCACACTGGAGCTAAATATGTAGCATGAGACACATTTTCGACCATACCTGATGTGGGAATTTTTTGCTCCTTAACTATGCTTGTTGCAAAAGTTTTCTTTTTCTTTTTAATGTGAGGAGGGACATGGGAGAGAAAAAAAATGCTTAATTAAAAAAAATTATTTAAAAATGGATATTGCACATCAATTTTAGAGTGATATTTAGCCTTGTATTTTCTAGTACTCATTCTCTCAATTCTTTTTCTTGTCTTACGTCTAATGGTGACAAATCAGTCTCATCAGTTGATTCTTGAAGTGGGGAAGCTCAAGCATTCCAAGAAGTAGAAATAATTAGGGAATGCATTCTAGGTATGGGAAAGACACCCTATTCAAAGACATGTAGGATGGAATGCTGAGTTTGGGGCCAAAGTCAGTCATCCAGAGTTTCTAGAAAACAGAGCTTGTGAAGGAGAGTTTTCATTCAGAAATAAATCTGAATGGACAAACTATAGACAGTTTAAATGCCTTGAACTGAGTAGTTTGCATTTTGCATTTCTGTCACATATTTAAAATTTTTTTTCCCATTTAAAAAATTTAACAAGCCTTTATTTTCTCTTCCTCCCACTATTGCCCCCTACTTGTTTTGAAATCAGCCTCTTGTAACAAATGTGCATAGTTAGTAAAATCAAACTCTCACGTTGACCACATCCACAACAGCGTCTTGAGTCCATCCCTTCTCTGTTAGGAGATGGGTAGTAGCACGTATCCTTTGGAGCCCTGATCAGATTCCTTAAGTCTTTAAAAGTTGTCTTTCCTTTAGAATGTTGTTATTTTGTTAATTGTTCCCCTTATTCTCCTTACTTTACTGCATCAGTTCATACAAGTTTTCCCCAGGTTTCTCTGAAAGTGCCTCTTTTATCATTTGTTATATTACCAATCCATAATATTCTAATTCCATAGTGTGTTTAACCTTTCCCCCAAGTGATGGGGCATCCCCTTAATTTCCAGTTCTTTGTACCCCCTAAAAGAGGCACTTGATATATTTGTACATATGGGTCCTTCTTTCCCTGATAGCTTTGGAGTCTAAATCTTGTTATTGTGTTCAGCATTATTGTGTTCAGTAGCTTTTTGTGATATAACTTGAAATTGCTGGAAAGGTTTTCTTATAGATATAATTTTGTGCAGTGTGTATAGAAGAGCCAGCATATCATAGTGAATCAAGTACTGGACTTGAAGTTATGTGGATAAGGGTTTTAAATCCTGCTTTTGGCACTTACTACCCAATGTGCTAGGAGCCAAGTCACTTAGCTAATACCTGCTTAGGTACCTGCCTGGGATTTATCTACTAAGGCCTATGTAGCTGGGTTGGGATCTGTGTTGGTGGGGAGAGTTTCCACATTGGGAGTTCTTTACTGTTAATCAAATCACAGATTGTTCCAGTGTAAAAACTGTTACAAAAGTGTTGGAACTATTTGAACCTGTTGGATTAGGGAGCAGCCTTTGGAATTTGGGAGCCTATTGTTTTCAAGAAAATCTAGTGAGAATAGTAAGGAGAGATTGAATGTCAGTGATGACATTATGGAAAAAGCCCAAACTGGAATTTAGGAAACCTCTGTTCTAGTCCTGGCCCTGCTCCTTAAAACCATGTGACCTTGGGGGAAGTCATGTCATTTCTTGGAGTCCTTTGTCTCTTCATCTGGAAAATGGCAGAATTGGATCTGATGGTCTGAAAGTTCCATTTCTTCTCTAAAATTCAGTGATTTTTAAAGGGCAGTTGAATTGAACTCAAATCCCTTAAATATTTCTCTTAGGAAAGAGAGTAAAAGCATTATCTTTGAGACCAGTCACTGGTTGGAAATAGGTGCCCAATGGGAGAATGTTATCAGGGCAAGACTATTAGGCATTTATTGATAATTTTTAGGAGGAAAAAGCAGATGATAGATAAAACTCCATTTCTTTGTTCTTTAAGCCCTTACCCTCTTTTCTCTCTCTCTCTCTATTTTTTACTATGTTGTTTTCTTATCAACATTAGGATAAGATAGTTGATAAGTTGATTCTGGCTTAATAAGCCACCCTCTGTGACTCTTGGCTTCATGTGACTTCATGTGATAGGATCTTGCAGCCTCTTTCTTAATGATATACTAGAATTTTTCTGTTATCAGAAGATCTGGGCTGTTAAAAGCTGTGGCTCCACATTCTGCTTGTGGTGGTCATTGGTCACAAGACCAGGTGGTTTAGGTGAGTAGAGGAGAGGATTCCAGGGTGATGAGTGAGGGATCCATCTGGAGAATGGGCAAACAGTGGGAACGGGGGTGGGGTGGATCTCTACATAGAGAACAGCAAAAATTGATTTGGAATGAAGATTTATGTTCCAGTAAAGTTTTACAACCTGATTTCATATCATGTAGGCTTCAGCAAACCAAGATTTTCAAAATAAAGTCCTGTGGTAACAAATGGGGTATCTCAGAAGTCTTTATGCAATTACATCACTATCCTAGATGGTTATGGTATAGTGGAATGAGTGCAGGGTTTGGTTGGAGTAGTTGATTGTGATGAAAATGAAGATGACTATAAGAATATTCTTTTTTTTAACTGTGAGAGAATTCACTTCATGGAGCTTTAATGGTGACATTCAGCATTTGCCCTGTATTTTTGGAAGACTCGAGCTCAAATCCTGCCTCAGACACCTACTACCTGTGACCTTGGATAACTCATTTAACCTTTTCTTTTGAACATTGTAGCCTCCGTTTCCTCATCTGTAAGATGGGACGGTAGCAGCACCTGTCTCCCCACTTGCTGTGTGAATCAAATGAGGTAACATTTGTCAAGCTCTGTGCAAACCTTAACGTCTCCATAGAAATGCTGTTGTTGTGGTTGTCGTTGTTGATAAAGTGTTGTACTAGTTAGAGGTGAGGACCAGTGCTCTAGTGGGGGCTTTGAACAAGGCTTTTTTTTGAGAAGTGACCCAAAGTGAAGGGAAGAATTTGTCCAGCAGCGGTTGGAGTACGAGGATGTGTCCCAGGAGCCCTTTGGGATGGTTTGATTTCAAATCATAACCCATTGTTACATCCTTAATATGAGGGTTTTTCTGTAGGTGTCCTTTTAGCTTCAAATGGCAATCAAGGTATCTTTTTATGCTTTTTGTAACATAAAATAATATGGGTAGGGTAACTGGGAGAGCTTAATTTAAATACTTTTAGTTCTATATTGTTAGTGCATATTTGTCTTATGATTGTATTTATTATTGTCTAGGTAGCAGTTTAAAAAAATATTTCCTTCTTCCTCAAACTATTTAAGTGATAACCTTCTTGAAACAGAAAATTCCTTTTTTTTTTTTTTAACACCAGTGTAGCTAGAGGAACATGTGGCTCCTTGAGCATTTTTTAAAAATGCCTTGGGGCAGTTAGGTGGTGCAGTGAATGGAGCACCAGCCCTGGAATCAGGAAGACCTAAGTTCAAATGTGACCTCAGACACTTGAATAGATGTGTGACCTTGGGCATGTCACTTAACCCCAGTTACTCTGACCCCCCACCCAAATGCCTGGAAGGCCTTTAGTGTGAACAAACACAAGCCTGCCTTGCTGTAGGGTAACTGCTGTTCATGGTTTCAGATTCAATAAGCTTCAAGTTGTTGCTGGCTGGAGTGAATTATAGAGCAGCTAAGTGACGCAGTGGATAGCGTTCTAGGTCTGAAGAGAAGAAAACTGTCTTTCTGAGTTCAGATCTGGCTTCAGATGCTTGCTAGCTGTGTGATCCTGGGCAAGTCACTTAACCTTGTCTGCCTCAATTTCCTCATCTCTAAAATGAACTGGAGGAGGAAATGACAAACTATTTCAGTATCTTTGCCAAGAAAACCCCAAATGGGGTCAGAAAGAGTCACATGCGATTGAACAGCAGGCTGAATTATGCTCCTTGACCGTACATCTTAAGGTCACTGGTTTTGCTGTCAATATATTATGTGTGTTCACCCTTTAGCTGTTTTTCACTTGTCAGGTCCTGAACCTTTTTTGTGTATGTGTCATGACCCCTGGTAGTTTTAATTTTGACATTTATGCAATAAATATTGTATTCTTTTTATTTTCACTTTGGCTCTAAGAGTTCTGGACAGTTTTCACTTAAAATTTCTTGAAATTTGGTAACTAGCTTTTTAAAAAATGCTATTCTTACATTATTTTTCCTTAACCTATTTTCCAGGTTTTTTGGGAAAAAAAATACTCTGATGCTTATAGTCCTCCCCACCTCAATCTTTTGATTTTATTCTAATATATCTTTTTGTCTCATTGAATTGATTTGTTTTTGGTTCAGCCTAATACTTAGGACCTTTGGTTCTTAAGTTTTTCTACCATCTGTTCTAAAGTATTAATTTTCCTTATTCTTTCCTTCCTAGCTATTCCATTAAAAACAAAATCCCTTTATTTCTTCTAGGCTTTTTTATAATCCTTGTGGGGACATCTTGTGGGATGGCTTTCTTCCTCAGGGTTTACCCCCAAGGTATCTTTCAACACAAGGTTTTCCTCACAATATTTGGTGTTTTCCTTGGTTTGTTCATTTCCGTAGCTTCAGTGTGTGGGGTGGGGATGGGGCATGTGCTTGGGTCAAGCTCCTGAACAGTAGAGGCAGACCATGCCTAGCTTGAGTGTGGTAGTGAAGACTTAACCTGTTTGTCTGTGTTTCTTTTCAGACTTTGTTCCTTCTGGGTATTTAAAAAAAAAATTCAGTGGTCATTTTTTGGTCAGCTCTTTGATTTAAAAAAATTTGGGGGATCTTATTTTGTTGGAGGTAGAGTTTAAAATCTTTATCCCTAGGGCCAAGAGTTCAGTTATTGTTAGACATGACAAGGCTTTTTCAGTTTTTTTTTTATAACATTATTAAGCAAATACTATGACTTTTATTTGCGCCTACAGGATCCTTACTATAGATTTAATGACCTGAATTATAGTTGGATCTCCTTGGATAACTGGACCTACAGCAAGGAATTTAGGATTCCCTTTGATGTCAGGTATGTAGATTTTCTTTTCTTTTTTAAACTTATAATAAAAATCTTTATACACCAAATTTGGGAGTAAAATATGATTCAAAATTCATCTGTTAAGCATCAGTCAGTTTATAAAGTGTGATGCTCACTGTTTGCCACCTCCCCATGCCTGTCTAGAAGTCACATGCGTCTTTAGAAATACTGATTTTTATCATGTGTTCCCAGACCTGAGACCTGAAACAAGACAAAACTTTCCTACCTGGATTTTAGGATGCTTCTTAATATGTTCCTGTTCTACATTATGATCTTTTTGCACATTATTCCTGAACATAAACCCTTTATTTTAGTTAATCCTGTCACCTTATTGTTGCCCCTATATGCCATACTGGTTTCCATTTCCTTGACTTTGTTTATGCTACTTTCCTGTCTCACTTTCCTCTCCCATTATATGACCTTACTGTGCTTTAGACTAGAGTCAAACTTAGAGCTAACCTTATTAGGAAGCCTTCCTGACTAGTCCCTATTGACTATTCCCTTCATAAGCTTCAGCAATACTTAGTCTGGATAATGCTGTATAACTCTTAATTACATTCTACTTGGTATTGTTCTTTTTTTAGTTCTTGTATATTTTCCTTAGCTGCCTAAATACATTTTAAACTAAATTTTTTTATTAATAAGGATTTATCTTTTTTTCTTCCCATTGAGCAAGAAAAAAAAAAAGCTCTTGTAACAAATATATAAGTAGACAAGCAAAAAAAAAAATCTTACCTTGGGCATGGCTAAAAATAAATGTCTCACTCTTGAGTTCCTTAATTAGATTGTATGTTCCTCTGGTTGTAGGGATTGTTTCCTAAATAGGGTTTACTAGAATTTTGAGCATGTGATGGTAGCTCAAGAAATACTTGCTGGTTGAAGTTAGGGAGTTCTTTAGGTTTAATAATTATATTTATATTCTGCTTTATACATTTGAAAGCTTATACATCTACTATTCCATTTATATTCAATCCTATGCGATAGGGAATTTCAAATACTTAGAAATGATGCCATTCTTTCTAATGAAAAGTAGTGTTTTCTATGCAATGGAAATCCACATTAAAAACTATATATTTTATGTTTCTTGAAAAAAATTAGAAATTCTCCTTGAGAGAAGCTTTTTAATTATATGTTTGTCCCATAAAGTGGACATATACCTTTATTTCCATTATCTAGTAAGGAAAGTTTTCTTGAAATTGTACTATTAGTATTAAATGATATATTACTTAAAATCTTTTTCTTTATTTTTCTTAGCAAATCGCAGAAAGTAAATTTGATTTTTGAGGGAGTTGATACAGTCGCTGAGGTTCTACTCAATAATGTCACTGTGGGGAAAACGGACAACATGTTTAGTAGATATGTAAGTAAATAGCGTCCAGAAAGAGGCATAATGGTTAGGCTTTTCCTTTACATGTGTTAATAGGATTTTACTGAGCCAGTCTCTAACCTGGGAATGACAAAACATTTTTAAACTCCCAGAGGGCAGGTACCATCTTGTCTCTATTAAATAAATAAACTCAGATCAACTCTGCCCCTAGTCTGTGCTATGGAACTATGCACCTTTTGGGAGTTCAATAAGTTGACATTTTTGTCACTGAAAATCTGTTTTTAGAGTTTTCACATTAAAAAGGATTGATTGCTTTTGGTTTTGGATGAAATGTGTTCTTTAGATATGTTTCTTTTTACACTTTCATTCTATGATTACCTGTGATCATAGTGGCATTATTTTTTGTTATCCAACCAGTACACAGAGACTGGTGTAGTGTAAGAATTTCCAATGTATAAGGAATATTAAAGAGAATCATTTTCTGAAGGAACACGGAAGTTGATTTTTATGGAAATTCTAGTAACCTATGCAATCTCCCGCCTAATTTAGGACTGCTTTCTGCAATAAAATGTTTAATTTAGTGGGTATGCTACAAATACGGAATTGGCCATCTGCAGATGCATTTTGAATTCTTCATAACCTTTGGAAGGACTAAAATAAAAAGGGGGAGCACTCCGTAAGAGTGGACATAACTGTGAATCAGTGTATATCAGTCCCCTAACATCCTTGCCAGAAAACAGTTCCATGAAGGAAGTTTTCCTCTTGAGAGCATAGAGAAAGGCATCTTCTTTTATAAAGGACATAAAGATACTATGTCACAAAACGTAGCACTTGATGCATAGTGGAAATGCTGGACAGCAAGGAAGGACCATTGGAGACCCCATGCCCAAGAGGCAGTGACTCGTATCAGCTGTCATCGGCCGATCACACACATCATTCACCAGCCATTTGTACAGAGAAAAAGAAACAATCAAGGATTAAAAAAAAAAAAGCATTTGCAAATACAAAATAGAGCCAGAAAAGAGGATTGTGCATGAAACTGTAGATTTATAATTCCCATAACTTGTTTTTCCTTCGAAGCATAGAAGAGATTTGACTGGTAACTTTCATAGCTGTCCTGTTTGTTTGGGTTCTTTTCTCTACATTAAAAAAAATGCTTCAGTGACACTTTTGCTCCATTGCAAGAAAGAGGAACAGAATGCCTTGTATCAGATACACAGTGAAACAAAACAAACTTCCACATTGTCCATGTCCAAAAAAGGGTTCATTCTGTACCTTGAATTAGTTACCTTTCTGCTGAGAGGTAGGTAACATTTCATTGTTTTCACCATTATCTCTGGAGTATTTCAGACTTGAAACGTTGTAGTGTAAATTGTTCTCCTGGTTCTGCTCACTTTGGTATATATGGCTTCATATACATCTTCCAAGGTTTCTTTGAATCCATCCCTTTCCTCACTTCTTTATGTCACAGTCATATTTAATTATATTCATCCTATAATTTGTTCAGTCTTCCCCAATTGATAGTCACCTCCTTAATTTTCAGTTTTTTGCCACTACAAAAAGTACTGCTATAAATATTTTTATATGTAGGAGTCCTTTTTCTCTTTCTTTGGTGTCTTTGAGGTCTAGGTTTAGCAGTGGTATTGTTAGGTGAAAAGATCTGCACAGTCTAGTGTCTTTGGGGACATGATTCCAAATTGCTTTCCAGAATAGTTGGATCAATTTACAGCTTCTCTAATATTGAATTAATGGGCCTCTTTTTCCTACAGTCCTTCTAATAGTTGTAATTTTCCCTTTTTTGTCCTTTGCCAATCCTGTAGGTATGAGATAGAATGTCAGTTGTTTAATGTGTATTTTTCTAATTATTAGTGATTTTTAGCATTTTTTTCATAAGTCTATTGATAGCTTAAGTACCTTCCTTTGGGAGTTGTGTTCACATAAAAAGGGGAGTATTGTAGGAAATTGCATTGATTTTTTTTTTCAATTCTGAGAAGTAGATTAAAAAAAAGAAATTCGTGTTCCAATTTATATATCCATTCCATATATTAGGATGTGGAATCACATGTTTTGTGTCTTCTTTTTTTCTGGCTTTTCTTTCTTTCATTTAGAAGTTCGAAATTGTAAAGCTGTTGGCTTACTTTGAAAGATAAAGTCTTCAAAAAGCAATGAAGGATCTCAGAGAGACTTGTGTCCCATAAGTAGCTTGTATGTGTGTTACTATTTATTTTTAGAAATATTCTAACAGAAGGAAGACACAATTTGTTAATCTTATTTGGGAGAAGAGTTAATTAAGGATAGAGTTATAGAAGCAAATTACATTTATGAGGTGGATTTTTCTGTAGAACACTTGAATAATTTTTCTTTCTTTTTCACAAATTTCTGGATTTATTTAAATTTTACAAATCAATCTCAGTAACACTATGGCCATGTATTTCTTTCTTTTTTTTCCCCTTTTAACTTAGACCTTTGATATTACCAAGGAAATCAGAGAGCTCAACATCATCAAGCTTCATTTCCAGTCAGCAGTTTCATATGCTGCTCAGCAGAGCAAGGCTCATACAGGGTATCACATACCACCTGAGTGCCCTCAACCTGTCCAGAAAGGAGTGTGCCATGTTAACTTTATTCGAAAGGTATAACATCTTAAGTCATTTGAGGCTTGGACTTGGGGATAAAAGTGAACATAAACTATTTTAAATATACACTGATGCGGTGAAATAATTCCACTTTAGGTAATGCTATTCCATTTTTCTTGCAGTTATGAAAAGCCAGACAGCAACAATTTAAATGAGAACAGAGTGGCCAAATTCTCAGGCCCATTGCTAAAAACTGTCTGATTCAGAGAGTGTTTTGTATTTTCTGTGTTATGATCTGAGACTGTGAAATTTATTTTTTTAAAGAAGTAAGAAAAAGGAGGAACATTTTTCTTTTTTTTTTTTTTCTCTTCTACTTCCCCTCCCCTTCCCTGACTCTTTTTGCTAAGCTGGAAATGCAGTGGCCACTCACAGGCCAGATCTCACCACCAATTGGCATGGGAGCTTTGATTTTCTCTGTTTTTGTCCTAGATTAGTTCCATTCCCTCTAAGAAGTCAGGCAGAAGTAGACCTCACTGTATTGACGCCAAACTTAGGACAGAGCCCAGTTGATTGTAGCCCTGCCATGCTCAAGTGATAAGCCTTACCTTTATCTGTAACGAGGATTACATGTGTGTTTTACCACACCTGGGATGGAAAATTCCTTTTCTTATTATTCTTACAAGTTCTGGTCTTTGTGTTTGAACTTGAAATATGAACTAATATTGGTTCTGCTTGAAAATTGATAGGCAGATTGATTTCCATAAAGGGAGGGATGGAAGAGTTAAGCAGAGTGAGGATGATCAAAATTGGTTTGTCAGAGGCGCTGGTCTCTCTCCCACTGTTAAGGTTCTTGGTGGAATACTTTTATTAGCACAGTTTTATTTGGAGGGGAGGAGCAAGTGGGAGTTGGTAAATACATTTGATTAGCTCCATTAAAAATCCTCACATTTAAGAATTGTTTTATGTGTTAATATGTTTGTTTTCCTGTTCTTTGTAATTATGTTTAAACTTAGGTAATTGGGAGGATTTGGTTGCTAACAGGTAGTTAACTACTATTTACTTAGCAATGTAATAAGCTAAGGCAAAACAAATGCAAGATAGTCCTATGGGAGTTGTGTGTTATTGCAGCATTTCTGATAACTATATGATGCTGCTTCAGTCATGATGCTCTGTACATAGAAAGTAAATATTTAGACCCTTTGGATGATTTTCGTCAATCAGTAATCAAAGTATTTTTTGTTTCTTGGGTTTATAGGAACAATGTTCATTTAGCTGGGACTGGGGTCCTTCCTTTCCTACTCAAGGAATATGGAAAGATGTTAGAATTGTGGCCTATGATCTTTTCCACTTGGATGACTTTACTTTTACTACTACTTATGGTAAGAGAAGATGATTTTTTTAAAATAAATTTTTATTGATATTTTTGGCTTTTGCAAACTTCTCATGGTATCACTGTCCTACCCTAATCCCAGACAGTCATCTTATATGACAAATAATTTTTTAAAAAAGAGGAAGAAAATCAGCAAAACAGATTCATACACTGAAAATGTATGCAATGTTCTGCCCACATGGACCTTTCTCTTGTCTGTTCTTCGGGACCATGCTTGTTCTTTGTAATTTTGTAGTATTCATTTTTGAGTATTTTGTGGTTGATCTTCCCATTTATGTTATAGTCCTTGGGCATGTTCTTTTCCTGGCTTTGTTCACTTAACTCTGCATCAGTTCACATAGCTATTTACATGCTTCTTTGTCTTCATCATAGTCTTCACTTCTTTCAGCATAAGGTAAATTTATCTTTGTTGCAGATGTTAGTTGAACTTCTGGGCTATAAAAATGGTTATATTTATAGTTCTGGGATTTTGGGACTTGTTTTTCTTTTTTAGATTTTATGACAATTTTAAAAAATTGTGGAAGTTATTTTTATGTTGCATTTAAGTAGGAAAATTTTTAAGATAGAGCAGGAGAGAGACTAGGATTAATTATATAAGTCTAGGTGCCATCTACTTGGAGATGGTCATTGAACCCACGAGAGCTGATAAGGTCACTGAGAGAAGAAGAAGAGTCCTCTGGATTTGTCTTAAGATACACTTGTATAGCTGGCTAGAGTTCAGCATTCATTCAGCAAACGCTGACGATAATAATAGTCTGAATAAAGACTTTTTCAGTATAGGTTCCCCCTAAGTGAGATCTTTGGAGGAAAATTATATTTAGACATATATTTATTCTATAGAGATTATATATATAAAATCTATATTTATATTTATTATATATAGATTTATAGACACAGATCTATATAAGTCTTTATATATCTACATCTATACACATAGATCATATGTAGATATATAGGTATGGATTTCTTGAATATCTCTATGGACATGTTATACATTTTTATTATATAGATCTATATAAGAAATCTATATTTATCTACATGCACACACCATGAAATCTATATCTACATGTATACATATGCATATAGACATGTCCGTTATTTATAGACCTATAAACAGATTTATTCTGTAGATGTAATGCTTTATACGGAAATCTATTAGCAAGATCTACATTTATTATGTAGATCTTTATATAGATAGATTTATGTCTATAAATCTGTATAACAAATATATATGTACATCTGTACACACATAAATAGGTTATATGTAGATCTATAGATATAGAATTATTCTATAGATATATTTTATATATATGTAGTTCTGTACTTATAGACACACATCTATAGATCTGTAGAATAAATCTATATAGTTATATCTATACAGAAATGTAGCTATATAGATTTATTTATATGTAGAGATAGCTATATAACAGGTCTGTGGAGCTATGTTTATACAGCTCCACATATACATATAGATATATAGATTATATGTAGGTACATAGATATGGATTTATTATATAGATCCATAGATATACCTTCAATTATTGTGTAGACTCATAGATGTATAGATCTGTATAATAAATCTATGTCTACATATAATCTATATACCTTTATAATGCATGTATATGTGTGCAGCGAAAAATAATTACAGAAAATTATTATAAAAACTAATAAACATTGATTAAACATAGATGGAAGTACTGGGCTAAGCGCTGGGGATACAATTAATAAATAGACAACCCCTGCTCCCCAGGAGCTTATAATCTAAAGGGGAGACAACACACAAGAGTAGGTGGGAAAGGAAGGGAACCCAGGGGAGCCCTGGGTACCCTAACCTAAAAAAACCCTGTCCTATTTGGGAAACACTAAATTTCCTTTATTATTATGCTCTTAATAATAATAAAAAATGGACATTTAGAAATAACAAGAAAAATAGGATTTTAAATTAACTTTAATATGCAATTATTTTGCAACTGTATATTAAATTTCATGCATTAATCACTTCTTTGTGTCCTTTTCTGAACTTACTTCTGTGTATTGAAGATGTTTTATTGTTGCTCCTCTTTTTGCAGAAAGTATTTCACCTTTCTGCCCCTCTCTGCCTCTCTCCCCCTACATAGAAGCCCTCTTGTGTAGCCAAACAAAATAATGCATTGGCCATTCTTCTTGTGGAACTGTAGTCTTGTCACCTCTCCACAGGAGGCAGGCTTTGTAATTAGTGTTCTGTAGCCATAATTATTCATGGTATTTGTCAGAGTTCAGCAGTTTTTCAAAGCTGTTTTCCTTCACGTCATTGTGTAAGTTTTTCTCCTGATTCCGCTGGACCCAGTCTGCATAAATGTAAACGAGGCAGCTGAGGTTTCTTCGAGTTGGCGGTAGTCCTCATTTCTTATGGCCCAATGACATTTCACTATGTCCATAGGCTGCAGTTTGTTCAGTGGCTTTCTGATTCATGAACATCTTCTTTATTACTCATTATGTTCCTCAAAGGCATATGTGACAGAAAGTGTCAGGAGCTGCATAGCAGGGGGTCTCTGGAAAGTGGGGAAATCTGAGAATGGAAAACAGCTGTGAGAAGTTGGGGTTTTAATGCTGTTCTAAAATAGATATCATTTTCACTTCCCCTCCCCATTCGCCACTCTCCTATTCACTCTGCTCGTTGGTCAGCTAGCACTAATGACACTATCCTTGTTTTCTGGGAGCTTATGTTCTATTGGGGAACCAACATGTCTGCATATAAGTAAGTATATATAAAACATAGAAGTGGTAATGGGGTACACTAGTTGCTTTGATAATTGGGAATGGCTTCATGTCAGGTGTGACACTTGAACTGAACTTTGAGGGAAACTAGGGATTCTGAGGGCAGCTGGGTGATGCAGTGTATGGAAAGCCAGGCCTGGAGGAAGATCTGAGTTCAAATGTGGACACTTACTGGCTGTATGACTCAGGCCAAGTCATTTAACCCTGATTACCTCAGTTTCCTCGTCTGTAAAAATGAGCTGGAGAAAGAAATGGCAAACCAATTCAATGTCTTCTCCAAGAAAACCCCAGTTCACAAAGAGTCAGACACAGCTGAAATGATTGACCACCACCACCCCAACAACAAAAGGGACTCTAAGAGGAAAAGGCAAGGAAGGAGTGCCTGCCAGACAGGGGAGATAAGCTGTACAAGGCACATAGATGGGATATAAAATGTGGCATGTGAAGAGAAACATGAAGGCCGGTGTAGCTGAACCATAGAGGTTGTCAGAGGATGTAAAATATGGTAGGATTGAAATGGTAGGTTGGAACCAAGGGCTTCACAGAGGCTTTAAATGCCAAATCGAATGGTTTATATTGGTATTTAGAGGGAATAGTACTTTCACCCAATAGGTGGTTTAATAAATGCCTACTGATTGATTCATTGACTAGGGAATCACTGGAGTTTGTTGAATAGGAGAGTTATAGTCAGAACTCGTTATTACTCATTATTGTATTACTTTGGCCTTTATGTGAAGGATGGATTTGAGGAGGGAAATGCTTTTGTTGTTTCTTGTAATCTAGGCAGGAGGTGATAAGAACCTTAATTAGAATGGTGGCTATATGAATGGAGAGAAGGGAATGGATACAAGAGATGTTGTGGGGTTGGAATTACTTGGCAACTGCAAAGCTGGTGGTGTCCTTGATAGGGGAAATCAAGAAGAGGGGATGGGCTTGGGAGAAAAGACACTGAGTTCTGTTTTGGATGCATTTGAGTATTGGGTGCTTATGGATTATTCATTTTAACATGTTTAATAGGTGATGGGGTCTAGAGCTCTGAAGAGAGACTAGGACTGGCTATATAGGACCAGAAGCCATTTATTTAGAGATGATAATTTAATCCATAGAAGTTAACAAGGTCACTGAGAGTTTAAGGAGAGAAGAGAACACAATAAAGAGTTAAGGGCTATGTTCACAGGGTCGAAGTTACAAGGGATGGTATAGAAAAGCCGAGTGAAGGATAGTTAGAGAGGAAAGAGAAGCATGAAAAGCTGGGGAGGAGACAGTAACCAGGAGGACAGGCAAATCACCTGTGTGAAGTTAAGAAAGATAAGGACTGAGGAAAGGCCATTGGATTTGGCAATTAAGAGATTAATGGTGACTTTGAAGAGAGTGGTGTCAGTTGATTGAGGTTAGAATCCAGATTATAAGAGGTTGAGAAGTGAAACATGCCCAGTACCTGGTGTGTGCTAAGTGCTTAAGAAATACATGTTGACTGACAACTTCACTGACTGAAGAGAGAGAAGTACTGGCAACAGATGGACATGAATTTTTCTAGGTCTTTGACTCTGTTAGGGAGAAGAGATATTCTTCCCTCCCCCTCCCCATTAAGTTTGTGTAGCCAGATTTGAACTCAGGCCTTCCTGACTCCAGGGCCAACATTCTGTCCACTGCTGTGATTTCACCTGTGCCCACCTGGAGTGATTTCATTGGGGATAGGAAGCCAGGTTTGCAAAGCGGTGAGGAGCGAGTGGCTAGTGAGGAAATAAAAATAGTGAATATAACATGCTCTCTAGAAGATGAAGGATGGAGAAAGAACTGGAATGATCACTTGAGGTCTGGTAAGGTCAGTAGGATTTTATTTTCTAACCTAGATGAAATGTTGAGTGGCGAGGAGATCAATCAAGCCAGAGATTTGAAGCTTCAGCGAGGGTGAGGATACCTGGTAGAAGATGCTGAAGGAAAGCTTACACATGCATAGCCCTCACTTTTAAGGAGCTCCCTCTGTGAACCTCTCATAGAGAAACACAAAGCAAGTAGCAATATGATGAGTGCCTAAGAAGAGGACCAAGTGCTGGGAGATGAGATGAAGGGGGAGAAGGCTTCATGGAAGAAGTGCCTGTTGAGCTGGGTCTTGAAAATGGAGGTATGGTGGAGGGGAAGAGGAGGGTACTGAAGGATAGGGAGGAAGGGGAAAGCATGATGGAAGCATAGGTTGTGGGAAAGTGTAGACATTTTCAGTGGAGAGTGAATATTCCAGTTTGGATGGAACACGTGTGAGAGGTTGGGAATGTGAGAGAAAACTAAGAAAGAGGTACTTGAATGCCACACTAGGGACTAGGTAAGACTTTCTCTAGCAGACAATCAATTGAAAGTTTTTAAGTAAAGATCAGGCAAAGTAATATAATATTCAGGAATGCAGTTTTATTCTTTTGCATTTATTTGGTTCATGTAGTGGCACAGTGTGGGATATGAATTGAATAAATCCAAATTCAAATCCTGTCTCAGACGTATTGACTGTATGATCTTGGGCAAGTAACTTCTCTGTGGCTCCATTTTCTTATCTCTAAAATGGAACACCTACCTCCCTGGGTTGTTGTGAGAATTGAATGAATTAACAGAGTCAAGTGCTTTGTAAACCTTAAAGCACTATGTAAATGCATTAATTCTACGTTGGCTGGTGTTATCACCACTTTACAACATTTTATGTCACTCATTCACCTGGCCTTGTCTGGTCTTCTCTTCCTGCTCCAGCAGCTCCAGAAGGAGCCACTTTCTGTGTTTCTTTCATGGCTGCAGAAAGAAGCAAATTTAGGCCATAGGATGGGCATCCTTTTACCACAATCATCTTCATTTTATAACTAATACTCAGCTGTTAGACTCTTCCATGATAGTTTTTTTTTTTTTGGTTACTTGAAGGTATTATTCAGCAAAGAAAACACCTTGCTTCTCCACTCTCTTTGATAGAATTTCATATTTTTTGCAGTTAGTATACTCTGCAATGCCTGTTGTTTTTCTGCATCTGTAAAACAAGACAAAAAAACCAGTAAAGATTTTTATCCCAAGGTTCATTATTTCTTCTCCCTCTGTATCTGTTTGTTCATCTGTAAGCAGCACAAGTCAAAGGACTTTATTGATTTTTTTGAGGTCTCTGACCTATGATTTTATTGGAATCATGAACTTGAAATGAGGAAACTCCTAGCAATTCAGATTGGCACATGCTTTGCAAGAGCCTGGAGGCTCTTAGGGAATAAGTGAGTTGCCCACGGTCATGCAGCTTATATGTCAAAGGCAGGACTTGAATTCAGGTCTCCCTGACTTTGAGGCCAGCTCTCTGATGCTGTCTCTAATGCCATCCTGCTTCCCTATTTCATTGATTCGTTTTTAAAAATTAAATTGTTATTGATATCACCTGCATCTCCCAATGTATCAATTTCATTCCTTCCCTCCTCTCAAGGAGCTATATATATTGTAACAAAGAATAAAAAAGTAAAAAAAAAAAACAACCCATAACACATTGGAAAAAGTTTGACATTATCTTAATTGTTCTATACCAGTGGTTCTCAACATTCCTAATGCCACGATCCTTTAATACAATTCCTCATGTTGTGGTGATCCCCAACCATAAAATTATTTTCCTTGCTGCTTCATAACTGTAATTTTGCTACTGTTATGAATTGTAATGTAAATATCTGATATGCAGGATGTATTTTCATTGTTACAAGTTGAACATAACACACAGGTTGAGAACCACTATATCTATACCCTTAGTCATCTCTATTTGAAGAAGGGAGGGAGGAGAGGTACGTTTTCATATGTCTTTTGGGCCCGCATTTGGACATTTAGAATTTCACAGCATTGATTTAAATTATTTTGCTGTTGTTTCTTTTTACAGTGTAGTTATTGTTTGTCCTGTTTTCCTGGTTCTGCTTACTTCACTTTGCATCAGTTTGTGGAGGCCTTTCTATTTGTTACATTCATCATTTCTTATAATACAGTTATATTCATGTGCCACACCTTATTTATCCATTCTCTAATCAATCGCCATATACTTTGATTCCAATTCTTTTTTGCTATAAAAAGTGTTGGTACAAATATTTTAGTATATATGTGTGTGTATGTATGTGTCTATATGCATATGTTCATATATATGCACATACGGTACACACACATTTTGTGGAATAGCAGTGAAATCTCTGAGTCAAAGAGTATAGCTGTTTTACCAAAATAACTATGCAAGGTAGTGATATAGATTATACATATCTAGTCATGCAAACCATATTTCCATATTAGCTATGTTGCAAAAGGGAACAGGCTAACAGCCAAGAAAAACAAGGTTTAAAAACTGTGCTTCGATCTGCATTTAGACTTCATCAGTTCTTTCTCTGGAGGTGGATAGCATTTTTCATCATACATTTTTCAGAATTGTTTTGGATCATTGCATTGCTCAGAATAGCCAAGTCATTCACAGTTGATCATTGTATAATGATGTTACTCTCTACAAAGATCTCCTGGCTCTGCTCATTTCACTTTGTACTTCACAGAAGAAACTATTGTGAAACCATTGTGCTTGTCATTTCGTGTAGTACAATATTCCATCCTAGACATATACCACAATTTGTTCAGACATTCCCCAGTTGGTGGGTGTCCCTTCAATGTTCAGTTCTTTGCTACCACAAAAGAACTGCTATATTTTTGTACCTATGGGAATTTTTCCTTTTTCTTTGATCTCTTTGGGGTACAGACTTAGTAGTAGTTTTGCTGAGTCAGAGGGTCTGCAGACTTCCATAATTTTTTGGGCATAGTTCCAAGTTGGGGGGGTCTCAGAGATTGCACAGTGAGTGAAGCCTCTTGATTTACGAGGGAGTAGCCATAGTTCACTTATCTATAAGCCAGATCTATGCGGTTTTTCATATATTCATAATCAGAATTATGTGAGTTACAGATCAGACTGTTCAGAGGGCTCACAATGAGAAAGGAGACTTACGTATCACCAAGGTAACCAAGAAAGCTTAAGCATAAGCTCTCTGAAACAGAAGACAAAGTAATACAATGATGATCATCAGTATTAACTAACATCAAATTTCCTTGTATCCTGGTAACCCACTCTCACTATCCATTTAATCAGCACATTTCGTGTCCTAGATGTCTCATCTTGTCAACTGGTCCCCGGAAATCTCTTAGACATTCTAGAATAGGCCTTATTCTCAGGGCAACTTTGAAGGGAGGCTGTTTCTCTGGTTCCAGTTCATTTGTAGAGGTTCCTAGATATTTCCTAAAATCCACCAGTAACAAGACTTAATACAATTTAAAATAATCTCTTAAATTTATTTTTTCAAACCCGAAACTTGTGGGAATTGAAGGGATTAGGACATCAAGTAATTAATTGAGGGTTTTGGGTAAACTACACTGATTCCATCTTATGACTCAATTCTGGAGCTAGCTTGGTTCCCTTTCTATTCAATTATGGGTCTACTCCAACTTCTGCCTTGTGAGAAATCTTTATTCAGTTGCAGGAATTGGGAATAAATGTTATTGTGTTGTTTGAACCTAACTCTTTGTGGCTGGAAAATTGGACCATCTCTATATGCTGCCTAAAGACCCTTAACTAAGGACCTGTGTTATGCTGACCAGAAACTCAGTTAGAGCCAAACATTGATATAAGAGAGTTTTCTCATAATTGTACATTTCAAGCAGCCCATATGTTTTGTCTGAAAATTGGCCCCATATTGATAAATCAGTTACTGTTTCCATGTTTCTTTGATTATATAAAGCTAAGGAATAGAGAAGCAGCTCTTTTTCTAGTTTTGGAGAATTATACCTATTCACTCCTCAAGACCCTTCCAACTTGGAAAGTCCTTACTCTTTCATCCAATTAGAAATCAGATTACTTAATGCTGTATTGTTTCCTTTTCCTTTATTGGCCTTATTTGATTCGTTGTTTTTAATGCCTAAAAATGTATTTCCCCTGTATTTAAGGTTCATTGCCAAAGCTGCGGAAGGCTGCTGATCCCGATTTGTTGGGCAGTTGACATACATTGCTTAATAAATCAGAATGCTCAGAAACTCAAGCCTTTATTTCCTCAGTTATTTCATCTTTCACCCACCACAGGTGTGAAGTTGTAGCTCAGTTGTTTTAATTTGCATTTCTTTAATTAATAGTGATTTAGAACATTTTTTCATATGACTACAAATACCTTTGATTTCTTCTTCTGGAAATTGCCTGTTCATATCCTTTGACCATTTATCAATTGGGGAATGACTTATATTATTATAATTTGACTCAGTTCTGTGTATATTTGAGAAATGAGACTTTTTTCAGAGATATTTTCTGTAAAATTTTTTTCTCCCAGTTTCTGCTTTCCTTCTAGTTTTGGCTGTGTTGATATTTTTTTTTTGTGCAAAACCTTTTTAATTGAACATAACCAAAATTATGCATTTTGCATGTTGTGATACTGTCTGTCTCTTCTTTAATCATAAATTCTTCTGTTATTCATTGATCTGACAGGTAAACTATTCCGTACTTCCCTAATTTGCTTATATCAGCCTTCATTTCTAACTCATGTACCCATTTTAACCTCTTTGGGTATACAGTGTGAAATGTTGTCTGCCAAACGTTTTAAAAACAAGTCAACCCACTGGCCACGTCTATTTATGTATTATCTCATTCTGCTCATGTTGTTTCCCATCTCTTTGCTGAGAAGTGAGAAACCAGCATTGTATTTCCACTTATAGTCCTCTCTGGTACTGAGAAAAGAACAGAAAATGAAAACTCTGGGTGGCAGGTGTTTGAATATTTCACATTTATCATGGTAGTTCAGGAGTCCCCTGCTTGTCTTTGTTCTCTTCTGCATTTTCTTTAGTTCTCTTCTGTTTAATGATTCGTTGATGTTCTTTTCTTTCTTTCTGTATCCTTGTCATTCTCCTCACTCACAATCCCTTTCCCCTCAAAAAAAAAAGTCCTTCCTTGTGAAAATCAAGTACTGACAAGTGAAACAAGTTCATACATTAGCTGTCTGTCTCGTTTGGTATTTGTTGCCCATCACCTCTGAGCCAAGAGGGGGAAGTTTGGTTAAGCAATTGTTTTCTTGGGTCACTGTTGGTCATTGTGTTGGTCATGGTTCTTAAGTCTCTCACACTTGTTTTTCTTTACTGTGGTGGTCCTACCCTTATATAAATTGTTTTTCTAGTTCTTCTTGGTTTATTTTTTTATCATTTGGTATAAGGCCTTCCAGGTTTCTCCTTTTGTCATTTCTTAGAGTGTAGTAATTCTCTGTTATATATATATACATATATATATAAAATCATAATTTGTTTATCCGTTTCCCAATTGATTAGCATCTCTGTAGTCTCCCCCCCTTTTGCTACTATAAAATATTGCCTCTTCAATATTTTTGTACGTGTAGGTCCTTTTGTTTTTAAAATCTCTTTGGGGTATAAATCTTGTAGTGACATTACTAGATCAAAAGATTATGTCCTGCACAATTTGGTGATGTTTTTGGTTATAGTTCCCAGTTGTTCTTCATGAGGACTGGACCAATTCAGAGCTCCACTAACAGAGCATTGATGCTCTGGGTTTCCTGTAGTACCTCCTACATTTATCATTTTCCTTTTTTTTTTTTATTCTTGCCAATCTTATGGATTGAAGGTAGAACCTCAGAGCTGTTTTAATTTGTATTTTTCTAATAATGAGTGATTTGGGGCTTTTTCCTCATATGGCTGTTGATAACTTAGATTTATTCCTTTGAGAACTGCTTGTTCATGTCCTTGGACCATTTTACTATTGGAGGATGACTGTAATTAAATTATGTACTTAAATCACTTCCTTATGGATCTTGGAGAACTGCATTTATTTAGGTGCAATAAGTTTTCAGTTTTGTGTGATCATAGTTTACCATTTTTATGTGATTCTCTCTACTCTTTTTTTTTGGTCAGAAACACTTTCTATAAACAGTTGTGATAGGGATTTTCTTCTTAGTTCTTTTAAATTCTTTATGATTCATGCTTTTATTTCTAAGTTACAATTTGGAACTTGACTCAGTATATGATGTCAGATGTTGATATCACTAGGCCCTTGAGGATCTTGTCTGATATTCTGTGGTTCTTTCACCTCTACCTTATTTTCCTCTAAAATAAAAGTCAGAAAATTATTACTTGTGATAGAACTTGGGTTTTCTGGAAATTGAACATTGAATGATGAACTGATTTTTAGCATTGGCTGAGGAAAATGGCAGTCTAAGATCAAGTTGTACAAAGAATATTTGCCTCCCAAAAAGTATGGTTTGAGTGAATTACTTATTAAGGGAAAAAACAAGTAGATTTTTTTGTAGTTAGTAGACCAATAATTTAGTTGTCCCAGTTTGCAGTTTGAAGTCCCCTTTCCCCTCAAAGCTAAGAGGAGGTTGTGATGTGTTTGTTTTTTTTTCACCTCTCCTGGTGAATAAATGTACTGTTTTATTTAATGTTTTAAGGATAAAAATGGCAGCCAGCACTCCCTAGAGTATTTTGAAGTTTCCAAAAATAATCCCATGTCTGAGCTAAAGCTAACTCAGCTGAAGTTTCCATGGAAAACCTTTATAGGAGAAGGCTAGATTTATTCATTCTAGGTTAGTTGCTTCTTGGCTCCCTCTTTTCCTTCTGAGTCACTACCTGGCCAGAGGAACCTGGGTATGTGTATCTGTTTCCTTTTTTGGGGAGCCTCTCTGAGTCAACTTGAGAAGAGATTAAGAATTTGGGCAATAAACCAGGGAACTAACCCTTCAGTCATATTTGACATCATAACCAATATACTAAGTAACCGATTTTGCTGTTTTCTATACTATACTTTGTATTGGACTTTATCATTTTCAAAATTCTGGCACATACATTTTACCCTCCCAAGGCCTTTGTCATGGTGGGACTAGGACCAGAACCAAAGTCAGTGCTTTCACCTCCATCCCAAGTTTTGCCTTTTTATATGGTGATCTACCTCTCTCAGTTGACACAAACTTTATCAGCCCCTCCTATATGCCAGATGCTCTGCTAAAAGATGAGGAACACAAAGCTGAAAACTGACACCATTCCTCCCTGTGGTAGAAACACCTTTATAATGTAAGCTAGCTTAGTTTTTCCCTAAAGGGGTAATAAAATCAAACTAAAGATTCACTTAGCCCAGGGGGATTAAGTCTTAAATCTTTGATGTTGGGACCAGCTCCAACATCTGAATCAACATACCCTCCTGAGTGGCATGTCACCATTAAAAATGTGGAGGTGAGTAGAGCGGTATCCAGATGAACCAGTGCTACGTCCCTGCTTAATAGCTTGTCCACGCTATTGTTATATTAGTTTATTTTGTTAAGTGTTGTGGAATCTGCGAGTTTCCCATTTTGTTACTGTCACCATCCCAAATGCCAGGTTGGTCTAAGGAAGGCCTGAGCAGATATAACTTTACATTTGTTCAGTTTATAAAATGTCATGTGGTTCACCCTGGGCTTCATCTTTAGGTGGAAGTGAATGAGATGTGCTTTCAGTATTTCAGTTGTTAAGCTGCTGAGGATTAGAATATGACAATGTAAACCGGAGTTGTGTTAAACATTTCGACGTGATCTAAAGTTAACAGCTTTCTTCTGCCTCCTCATGGAGTGGAATGTGTGATGCTGGTGTTTCAAAGGCTAGAGCAGCCGAGTACAAGATAATAATGGAATAGTAATAATGCAGTAATAAGAACTAGAAGACGATAAGGGAATAGCTCATGATCATGTAGGGGCAGCTGGGTGGCACAGTGGATAGAATGCTGGGCTTTGAGTCAGAAATCTGCTCAGACCCTTACTAGCTGTGTGACTCTGGGCAAGTCACCTAACCTCTCTTTGCCTCGGTTTCCCTATCTATGAAATGAGGACAATAATAGTATCTACCTCCTGAAGTTGTCGTGAGGATCAAATAAGCTATATGGCATATACTGAGTACCACATAAATGTTAGCTGTCATTGTTGTTCAGTACTTTGACATGTCATTATCCTTAGTTTTTATTTTTTACAAAGTGGTAAAATAACTTGTCTAGGATCCTATAAGCAAGTTCTTGAGGCAGCATTTGAGCCAACATTCAGTTTTTTTTTCCTGCCTCCCCAATATGCAACACTGCCCACAAGCAAATCAATTTATTAAGACATCTAGTACCTGGCATTTGTTATTTGAGATTGTGCTTGGTTAAATTGGGAATTCATTGCCAGCTTTGGCCATCATAACTATATCAATGGCCTGCTAAGGGGCTTCAGCCTCCATCAGTGTAGGGAGTCGTGTGTGAAATTTTACATCATTGGATTATTAAAGTATTTATGTATACTATCATTTTAAAACAGCGGTTCTCAACCTGTGGGTCGTGACCCCTTTGGGGGTTGAACAACCCTTTCACAAGGGTCACACAGGTCACCTAAGACCATTGGAAAACACATATTTCCAATGGTCTTAGGAACTGAGACACCGCTCTTCTGTCTGTCTTTAGGTGGGCCCGCCCACATGCAGATATGCCCACATAGGAGTATTAAAGGGTTGTGGCATTAGGAGGGTTGAGAACCACTGTTTTAAAATTATATGTTATCTTTTCAATCAACAGAAATTATTTTTCCCCTGCTTGCCCTTCTTAAAAAAATGAAAGCAAAGCTGTTTTTTTAAATAAATAAGCATAGTCAAACATAAACAAATTCCTGTATCACGCATGTCTTAAAAATGTCTGTGTCATTCTGCACTCTGAGCCCCTCATGTCTCTGTCAGTAAGTGGGCATCCTGCTCCATCATCAGTTCACTGGAATTATGCTTTGTCATTGCACTGATCAGAGTTAAGAGAGTATTTGTGGATGTCTATGGGATCACAAATGGTGCTACCTTCTTGGCGAATCTAAAAGAGCCTAGAGATAATACTAACCCTTTTCTATACATATATTTTCTTTTCTTTTTCTCTTTTTATTTCAGTGAGCAGTACCAGGGAGTGGAATCTTAAAATAGAGGCTTATTTTGATGTAGTTAGCTCCAAACCATTTGGTGGCCAAGTAACAGTGAGCATTCCAGGTTTGCAGAGCCACCAGATATATGACATTGAACTTCGTCCTGGGAAAAGCATGATCCCCTTGCTTCTGAACATCAACAAGGTAAGAGGCTGATTCTTGCTAAGAAGCATATGGGGTGAAAACTAGGTCCTTTTCATTTCCAAAGGACAAGAGACAAGAGGCTATGTGAGTCATTTGTCTCCATATCTTGATTCCTTTGCATTTTAAAAATTCACACTTACAAAATTAATCCACATTGTGCATTCTGGAGAACATTTTCTGCCCAAACCCATTTTGGTACGTTTCCTTTCCCCTTCATTTTTAGCTTCTGTATAAACTACCTCTTTTCTCTAGCTGTCAGAACTGGAGAATCGATTAGGCTCCCCACAGAAAGTAGACTTCAGAGGCTCATAAAAGAAGGGGAAAGTGTGACTCAGTATCCTTGGGCCTTAAGGAGGCGAAAGATAAGCATTGCATCTTTAGTATTAGAAACATTATTCCAGAACCAATAAGTATAATTTAAGAGTAAATTAAAGATAAGATTAATTTTGGTACCAGTTAACATTTGTTCATACATCTCCAAGTACAAACATCCTCAGCTTTTATGTGCTGACGTAGAGTTCCTTGTCCTCTCCCTCTGGATGCTTTTTATATTGAATTAGCACAATTCTGCAACAAAAAAGAGGGGCCAGCACTGGAGGACCAAATGATGGGTCAAAGATACTCATAGCTGGGCAGAGTCTGTCTGAATTGTCTTGCCTGTTAGAAGGCAGGCAGGACAGGACATAGCTCATTATCTTCCATGTAGTAGGAGCTGCCTGATGAATCTTCAGGTCTGATTGAATTGAATTGAATTGAAAAAGCTTGGTATTAGAAAATCTTGAGACTCCAAATCCCTGTGAATACATGCCTATATTAATTTACCATCAGAATTCTGAAACCAGCTTAATAATAAGTTCTCTTTTGAGGTAAAAGAGAAACTTTAGAATAGAGTCTTCATAAATTTTTTCCACTTGTGACCCCTTCAGTTCTTTTGAAATTGTGGGTTGCAACTGATTAGAAAGATGAGTGCTGAAGGGTAACAGCTTTACAGAGGAGAGGAAAATGCATACTATCAGAAACATGAAGCACCAGTGCAGTTTTCTGAATTTCTGTGCTGCCACTTTTTTCTTTCCTCATACTTTCTTTGCTTGTTAGTTACTCTAACTCTCTTCTTTCCTACTGAAAGTGTGACACACTGATTGGAATATTGTTTTTCGCTTAATTTCTGTCTCCTGACAATTCTACTTTTCATTTCCAAAGTTTCTAGACTCAGAATTTGAATTTGCATTTCATTTTTATGTAACATGTTATTGGCTGTGATGCAGTGAATAAAGAAAGCTGGACACATATGACAGTAGTTTTTAATTATTTGCTGGACATGTGGCCCAGGTTATTTACATGGGACGACTTTGTTTCTTAAGAACATTACAGTGGAGACTTGGTGGCCTAATGGACACGGAAACCAAACTGGGTACAATATGACAGTAACTTTTAAACTGGAAGGAGGCTATCATATTGAAAAATTAACTAAGGTGAGTAAGCATTTCTGATTCCTGTGGTCTTTTTTATGCTAATTTTAAAACTTACAAATCAATGAGATAACATGTTAAGTGCTTACATTATGT
Organism: Pseudocheirus occidentalis; assembly: GCA_028646575.1. Classification (NCBI taxonomy): domain Eukaryota; kingdom Metazoa; phylum Chordata; class Mammalia; order Diprotodontia; family Pseudocheiridae; genus Pseudocheirus; species Pseudocheirus occidentalis. The sequence continues at coordinate 31,134,210 of CM053601.1, read as the reverse complement.
TGCCATCACCAGCAACATTATTATTCCTTAATCGGCTGTTGTATAGATAATTTAGGTCAATTTGGAAAACAGGCAAGTGTTCCAGGTACAATATTTCTCTTGCTTGCTTAAACTTTTTCACTGCCAGAGAATTGGGCTCTATTTGGAAGGAGTTGTTAAAACATAAAGAGCCCCTTCCCCTCTCCGTCAATACCCCCCCTTTAGCTAGTGGCATTGATGAAAACAGTGGAGTACTTTGTATGTAGTAAAGGCAGCATATAAACAGTTTTGCTTTTGATGTAACAATATATCACATTGCAGAGTGTGTGTTGAAAAGCCTGCTGGGAGATTGGTAACATTTAGAAACATTACTGATATAAAGCTTTCCTTGTTTGGTTTAGTTTGCAAGTTCCTTCTTAAATTTTCTTTTATATATATAAAGTTAAGCATGGAAAATGCTCAGGGTATACCTGAAGCTGGGGCAGCTTGGAGTTTTTCAGTCTTCCCACAAAAGTATCTTTGTCTGGTTCCCTGCACTCTGATATGGTGACAGAGAACTTCAGAGCAGCAGAGCTCATGACATCATTTCAGATAACTTCCCTAAAACAGATGCGGTGAGAGTCAGACTTCACAGAGTTAGGCACCCAAGTCCCAGTAACACTTGATAGTAAGAGTGTGGAGAGATAGGGCTAATTATTTCAAATAATGCCTGCATGTTTCATGTGTTTTCAGCATTTAAATCTAATAGGCATATTTAAGCAATATTTAAATATTTGATTCTGCCAAATCAAGGCTTGCTCTGCCATCTACAGTGTTTCTATTTTTTCTTCTTCTGTGGTCCCATGTGTGTTGAGTATATTTTCTCTAATTTATTTAGAGAAATTCTCTAGTTTATTTAGCTCCTTATATAGGTATGTTGGTTAGGCAAAACTTTGGTATTCAGTATTCACATATTCTGTTTGTTTTTTGTTATTTTGGAGGGCATTGGGGTTAAGTGACTTGCCCAAGGTCACATGGCTAGTTTTGTGTGTGTGTGTGTGTGTGTGTGTGTGTGTGTGTGTGTGTGTGTGTGTGTGTGTGAAGTGTCTGAGGCCGGATTTGAACTCAGGTACTCCTGGCTCCAGGGCCGTTGCTCTATTCTCTGTGCCACCTAGCTGCCCCAGTATTCACATATTCTACTTTTATGGTCTGTGTTTGTCGCATGACAGTATTTCTTGTGGGTTGTAGGAGAATCCCACACATGCATTTTCTTCTCCATTGTCCATTGCATAACCACGAGGAATTCAGTCAGAGTTGTAAATATTAACTGCCTACTAAGTGCCAACCATTGTGCTACGTGCTGGGGATACAAAGAAAGTCCCTGCCCTCAGAGCTTACAGTCTAATGGACAAAAGATTAGATGTAAAAATAAACTGAAAAGGATTTGGACAAGAGGGTGCCTGTCTTGAGGGCATGATCAAGTCTTGCAGCCAGGGTGGGAAATGCTCTGAGGAGGCACTGAGTTACAGAGTTGATTTCATCTTGGAGGATAATGAATTTCTGGAGATCAGGAAGAGCAACTGGGTGAGAAATGAATCTGACTGACTAGGGTTGTACTAAAGTAGATATTTCATAGACAAGCCTAGACTGTCTAAAAATAATAAAGGGTGATATTTGAAAAGACCCTTTGAGTATTTTCCAGTTTCTGGGAGAATCATAAGAATTCAACTCTTTAATTCTACCCCTGGATAATACCTAGCCCTGAAGTCCCAACCAGTGTAAAAGCTATCTCCAGAGATGAGAAGACCATACATAGATTCTCAGCTGAGGGCTGTCTGAGAGAAAGACAGTCAGCTTGGAAATAAAACACCCACTTTAGGGTGCTTCCTAAGCAGCATCTTCCAACACTGCATGAATGGTGATTATCTTCTATGAAATTACACTCCCATCTTTGTTGTATGACAACTTCCCAACATGAAATTGGGACAACATTCTTGTTTTATTCTTATTAAAAGCTAACCAGTGAGGTCTCTTCTTGCCTTAGTTCTTTTCATTGATCTCTATCAATTTTTTTTAAAAAGAGAATGACTCATTTAAAATTCTGAACTTAAATATCCAAAAAGAGCATTTACACACACAACAGAACACAGAGGATTCTTTATAGACCTTCCATTTCATACAATTTGCTTTTTAATAAAAGTATATAATAAATTCTGTGTTATTTTCTTTTTTAATTAATTTTTTTTATTTTCTTGTTTACAGCATTCCTTTGCATGAGATTTTGAGTTACAAATTTTCTCCTGTCTTTCCCCTACCCCAACCCCAAAACAAGCGATCCCACTTTAAAGCCCCTCCCCCAATCTACTCTCTTTTTATGCCCTCCTCCAACACCACTCTTTCTTGTAGGGCAGGGAGGGTCTCCCTACCCCAGTCCCTGTATATCTTAATTCCCAGTTGCATGTAGTTAATAATAATAATAATATGTGTATATATACATATATACATATATTTTGTTTTTTAACATTTGATTGTAGAGCTTTAAATTCTAGATTCTTCGATTCTTCCCTTGTCACCCACCCCCACTGGAAGGACAAGCAATTCAATACAGGCTGTACATGTGTAATTATGCAGGACATCTCCACAGTGGACCTATTGTGAGAGGCTGATTATATGTCCCTCCTTCCTATCCTGCGCCCACCCCCGTTCTATTCTCTACTCTATCCCTGTCCCTTTACTGAACCGTGTGCTTCCAGCAACCCTCCCCTAGACCCTGCCTTCCCCTCTGTCATCCCACCTCTCATTCCCATCCCCCCTGCTCTCCTGAGTGGCATGATACCCATTTAGATTTATGTTGTTCCTTCCCTAAGTCAAATTCAATGAGAGTAAATGAAAGTGAAGTTGTAACAGCTATCCCTTGCCTCTTCTATATGGTATGATTAACCTCATTTTGTCTCTCTGTGTTTCCTCTCATTCTAGTCCTCTCCCACCTCAGAATTTCACCTTTTAAGGTATCATCTCTTCGTATTCAATTGATCCCGTACCCTCTATGTACACATAGACACACATGTTCAGATATGTATTCATATGCATATATACCCTCCTATATGGACATATGTGTGGGATACATATATACATTTGTATTCCCTTCACCTAACCTCATACTAAGAAAAGTTTCGTAAGTTACTATTATTGTTTTTCCATATTGGCATGTAAGTAGTTCAACTTTGACAAGTTCCTTATGATTTCTTTCCCAATTCTGTTTTATTTTCAATACTGTCCTGCTCATCTCTGTGCTTTCTTCTGAAGTTCTTTTGTTCATTTAAAAATATTTCAATGGCCCATATCTTGTTTTTTTGGTGTCACTATTGCTTCCACAATGAAAAACAAAGAGAAAGGGAGGGAAAAAAACCCAACCACCCTTTTAATAATTGCATTCAAGCAAAATGAATCCATTCCCTTGGCATGTTAAAAAAAATGTGCATCTCTTTCTGCGCGTTGTGTCAGGAGGTAGGTTACATGCTTCATCCTAGGCCCCATGGAAGTTCTTATGTCTTCCGTAGTTCTTTTTGTTCTTTTTCTCTATAGCATTGTAATTGTATAAATTATTCTTCTGGTTCTGCTTACCTCTGTGTCAAGTCACATGATCTAGGAATCTGAAAATGGCTTGTTTCTTATAGTGCAATAATATTCCTTTACATTCATACCCCACGATTTTTTTTTTTTTGGATATTCTCTGTGTCTGAGAAGCCATCTAAAGTCTCTCATAGAGTTTTTGCTTTTCTTCCTCTCCCCTCCTCCATTTTACTCTCTTTTTCAGTATTAGAAAGTTTTTTTTTCCCTCTGTTAAGTCACTCTCTGATATTAGCCTTCCTCCTAACTCCCCCAACTGCCTTAGTGTTTTCTTTTTCCCCTGTTGTGTTTGATATATTTCTGCACCAAATTGTGTGTGTTCATTTCATATAAGTAAGGTTCATCTAATGCCCAGACCTCCCATTCCTTCCTCCATGTTGTATCTCTTGTTCTCATATATTCCAGTTATGATAAATAACAAGTTCTGCTCCCTTCTTCATCCTGTCTGTGCTGGTAGATTTTTCCTTTTACACTCTCTTACCTTTCCCTTCTTAAAACTCTCATAAAAAGAACCAATCCATTCCTAGGTCCTCTTTTTCTTATTTAACTGTCCCAATATCCTTTGAAGCCATTATGTTCTTTCTTGTTGAGTCCCTAATAACAGTATTTGGGATTGATGTGAAGGTGCGGCTACTATTTGATTTAGGTAATTGTGATAATATTAATGAAGTGAGAAAATTTTGTTGTTCAGTCAGTCTGTCATGTCCAACTCTTCATGATCCCATGGACCATTGCACTCCAGGCCTTTCCGTCCTCCACTGTCTGTCAAAGTTCATATTCGTTGTTTCCATAATACTGTCTATCATCTCTTCCTCTACTGTCCCCTTTTCCTTTTGCCTTCAGTCTTTCCCAGCTTTATGGTCTTTTCCAATGAGTCCTGTGTTTGTGTTATGTGACCAAAGAATTTAAGCTTTAGATTGAGTATTTCACCTTCCAGTGAATAGCTTGAATTAGTTTCCTTAAGTATTGACTGATTTGATCTCCTTGCTGTCCAAAGTTCTTTTGAAAGTCTTCTCCAGCACCATAATTCAAATGCATTGATTTTGTGGCACTCAGCTTTCCTTATAGTTCAACTCTCACAACCATACATTGCCACTGGAAAAATCATATCTTTGTTGACAAGGTGATGTCTCTGCTGTATGCTGTACAGAGATGCCATAGCTTTCCATCCAAGGAGCAAGCATCTTTTAATTTCATGGATGTAGTCACCATTTACAGTGATCTTTGAGTCCAAGAATGGAAAATCTGATACTGCTGCTATTTCTTCTCCCTCTATTTGCCAGGAAGTGATGGGGCTAGTTATTAAGATCTTAGTTTTTTTGATGTTAAGCTTCAAGCCAGCTTTTACATTCTCCTCCTTCAACCTCATTGAGGCTTCTTAATTCCTCTTCACTTTCTGCCATCAGAGTGACTTTGTCTACATATCTGAGATTGTTGATATTTTTCCAACACCAGCAACCTTAATTCTGGCTGTTGATTCATATAGCCTGGCATTTCTCATTATATACTGTGCACATAAATAAATAAGGTGACAGCCTTGTCACATTCCTTTTCCAAGCTTAAACCAATCAGTTGTTCCATGTTTAGTTCTAACTTTTGCTTCTTGATCCATATCTAGATTCCTCAGGAGACAAGTAAGATGATCTGGTATTTCCATCTCTTTGAGGACTTGCCACATTTTGTTGTGATCCACACAAATCATAGGCTTGAGTGAAGTCAGTGAAGCAGAAGTAGATGTTTTTCTGGAACTTCTTTATATTCTCTATAATCCAGTGATTGTTGGCAATTTGGTCTCTAGTTCCTCTGCCTCTTTGAAAACCAGCCTGCTCTTCTGGTAATTCTCAGTTCACATATTTCTGAAACCTAGCTTGTAGAATCTTAAGCGTAACTTTGCTGGCATGTGGAATGAACACAGTTGTTCCAATATTTTTGGCTTTCTCCTTCTTTAGTGTTGGGCCATAAACTGATCATTTCCATTCCAGTAGCCACTGTTGAATTTTCCAAATTTACAGGCATATTGAATGCAGCACTTTAACAGCATTGTCTTTTAGGGTTTAAAATAGCTCAGCTGGAATTCCCTCACCTCTGTTAGCCTTATTGTTAGTGCTCCTTATGGTTCACTTGACTTTATTTTCCAGAATATCTGGCTCTAGATCAGTAAGCACACCATTGTGATTATCAGTAATGTTAAGATCTTTCTTGTGTAGTTCTTTTTTTTTTTTAGTTTTTTTTATTTATTTACTATTAGTTAACAACATTCAGCTCCACAGGCTTTTGAGTTACAAATTTTTTCCCCTTCCCTCTCCTCTCCTCTCTCTCTATGGCAGCATACAATCTGATATAGGTTCTACAAATACCTTCACATTAAACATTAGTCAAGTTGTAAAGAAAGATTATAACAAATGGAATGAACAAGAAAAAAGGAACGAAATAAAACAAAAAAGAGAGAGAGAACAAGTAGTTTGCTTCAGTCTGCGTTCAGTCTCTGTAGTTCTTTCTCTGGATGTGGATAGCACTTTCTATCATGAGTCTTTGGGAGCTGTCTTTATAGCCTTGCATTGCTGAGAGGAGCCCAGTCTGTTAAAGTCAGTCATCACAGATATGATGTGTCTGTGATGGTGTACAGTGTTCTCCAGGTTCTGCTCCTCTCACTCAGCATCGGTCTATACATCTTGTATAGTTCTTTTGAATAGCATTGCTACCTCTTATCTCTTCTGCTTCTGTTAAATCCTTACCATTTGGTCTTTTATCCTGCCCATTTTTGCATGAAACTTTCCCTTGATATCTCTAATTTTCTTAAAGAGGCCTCTTATCTTTCCCATTCTATTGTTTTCTTCTGTTTCTTTGCACTGCTTATTTAAGAAAATCTCATCTCTCCTTGCTATTCTCTGGAATTCTGTATTCAGTTGGGCGTCTCTTTCCCTTTCTCCTTTCCCTTTCCCCTGAAAAAATAAATCTCAGTAACCTATTCCTTCTGTACACAATAAAGTCTAATTAAATATTTTTTTTAACCTAGTATAGTTTGTTATTCTGAAAAAGCAGGGAAGCCAGCCTTTCCCTCCAACCTAGCAGAGGCTGCTGTTGTTTCTTTTGTGTTCACTCTTAGAATGCCAGAGCTGGAAGGAACCCGAGGAAACTTGTTGCCTAATAACCTTATTACTATATAGATGAGGAAACTGACATAAAGAAGCTCAGTCTTTAGGTTCATTGCCTAAGAAAGAAGCTTTCTGTGTTGTGGAGAACTATATTATATAATATATATTGTATGTTATATACAATATGTTATGTCTTTTATATAATATAATTTATATTATATACCAATATATTACATACACTTTATATTACATAAAATATGTTTTATATTATATATGCCTTATATGTATATGTATAATATACTTTATATTATATTGGGTGCGACCTTTTGACCGAGTCCAAGTTTTACGGAACAAATCCTTTTATTAAGGAGATTTGTTCTGTGAATTTTGAATTTAGTCAAAGAGCCATAGTTGAAGGCCACATGTAGCCTCAAGGCCACAGGTTTCCCACCTGTGTATTAGATGCTAAGGGAGCTGTTTTTCAATTGTGATTAAATCTTAAAATTTCAAAGATACATTATAATAGAGAGGGAAAGGAATATGATGATATGCATATCTTTTTACAGACATCAAAGTAGATTTCCTTCATCTATTTTATGGAAAGAAAAAAAATACAAATAATTCATTCTACTAGGTATACCAGAAATAACAAATTTATTTTGCTCCCAAAATGACTAGCACTTTTCTAATATATAGTAAAATATATATGTTTGAATATGTATTTATGCACACATAAATTTATATCCATACTTTTTAAACATATATATATATATACACACATACACACATATATTCGATTTGTAGAATATGTATTTGAGTATGTGTATATGTGTGTGTATACACATACACACGTACATATTATATACATAACCATACACACATATACAACTTTATCTTTTCTAAGGTAATTGTGGTATAGTGTATGGAACACTGAATTTAGACTCCAAGGATTCAAATTCCAGCTTTGCCAGTATGATCTTGGGCAAGTCACCTAGCTTCCTGCCTGGGCCCCGGTTTAGTCCCGGTTTAGAAGAGGGTATTTGATTTCAGTCTTTTCAGTTAACAGCATATACAGTGTCAGTGGGAACATACCTTAAGCCAGAAGTGGTAAAATAATGTTAATGGTTATTGAGAAAAGGAAATTTCTATCTCTTTGTTGTCTTCTGTGTGTGTGTGTGTGTGTGTGTTTGTCTATTTGTGGACACTTTTGTTTTTATCTTTTTAAAAGGCATCTGTGGTGCAGTAGATAGATCATTAGACCTGGAATCAGGAAGACCTGAGTTCAAATCTAGCCTCAGGCACTGTGTTATCTCGGCAAGTTAATTAACTGCGGTTTGCCTCAGTTGCCTCCATTAGAGTGCAAGCTCTTAGTGGGTAGGGATTGTTGAGTTCATTGTGAATTCTCAAGGCCTTACACAGTGACAGACTCATAGGAATGGCTTAGGAAATGCTTGCTGATTGATTCATTGCTGTTTGGAGATGAATTTTGAAGGTGGAATTGTGGCTATAGATCCAGCAGGAAATTTTTTGGAAGTTTGAAGTTGAAACGAGGGGAGCATTCAGGGTTGGTCATGCATGCAGGCAGGCAAGTTTTCAAATAGAAAATAACTCTTTTGAGAAACCAGTCACATGGCTTTGCTTTTTGAGGTATCTGATTACAAACAGCTGAGAAACAGCCTTTAGTTGATGAATCAAGATTCATTACATCCTGAGTTTACATCACCCATCTGGTCTGATGAAGTGACTGGTACCAGGCAGAGAAATCTGAGACGTACACTGTATTTACTCAATCAGGCAAGATTCCCCTTAAGCCCTTCTGTAAAGATACTTATAACTCCTGCCTCAAAGATGGTATTCAGCTGGCCAGGTCTGCACTCTTCACTAAGCAATTCTGTTCTAAAAAAACAAACAACTTTAATGAAGCTAGTAGAAGGCCTGCCTGTCTTATATATATAAGGATCTTAAAATGCCTTCTCCAAAGAAGAAAAACAACAGTTTTGGAGAATGTTAAACATCCAAATGGTGTTCTTGCATATTTAGACCCTTTATCAGCTCATCTGGCAAGCAGTTTCTGTATTTTATTACCTGCAGGCTCAAACTTGCAGGTTTTATTTGGACTGTTTAAAGAAAAACAACTTTGGCCTCATAGAAAAATACTATCTTCAGTGTGGAGCATGCTTTGGCCCTGCTCCCAACCCTTTGCTAAGCTCCTTTAACAGCACATTATTTTATGCGAAATAAAGTACCTGTTGTAGGAGATGACTTTGATGTTACCTCTCCTGAGTAGCTGGGAGACTATGAGGGCCAGATGCTAATCAAGGCCCACTAACTTTTAGCCTGTCTGTGTGCCCAGAGGGGAGGAATTGGTAACAGGGATAATTTCTCCCCTGAACCCTGTCAGGAGGCCTTTGAGGCCTCTTAGGGACTTAGACCAGTGAGATAAAATTCTTGTTGTGTAGGGTGGGGCACAGACATTGACTGCCTTTCCTAAAACTTTCTAAAGCACAAGGTATATTTTGGATCTGGTGTGTGTGTGTGTGTGTGTGTGTGTCTGTGTGTGTCTGTGTGTGTGTGCATGTGTGTGAATTGCGTTCATTATATACATGTGGTGGTGTTTTACTGACTCAAGTTCTTGGAATCGCATGAATTCTCTTTTATTTGCTCCATTTTTCCAGAACTGGCAGCCAAGTTTGGAGTTGGGATTTTCTGGTTAGTCATTCAGTCAAAAAATGTTTATTTATTACTTATTATGTGCTAGGCATTGTGCAAAGTAATGAGGATACAAAGAAAGGTAAAGATAGCTACTACCTTACTTTCTACTGGGGAAGACCCCATGCAGACAGCTAGGTGATCTCAGAGGAGAAGATTCCAACATTTGGGGGGTGCTGGGAAAAACCTCCTGTAAAAGGTGATCTTTGAGCTGAATCTTGAGGGAAATCAGAGAAGCTTGGAGGCTGAGATGAGAAGGGAGAGCACTAGGTACAGAAGGCAGTCATTGCAATGGCATGGAGTTGATCGGTAGATTGTTGCCCAATGCGTAGGTTATTGTGGAATGCAGGGAAGGTCGGGATGGGGAGGAGTAGTGTTTAAGATAGATGGAGAAATAGAAAGAGGCTAGGTTGTGAAGCACTTTAAATGTCCAACAGGGCATTTTATATTTGATTGGAAAGTAATAGGAAGCTCCCGGAGTTTGTTGAGTTAGGAGGGTGATATACTTAGATGTGCAGTTTAAGAAATTCACTTTGGGGACAAATAGGTATGAAAATATTTGTAGCAGCTCTTTTCTTGTGGCAAAGAATTCAAAGTTGAGGGGATGCCCATTAATTGGGGAATGACTGAACAAATTGTGGTATGTGATTAGGATGGATTACTCTTGTGCAATAAGAAATGATGAGAAGGATGCTCTCAGAAATACCTGGAAAGACTTGCATGAGCTGATGCAAAGTGAAATGTACTGTGCCCTTAGTAACAGCAATATTGCAAGAAGATAGGCTGGGAATGACTTGGCTCTTCTCAGCAGTACCATGAATGATCCAAGACAACTCTAAAGGACTTAGGATGAAAAGGCTATCCATCTCTGGAGAAAAGAACTGATGGTGTCTGAATACACATTGAAGCATATCTTTTTTACTTTACATTTCTCTTGAGGTTATTTATTCATGTTTTCTTTCACGACATGACTATTATGGAAATATTTTGTGTGACTGCATATCTATAACCTATATTGAATTGTTTTGCCTTTTCAGTGAGGGAAGGAGGGTGAGGAGGGAGGAAGAAAGAGAATCTGGAACTCAGGGTTTTAAAAATACATGTTGAAGAAATGTTTTTACATGTAATGGGGAAAAATAAAATACTAAAGAAAAGAAAAAAAGTTCACATTGGCAGTGGTGTAGAAGATGGATTGGAGTAGGAACTGAATTGAATCAGGTAGACTAATGAAAAGAATCTTATAATAGTGTAGATGAAATGATGAAGGACTATGACAGGGTGGTATCTATATGTGGAGAAAAGGGCATGTGTATGAGAGGAACAGATATGTACAAGCCTTATAAACCTGAGTGACTGGGAGGATGGCGGGGCAGTAAAAGAGAAATTAGGAAGGGAGAAGGTTTGGGGGAAAGATATTGAATTGTGTTCCATACTTGAAAATTTAATTTGATTTTTAAATTAATTAGGAAGAGAGAGAAAGAGAGAGAGAGAGAGGGAGGAGGGAGAGAGAGAGAGAGAGAACAAGAACAAACAAAACTCTTCTAATGAATATGCATAATCAAGCAAAAAAAATAATTCCAGCTTTGTCAGGAGGTCAGTAGTATAGATCATCAGTTCTCTGGAATTGTGGTTCATTGCATTGATCATAATTCTTAAGTCTTTTAAAAGTGCTTGTCTTTACAATGTATAAATTGTTCCCTTGGTTATGTTCATTGGAAAAGTTCATCAGTTCTCCATGGGTTTCTCTGAAGTGCTGCATAATTTCAAACAGAATAATCATGGTCTGCTACATTTATATACATGTATATACTGTAATTTGATCAGTCATTCCCAAATTGATGGCTACCCCCTTAGTTTCCCATTCTCTGTGTCCACAGAAAGGACTATTATAGATCTGCTTCTAAATGTGAATCCTTTCCTTCTTTCTTTGATCTGTTTGGACTTTAGCAATAGTATTATTGGGTCAAAAGGCATGCACAGCTTAGTGACTTTGGAGCATGGTTCCTAATTATTTTTGAAAATGATGAGGCCGTTCCTTAGTTCCATTAATTGTACATTGTGTCTAATTTCCTGCAGCACCTCCAACATTTGTCATTTTGTTAAATCTTTGACAGTCTGATGGGTATGAGATGGCACCTCAGAATTTTTCGAATTTGCATTTCTCTATTAATGATTTAGAGCATTTTTTTCATATGGTTCTTGGTAATTTAGATTCCTTCCTTTGAAAATTGTTTGTTCATATCCTTTGATCCTTTTTCTACTGTGGAATAGCTCTTATTGTTTTAAACCTGAATTAGTCCATTATATATGTTTGAAATGATACTTGTATCAGAGAAATTTTCTGCAAAGATTTTCCCCTCCAGCTACTTGTTTCACTTCCAATTTTAGCTTCATTTGCTTTGGTTCATGCAAAAAAAATTTTAATTTCATGATATCAAAATTGGCAGTTTTATCTTCTGGGATATGTTCTATCTCTGGTTCATCTAATTTGTTTAAGATGTGACCTTTCTTATCTAAGTCGATTTGGAGCTGATCTTGGTATATAGAAATGAATTCTGTTTTGGACAAGTTGAATATGAGACACCTTATGGTACATTTAGTTTAAAATGCCCAAAAGAAATTTGGGGCTTTGAGACTGGAGCTCAAGAGAGAGATGAGGATGGGATAAATAATAGGTCTGTAAATCATTGGCACAGTGTTGATAATTGAATCCATGGGAGCCGATAAGATAGTAGAAAGGGAAACAGAGAAGATAACCCAAGATAGCCTTGGGTGATACCTACAATTAGTGGGTTCCACATGGATGAAGATCCTGCAGAAGTTACTGGGAAGGAACAATCACACAGGTAGAAGGAGAGCCAAGAGTGTCATGACTGTCATGACAATGAGGACAAAGTTTCTAGGAAGAAGAGATGATTGACAGTGTCAGAGGTTGCAGAGAGGTCAGAAGGGATGAGATCACCCCACTCTGGCTTCTGGTGCAGTTCCACGGTCTCAGCCATCAGATCTCGCTCTTCTTTGATTCCCAGGACCTTCTTTGGTTCCTTGGAGAAGACCCTCCTTCTCTGCTTATGGGGCTTTCTTCTGTATAGGCCTGGGTTACTTCTTCCTCTCTTGCTCCTGCCTTTTGGTCTTCACAGGATACAATATCATCATATGTTGTGATACTAACCCTCAAGGAGAGGACTTTGAACAGTCTAAACATGTGCATTCTTCATGTGCTTCGCTCCAAATGCTGCCTGTAGTTATTTTTCGGTAATTAGCATGTTCCTATCCCTGCTTGTTCTCCCTGTCCCAGTGATTCTGAGGCCCTGGCTCCTAATATATAAGTCTTGTTCCCCAGCTCTCTCCACCTTCTCTCTTACTCCTGACCTCTTCAGTCCTGTCTTTTTAATGTTCACTTTTAGATCTGCCTGCTACTTCCCTTGTGCCTTCTGGACTTTGTTTTTCAGTTGCCTTTCAGTCCTGTTCAACTCCTTGGTGACCTCGTTTGGATTTTCTTGGCAGAGATACTGGAGTGGTTTGTCATTTCCTTCTCCATTTCATTTTACATATGAGGAAACTGAGGCAAATAGGGTTAAGTGACTTGCGCAGTGTCACATAGCTAGTAAGTGTCTGAGGGTAGATTTGAACTCAGGAAGATGAGTCTTGTCTTCAGGGCCAGTGCTTTATCCACTTTGCCACTGCCCTGCCTTCTGGAATACTCACCCTATTAATTGACAGACTTCCTTTCATCTGAAATCTCTTCTGTCTCCTGGCTGAGACCTGGCTCCCTGCTAATGACATTGCTTCCCTTAACACCTTTTCCAGTACTACTTCTGCATTCACTTAAAGCCCAAATTGACTGGTTGCTGTGAGGAATTGGAGTACTCCTTGCTTCTCATTGCTATTTCCAGATTTTCCCTCTACCACCATCACTCGACTGTTTCCTGTCTGTTGAGGTTCATACCATACAGACTTCTCACCCAATCCAGAGCCTGGTTGGCCTTTATCTTTTGATCCTCTGAACCTTATCATTCCCTCCTCAGTGCCTGGCTCACAGCATCTTCTCCACTCCATCTCCTGACCCTGTATCAAGAAATATATCTGTATCTATATCTATATATCTATATCTATCTATGTATATAGATAGATAGATCTATATATGTATGTATCTATGTATATGTATAGATATATGTATGTATATAGATAGATAGATAGATATAGATATTTTCTCAAACTTCCCAGTTCCTCAGTCTGCTAGGTATTACAGTGAACAGAGCATCAGCTCTGGGTTCAAATATAGCCTAAGACACTGCATGCCTTTGGGCAAGTCATTTAACCTCCATTTCCCTCAGTTTCCTCACCTGCAAAATGAAGATAATAATAGCACTTACCTTCCTGGGTTGTTGTAAGGATCAGATAAGATAATGTTTGTTAAAATGCTTAGCACATGTCCTGGCATAGTAAATGCCATATAAATGCCAGGTCTTATAATGCTTATGATGATCTGACTGCGCCACTTCACCTCAGCTATGTACATACAGATTATTCCCTTAGTCTCGCCATCATTCACAAATATTCCACTTCTGTGTTTGTTAACTCTTAATTTTTTTATTTTGTCATTCCATTTTTCCCTTTGTCTTTCAACTCCAGGCTCTATACTTTGTCCTCATGGTGACCTCCATTTTTCATTTTTGGTTCTTTCTCAGAATGTCACCCTCTTGCTGGCTCTCCATGACACATTCTTCTCTTCCCTCGAGTGTTGGGCCACTTATAGTTCCACATTGTTCTCCACTTGGGTTCCTTGAACCCTTGTCCTGCCATTGATTGCTGCTCAACAGACCCAAATCTGGATCACTCCTAATGTCTGCTTCTTTTATTCCTGTTTGTGTTCTGCTTAATGGAGCTGGAGGAAATCATGCAACTCTTGTATATAATTGTATTTAATCTCAACAGGCCCCTCACTGCTATAAGGCAATTCTTTTACTGCTCCCTGATTGATTCACTATCCACAGTGGGTATTTCAGACTCTCTCACCTCTGCTCACATCTACCTTGGCTCTTCTCCCTCCAGCCTTTCTTGCTGTGGACCTTTTCGTGAAAAAAAAAACGAGACCATTCATGAAGACTTTCTGTCTTCCTCATTTCATATTCTTCTGGTATCCTGCTGTGTTTTCTTTACTCTAATACCTGATGAAGAGTTGGCCCTTCTTGTCAGGCACTCCTGCTGTATCTGCCTTTGATCCTCTTCTCCTGCTGTCTCTACCAGCAGAATGACCATATTATCACTCTTGTTTTTGGATCTCTCCCTACCTGTTACCTTCAAACACACCCGTTTCTTCCCCATCTTCTCATTTGTTTCTGCCATCCCTGGTAGCGATCCTCCTATATCTCTTGTGCTTTTTCTGTTCCAATTCCTTGAGAAAGCTGTCCACATATACCTTTATTTTCTCTTCCCTAGACTTTTCCAAACTTGGCTTCTGATCTGGCTTCTGACCCTATCATTCAGCTGGAACTTTGAAGTCACCAATGATCTCTTAATTTCTAAATCTAATGACCTTTTCTTTTCAGTAGTCAGGAGATTCTAGAAGTAGAATATATGCATGCTTCCTTTAGAGTAATTCCGTGTGATGATCTGCTACCTTACTTGGCTGGCTAAATATGATCAATTCTCACCAGTCAGAAGTGATTGAAGATCATTCCTAGGATCACAGGATCATGGCTTTCAGGATAGAAGAGATTAGAGATTGTCTAGTTCAACCCCTTGGGTTAGACTAAGAGGACAGAGAGGGTCAACCAAGACCATAGAGTCATACCCTGACTTCTCCCTATGAAAAACTTGAGAAAGAACATGTCCTGAGTGTGGGATGTTCTTCACCACATAGAATAATAGGAAGATTAGTTAAAATTAAATCTTCAAACAAGAAATGTCAAGATTTGAACATTACAAGTGAAATGTTGAACTGATTACCCTCTTGGGTAGAAGTCAGACTGTGAAATTCTCTGTATGTGGTTTTGCTTTGGGTTATAAAAATCTCATTCAAGCATATCTGAACATAACTGCTTACCTCCTTAAACAAATCTCTGATGTAGAAAGTGATATAAATATATCTCTCCATTGTTAGTTTAACATTTTTTCCTATTATAATATTAATCTAGTCCAACCTCTTCCTCATTTTCCATGAGGAAACTGAGAGCTAGGAAGGGAGGGGTAGAAGAGTGATGACTGGACCAAGGTCACACAGGTTGTCATTGTCAAAGGTGGAAATCAAATCTAGATCTTGGAACTCTCTTTCCACTGCATGCCTGTCTAAAGAGAGAGCTAGTGGACTGTATCAACAATTTGAATATTTTCTTTGTAATTTATAATTTTTTCAAGAGAAATGCTTTCATAGAATTATTCATTGAGAACTGGAAGGTCCGCTGAGATTATATAAATCATCTTATTTTACAAATCAGAAACTGAGGCTTAGAGGTGTGGAATGACTTGTCCAGGGTCACACAGGTTCTGAGCCCCAGTCATAGTGTTATCGTTGATTTCTCAATCCTGCTGATGTCTGAGACCACAGCCTCCCCGGCACAGCTTTCTTTAGTCGGCCTGAACAGCCAACATTGCAGGGAATGGCAGGGTTGGGAATGTCTGCACAATGCATCAAAGGGCTTTGGGCAAACCAATTGTATAAGAAGAGCTGGGATTTGAACCTCAGGTCCTTTGACTCCAAATCCAGAATTCTTTCCACTATATCACATTGCCTTGAAAGCACCTAGTCGGCCCCAGGCATGTTAAAATTTGTGTGTGTGTGTGTGTGCGTGCGTGTGTGTGCACATGTGTGTATGCACGTGTGCTGAGTGCATGCGTGTTACTGAAAGTTGAGGTGTGGGTTTTCTTTTTTGCTTATAAGCACTGATTTTGTGAATTCTCACTTTTTGTTGTTGCTTTCTATCGTAGGTTTATTTCCGGACAGTAGAACTTATAGAGGCTCCAATAGCTGGGTCCTCCGGCTTAAGTTTCTACTTCAAAATTAATGGTCTTCCCATATTTCTCAAAGGATCTAACTGGATTCCAGCAGACTCCTTCCAGGACAGAGTAACCTCAGACTTGTAAGTTAGAATTCGTTGCCCCTTGTTCATTTCTCAAAGTGATATCTAGTTTTTAAGAGTCAGTCATCTATTCATACTATGCTAGGAACCAATGTTGTGGAACATACTAAATCCCTGTCTTTAGGCAGTGTCACGTTTAAACTGTCCCAGATAGGTGACAAAGTAGCAATTTTCCTTTCCAAAAAGATTCCATAATTTCATTAGCCATTTGCTTACATGTTTAGCTGCTTTAGAGAACATTGCCCTCTGGGCAAATTCATAATTTGAAAAACTGGTTCCTGAATAATCGAGAATTGTCTGTGCTTTTTACTGTTTTTAAGAATGATTAAAAAACAAACAAACTAGCTTTGGGATAAGCCTTATCTCTGTTTTCTGAATAAGGCTTATTTTATTCAGACCTTGAAGATGAAAATTAAATTAAATAATTTTTTTAATTGGTGAAAAAAATGGAGATAACTTGAGTTCAACAGCTTTTTTATTTAAAAATATGGACTTGGAAACATTTGTTTGAAGTTATGGAATATATCCTCTCTAAAGTCTCAGTCGCATCAAAATGAACATGCTCATTGTAATATTGAGATAATCTTTCTTAGTTGCTGAAGTTCACAATGACTTTGAAATTCAAAATATTCTTTGATATTTTATGTAAAAAGTATGGCTAGTACCATCATGCTTGGTATTTGTCACATGATGCATAGTAACTTCCTCTGTGTTATTAAAATAACTTTCTGATTGTAATTTATTCATATTCATATTTTGTCTTTTCCTTAGTAGGTCAAACTCCTAAGGTACAGGTTATAGGGTCAGCAATCTTTTTTGGACAGACATCTTTGACGTTTGATTTCTTTGTATGTGGGACCCATGGATGGAACTGGGTCCCCGTGCAAAGAGCATATGACTTTCTGTCCCAATTCTGCCTTCTCCCTCCACTCCCACCCCTGATACTGTGCTGTTATTTTTTCATGTTTTTAAAAATTCTTAACAAATATCAATACTAGAGCACATGATTCCTTATACCGAATAGAACAGAAAGGCTTGTTTGTCAAGCCGAGAATTTCTGTCCTGTATAACTTGCATTCCTTTTAAAATGTATAATAAATTCAATGTGTTACTTTCAAGCTGTCCTGCTTCTCATATGTGATTTCTTCTGGCATTTTTTTCTATGAGTTTCAAAAACATGTTTTAATGACCCTCTTTTCTTTTTTTCTCTTCCCTCTTTCTTCTCACGCCTCCCAGATTGAGGAAAAAAAAAAAGAAAAACAAAACCTTTGTAATAATTTAATATAGTCAAGCAAAACAAATGTGCACATTGGCTGTTTCCAAAAATGGGCATCTCATTCAACAACATGAGTCCGTGCCCTCTCTGTCAGGAGGTGGGTAGCATGTGTCATCATTAATCCCTTGGAATCTTGTTTGATCATTACATTGATTGATTTCAGAGTCTTTTATAGTCATTTATCTTTATAATATTGTCACATAAATAATTCTCTTGTTCTGCGCAGTTTACTTAGAATCAGTTCATATAAGTCTCTCCAGGTTTCTCTGAAATGATCCCTTTTGTTATTTCTTAGAGTGCAGTAGTATTCTGTTATATTCATATGCCATATCTTGTTCATCTGGCTCTCAGTTGTTGCAAACTCCTTGGTTTCTAGGTCTTTGCTATAACAAAGAGAGCTGCTATGAAGGAATGAGTAAATGAATGTATGTGAAACATTTATTAAACACTTACTGTATGCAAAGCACTGGAGAAAGAAATAGAAAAGCAAGACTGTCTCTGCTCTCAAGGTGCTCATAGTTAATGAGCTGTAAAGATTTTTGAATTCATAAGCCCTTTTCCTTTTTTTTTTTTAAATTTCTTTGGGGTATAGGGCTAGTAGTGGTATTACTAGATTGAAAGGTATTTATAGTTTAGTGACTTTTTGTGCACGATGTTGCTTTTCAGAATGGCAGGACTAGTTCATAGCTACATGAGTAGTGCAAAATTGTACCAGTTTTTGTAGCCCTACAATAATTGTTGTTGTTTTGGTCTTCTTTGCCAATCATATGTATTCCTGAAAAACCTGAGTTCTTTTATTTTGAATTTTAATTATTAGTGATTTAGAACTCCCTTTCATTTGTTTATCATTTATCTGTTGGAGAGTGGCTTTTGTCCTTAAAATTTTGAATTAGTTTTTTTTTTCTTTTTGGAGGGCAGTTACGGTTAAGTGCCTTGCCCAATGTCACATGGCTAGTTAAGTGTTTGAGGCTGGATTTGAACTCAGGTCTTCCTGACTCCAGGGCCAGTGCTCTATTCACTGTGCCGTTTAGCCACCCTGAATTAGTTCTTTATGTGTCCTATATATGAGATCTTTATCAGAGAAATTTTCTGCAAAGTTTGTTATTTTTTCTTCCTTAATAATTGTTTCTCCTCAGGTCAACTTTTCATCAAAGTGTCTACATCCATCACTGAGCTATCTCTTGTGGGTTTATAGGAAGTACTCCCAAAATAACCAGATGGGCCTTTTTCTTGGTTTGATTGGTCATATGGTAGGTTAGAAGAAGACAAGAGACAGGAGAGACTCATTAAAGAGAGAAGCTTTAGAAGGAAGAATAAAGAGCTTGGTGCTCATGTCAGAGTTTTGATTCCATCTGCTAACTTTTACTACACTTCCTTTCAATTGATGTTTCAACACACTGGGAGTACTTTCCCCCCTTCCATAACCAGGTCCCTCCCTATGCTGGTTCTCCCAGAACTCATCTGAACTGTTTGATTGTTCACAAGACTTAGATGAGATGGGGGTTGCCAGCTGTTTTCCCTCCAGTGAGATGTAGGGCCCCTGTGCCTAATGATCTTACTTGCCTTTATTCCTCGGAGATCTTACCACTGTCATCTAACCCACTGATGGAGCTGAGGACTCTTGGCCCCTGTCATCCATTCTACAGCTTGTACCCATAGGTTTTTCCATTAACCCTGCAGCTCAGCTTTCTTTTAACTGTTGTCTCCCATCATAAGTGTGTAATTTCCTGGAGAAGAGGAATCATTTCTCTTTTTCTGTTTCTATCCCCAGCACCTAACACAGAGACCCTGAATAGTTTCTTTCATTCTTTCATTATAAGCATAAGACTTCTTTGTAGCAAAGGTAGAAAAATATTCTATGCCCACTGCCAAGATTTGTGTTTTTGTTTGTTTTTATTTTATGAGGGAGGTTGCATGAAGTCTACAGTAACTCATTCACCCTATAGAGTTCTCATTTTCATATCAGGAGATAATTTGCTTTTTACTACAGCCTTCAGTGATGTAAATTGTGTCCATCAGTGGAATACCTGGTTATTCTTCAGTTTCTTTTCTTTTAAAACAAGTTATTGCTTCTTAAAAACCCATTTCTGTCACTTCCTAATGAAGTTAAAGTACAGTTAAACCACAGAAAAGCAAAACATTGGCTCTGTTAATTTTTGCCTCATTTCCATATAAATTATACTACCTCTCTGAGAGTTACTATTCCTCTGAAGTCATTACTGGGACTTTCATTGATAAGAAATTTGAAGTCTTTCAGTGTCTTTATTTGCCTTGTTGTGGTCATTGTATAAACTGTTTCTTGCTTCTTTCTCCTTATTTTGCTTAACATTAGTTTATTCAAATTTATTCAAGTTTATTCATTTGTCTCTGAATTATTCATATTCTTTTTATGGTATAGTAATATTATATTCAATTTATATACCATATTTTGGTTCACACCATTCTTTAATCAGAAGGTACCCACTTTGTTTCCAGTTATTTTGCTACCACAAAAAGTACTACTTTTGGTTTATTAAGACGTTTCCCATTGTCCTTGACTTCCTTGGGATAAATGCCTCATATTGTTATCTCTGGATCAAAGGTCAGGTACAGTTTTGTGACTTTTTTACTATAATTCCATATTGTTTGGCAGAATAGTTAGAGTCATGCACAGCTCTACCGACAATGTATGAATGTTTCTCTCTTCTCACAGCCCTCCAACATATAACATATTCCTTTTTCTTTCTGTGTAGATCTGATGAGTGCAAGGTGAAACCTTAGAGTTGTTTTCATTTTCATCCCTTATTATTAATGTTTTTGTTCTCATAGTTTTACAGGTTAACTTCCAGATACTTATAAGACTTGTTTAATTTGTTGTTTTTCTATTTTTTCATATTGTATATTTATTATGTTTCATATCTGTAGGTTTCAGAAGCTCTTATATTTAATTCTCTGTTCTGCCATAGATTACGACTTCTTTTGCAATCTGCTGTGGATGCTAACATGAATACTTTACGAGTTTGGGGAGGGGGTGTTTATGAGCAAGATGAATTCTATGAAATCTGTGATGAGCTAGGACTAATGGTACATATATATTTTGTGTATATATTTTGTGTTTGTCCTTTTGTGTTTGATTTGACCAATTTTCTATTCATTAGATATTTGCATGTCACTAATTCTACACTATTTTTTCTTTGATGTTATTTAATTTAGTCATTTTTGTAAAGTTATTATATACTATAAGAACAACATTTCAGAAATCACTCATTCCCAAAGTATTTATTGAATACCTCCTTTGTAGCCAAGATAGTCATAGATAGAAAATAAATAGGCGTAAGACATGATACCTTGCCCACAAGGAGCTGACATTCTAGTTGGAATGGCAAGGTACATATGGCTGAGTCCATACCATAAGTGTATGGTTTTACCTTAGATGTTTAGAGCAACCACAGGTGCACCTGACCAAATGTTCACCATAAGCAGGACTTCTGGATGTCTAGAATTAAACCAGGACTTTTCTTCTCTCCCTTTCTTTCCCCTTTATTAATGTGTAAATAGAATAAAGCATTAAAATGTAAGGTCTCTTCAGCTAGTTGATGTCAGTGTTCTTGACATGCACCTGTTTGAAGATGCTGTCATTCAGTCCTTTATCCTCAATACATGGCCAGCCCATCTCCTTTACAGATACTCCAGGGTCTGGAGATATTTTTATGCCACGTCTCCCACAATCTACATTGATTTGCAGCATACTTTAAACCCACAATTCAATTTTCCATTGCTGTTTTGGTCACCTGCAAAGTATCTAAGTAAAATTAGGAAGTAGGAAAGGATAAATTAATGTACAGATGGAATGGCACATAACGGCTTTGAGAAGGAAGAGACCACTTTGGCCTGGAGCAATTACAGAAAAAAACTCCTGGAAAGAGGATGTAACATAGGTCTGGACTCAGAGAGATTACTAGCCTCAGCCAAAGTCACAAAGGTAATGTCTGGGGTGGCATTAGAATCAAGATCCCTTGAGTCTAGACCCAGACCCCGGCAGTCTGGGACAAACTGTGTAAAAGTTTTTTTCGTGTGTCCAATAGATTGGAACTGAGGAGCCATAGGAAATGGTGAGCTTGTTTGTAATTAAATTAATTCAGATTAATGGGCCTTTAATTAAATCAGTCTGGCCTTTTGGCAGTGACAGAGTAAAGCTATTGGGAGGAGAGGAAGAGTTTTGACTCCCCTCCCCATTTCCTGGAAACCCTGGAGAATGGGGAATGACTCTTTAGTATTTTTTTCCTCAATTCAGGGCAAACATTTGAGTTGCTCAAGCAACAAAAAAGTTTAATTGAGAGCAGCAAGGAGTAATGCCAATGAAATTCAGTAAATTCAGTAAAAATGTATTTAACTCCCTATTTAAGTCCTGTGTGAGTCTGTCCAGTGGTATCAGATTGTGGATAGAAAACTGGCTTCAGGGTCTTTCAGATCCTGCCTTGGACATCCATTGGCTGTATGGTCCAGAGTGGGTCACTTCCCTTCTGGACGGTCTTCTAAGGCTGTAGGAGATCAGAGGACAGCTGTTGCTTGATGTTGGTAAAGTGTTTTATCACCAGGATGAAACTCTATACTAATGAAATCTCAGCCCTCCTGAGGGCAGGCAAAAAAAAGAAAGAAAGAAAAGACAAGAAAAACAACACTGGGTGCTGGTGGGAACACAGCAATAGAAATTGACCCTGCCCTTCACAGAGACCACAGTCAAGTAAGGACACCAAGACACATCCACAGATAAGCATGAGCTAAGGTAGAATGGGGGTAAACTCCAGAATGCTACGAGAAGATCTGGTGGCGGTGGCAGTGAATAGAGCACTGCCTTTGGAGTCAGGCGTACCCGAGTTCAAATCCAGCCTCAGACGCTTGAAATACTGACTAGCTGTATGACCTTGGGCAGGTCACTTAACCCCAATTGTCCTTCAGGAAGCAAAAAAAAAAATCTGGGCATTCACTTTGATCTAGGGAAGTCAGGAAAGCTTTTTTTTTTTAAACTCTGTATTAAAAATAAATGTTTATTGGCATATTTTATTTTTACATTGCCTGTATTTCTTCCTTTATCCATTTTTTTCCCCTTTGTCCTTCCTCTCCCTGGAGAGCAAGCCTGCATAACCAAGACATTTCTTTTTCCAAAGAAAAAAGGCTGAAAAGGAGAAAACATGAGCAAAAACAATTATTGTATCAAAAAAAAATCTGTCATTATTGGCGGTGTTCTACACCCACAGGCCTCCCCCATATCCGAAGGAATTGGAAGAGGGGTCTTCTTGTGTCTTTCATTTGCAAGGAAGCCTTTATGGAGAAAGTGTTGTTCGAGCTGGACGCTGATGGGGTGGCAGGACTGTGACGGGCGAACTTGAGGAGTGAATGTGTTGCAGGCATTGAAGACACGTCCAGATGAGTGTGTAGGGGGTAGGGGTGAGTACATTCCAGGGTTGGGGACCAGCTAGTAGGCAAAGGGCCTATAATTTTTCTTAATTAGAATGTGACATGATTTAAATGTACATATTTGGTAGCTCTCTGAAGGACAGCTTGGAGAGGAGAGATATTGGAGGCAAAAAAATCAGGTGGAGGACTATTAGAATTAGTTTATTCATTCAGTAGACATATTATGCATCTGGCTCTATGCTAGAGGCTTAGGTTACAAAGAGACAAAAAAAAAGTCCTTACCCTCCAAGGGTTTACATTTTGTCAGGGAAAATAGCAGGTTTACATAAATAAATGCAAAGTATTTAAAAGGAAATTTAAGAAAATAAGGAGACACAGGGGAAATCAAGGAAGGCTCCTAGAGAAGGTGGTTGGAACAGTATCTAAGCTTTGAAGGAAATAAGGAATTTTAAGAAGTGGAGGCAGGGAAGGGAGTACGTGCTTGCTATGAGGGAGATAGCCTATGCACAGAGATCTTGGGAGATGAAATGTCATGGATAGAAGGCCAGTTTGGATGGAGTGTGAGGTGTGTAAAGGGGTGTAATTACATAACAAGTCTGGAAAGCCAGGTTGGAGCTAGATTAGGAGGGACTGTAAAGGCAAACAGAAAGACCTGGGGCCAGCCAGGTTGGAAGTGTCCAATAGACAGTTGTTGATGCAGGACTAGCATTGAGAGAAGATACTAAAGTTGCAATGAAAGCTCTGGGTATCATCTGCATAAAGGTGCTAGTTGAGTTATGAGAACTGACGAAATGAGGGCCCTGGACTAGCATGTGAATGGAGTGAAGGGGATGAGGTGAGGGTGACAGGGGAGGTAGAATCCACAGAACTTATCAACTTGGTCCTTGTTTAGAGTAGTTGTTATTGAGCCAACATAGCAAACCATTGGATTAAGCAAGCCTGGGGATGGAATGGGAAAACATCAAGTAGTTGGGGGAATAGAGGTCACAGTAAGGGCCAAGACTCGATCTGATGCGAATGAGAAGGCAGAGGTGGAGGTTTGGGCAGAAAATGGAATGTCAGAGTTACAGATCTTGGAGGAGGTATAAGTTCCATAATTGGTGAGGTCTGAGATGTGATTGTATGTGTGTGAATTAAAGAGTGATGGAGGTAGGGCTTGTTGGAGCAGAGGATGTTGAGTCTGGAGAGGTTGTAAAAGAAATATTTTGAAGTCCCTAAGCTCAGTGGCAAAGCATATGGTAGAAAAGACCATAAATCAGGTGCTAAAGGCATTGGAAAAGATGTGAGATTGATGATATCAGTAGATGACAGCAGCTGGTTTAGGGAGAAGTGACCCATGCTGTAAAAGGTTTGAAGTATAAAATGTCATTGAGGGATAATGGTCAAGGAACAGCAGGAAACAAGGATATTGTCCCTTCCTTCTGCCCCACTGAGTGAGGAGTGAGGTGAAATGAGGGAAAGATTGGTCTTCTTGGAGAGGGTTATGAGAGATATGGTGCTCTCAGGGGCAAGCAAATGAACTGAAATTTGTTTTTACACATCAAGTTTAAAACTATCCAAAAGGACAGAATTAATGATGGAATTTTGTACTGAACATTAATAAAATTTGATATTATTAAATTTGTTGGACCAGATTTACTCATTGGGGTTTTTTAAATCTCTAAATTAATTTTCCATTTGTGTGGGGCTTCACTGAGAGTCTGTTTTATTTTAGTTTTTTAGCTAGAACAGAACAGTTGTAAAAATATAAAATGTTCAAGGAGACATGGATCTGAATATTTTGTTTATCCCACGATTTGAATTTTGCTTTGTTTTTGTGCCATAAAAACTTCTCCCATTTTATGCAAAGCAATGAACTAGCTTTTGTTTTTTATAAGACCTTGACCTTTAATATCTCAGGGAGGTCACACATTTCTCCATTTCGGCTTCCTTGTGAGAGTGGAAGGTAAGGAAACAAAGAGAACTAGATAAGATAGAGGGAACATTTTTCTTTTCCCCATGTAATACTTGCTTTCCTGAATCCTTCTTTTCCTTCTCCTTGTTCTTCTTTATCTCTTTCATCTTCTTTTTTTCCTTCTATTTTTGGGATTCCTGCTTCAGTTTTCAGTTTTCAGATTTAGTTTTTAACCACGAACTTGGTCTTAATGAGCTCCTAAAGGGCAAGGACTGTAGTTGATTTCTTTTTCAATTCATAAAATAAAAGCTTCTACAAAGACCAACTTATTGTCCTATAGAGAAGGGGTGGGAGAAAACAAATGAGAAAATACTAGGCAGAGTAGTATGCAGGGTAATGTACTCTGTGTGCCCTGGGACTGCCATGGTAGCAGTGAGAGAGCCTGCAGAACACTGAAATGCTGGCCAGTTGAACTCTAGTGATGCTGCATGGTACCTTGTCTAGTAAGATGAAATTCCTTCTATGAATTTAAAAAGTATTGTAGACAGGGCACCATTGCATTGCAGGCTGGTTCTACTTAGAGCTGGTGTAGTGGTCAGCTTGACACAGAGGACAACAGAGTGAATAACGAGCCATTATATTCTAATGCCACAAGAAGGTCAGATATAGATATATCAGAATGAATCAGAAATGACAGAACCCTACCTGCTGGGAAATGATAGAAAAATAATAACTTCATCTCTATACCTGGAGGTGAGAGCTGAAATCAAGAAGATAGTAAATTCTGAAGAGGGAAGTTGAAGACCCTGAGGTCATTGGAAATCTTCATTTAATGCAGACTCCAGAAATTTTGTCTGATAATGACATGAATGTTAAAAACAGCATTGATAATCTCAAATGATTTGAAAAGGAGATGGGCATACTTAAGACTAGAATTCTAAGAAGCCCTTTTTGAATTTGACAGGATGAATGCGACTAGTAGCACATGAATACCAGAACAGTGACAAAAAGCAAACTGATACCTGCTATAGCAGTCATAATTTAATGTCTCATTCTCAGCCTTCTGATAGAATATATATAAAAGCATTCCAGAGCCCTTCCAGTGCCATCTGTATGGTAGCCATTGTCATGGCAAGAACCACAAGAGTCAAGGTAGGCCTCTGAAGGAATACCTTGAGGATGTAGGAAGCCATATTGCTGCTGGTTCACACATGAGAAAACTTGAATACCATGTTGTCCCACAAACGAGAAACATATGGAAAAGAACGCATAAAATAAAAACATATCAGGAATTCTAGGTTTCTTTCAGTAGCCCAGAAAGTGGAGGCAGTACAAGGAGTCTGAACAGTGTAAAGAAAAACAAACCATTCAACATCCATCAAAAATATTACTAATGAGACTCAAGACGTGAAGAAGGCAGAAGGGAGAGAGAACTTTACATTTAAATTTAAAAGGGTCACATAGCTAGTAAATATCTGAGGTTGGATTTGAACTTAGGTCCACTGCTCCACCTAGTTACCCACCATTCACCTAATGGATGATGAAGAATTTGTCAAGGAATGATAAACCTGAGCTTCTCTACAAAACTGGGAAGGGATAGACTATCCATAATTATCGACTCACATGTTTTGAAACAGTGATGCTCGAATTATGAGCAAAACACTAGCTTCTTCTTAAATGCAAGCCTTATCCTACCTTTCCTTAACAGAAGGCAAGACATAGATCTATTACCAGAAAATACCACAAGTGACTCCTTCAAATATAGGACATATTTTTGTACTTTATACAAAGAAGTCACTCTTTATCACTTAAACATAATGACAGCTCCATAAGCACTTACAAAAGAAAAGATACTGATTGAAGAATTTAAAAAATGCTATGTTGAAAGGAGTATTTGGGAAGCTATTGAACAAGCTGCCTGTGAAAGCACTGTACCATTTACATCATATTTGATCCTTGGATGTATGTGCTTATTATATTTTGCTGATGAGAAAACTAAGGTTCAGAGAAATTGATTGACTTATAACCAAGGTAACATAGTTTATAAGTGTTGGAGGCTGGATTTGTTTTTGTTTTTTTATTTTTGGAGGGGGCAAAGGCAGGGCAATTGGGGTTAAGTGACTTGCCCAAAGTCATGCCGCTAGTAAGTGTTAAGTGTCTGAGGTCAGATTTGAACTCAGGTCCTCCTGACTCCAGGGCTGGTGCTCTATTCACTGTACCACCTAGCTGCTTTTTGAAGCTGGATTTGAACCCTAGTCTTACTGACTTGAGCCAAGGCCGGCATGCCCATCAATTATGCTGCAGTAGTTACTCAATAATTTTTTTTTTTACTAATTTGACATATATATCATAATAAATTACATATATATGCATATATATATGTATATACATATAAAATCAACCCCTATATTTCCCAAAGTATTAAACAATTTCTTTGTAAGAAGATTATTACCTGGGTGATTTCTCTTTTAGACATTATTTACCAACTCTAATTTTTTTTACCTTGTAGATATGGCAGGACTTCATGTTTGCCTGTGCTCTTTATCCTACTGACCAGGCCTTCATTGACTCAGTGAGAGCAGAAGTTGTTCATCAGGTACGAATGCCAGGTGAAATATAATATTTTCATGTTTGTCTTGGTGTTCTAGGTTCTTTTAAACAGAGTTTTTATTGACCCCTTTCTTACATATCCCAGTCATTTCCTAATGTAGCCTGTTTTCTCACCAGTCACTGTTGTAATGGAGAAAAAGAAATAAAACCGGCATACAAATTATTTGGGTCTTGGTAGCACATACACCATTTTAACCTCCAGGCCACCACCTCTCTCTCAGGAGTAAGAAAATATATTTTATCATCTATTCTCCAGGACTAAGACTGGTTATTTAATTAATATGAACTTGACTGCCTTTTAGCAGTGTTTTCAATTATATTTTATAGTCATGTATATTGTTCTCCTCATTCTTGTATCTTTATTCTTTGTTATTTCATACAAATCTCTCCAAGTTTCTCTGAATTCCTCAGTCTTATGGTGTGGTAATATTATATCACATTCATAATGCCACTATTTGTCCAGCCACTTATTTCTTAATCAGTGGGCCTCCACTTTGTTTCTTGTATTTTACCACCTCAAAAAATGTTGCATCTGATATTTTGGACCAGTGTTTCTCTCTTTGACTTTCTTAGGGCATATGGTCTATAGTTGGACTAGCTTTCTTCATTTTTCTTTTGTTCTCTTCTCTTTAAATTTCATCTTTCTTTTTTTTTTTAGAAAATTAAATTGCATTTAAATATATATTTTTTAAAATAAGATCTCCTTAACTAATTTTACAAGCAGATGACTGATTCTACAAACTTCAGGATAAAATCTGCTTTAGTCTCATTAGACTCTGATGGGAGACTAAGTAAATGCTTTTAAAGTTTTGAACATTTTAATAACTTTTTATAAACGAAGTATGACACTAGGTAGTTTGAGTTTTAGACAGAATTTTGACTTCTCTGAGAATAATTGGAGTGCTGGCTTCTGCCATACTCCCAGTTTCTCCCCCTGTAACAAGTATTAGTAAAAGAGAAAAGATTAATGTAGAGTTCATGTTAATTAAAGGATTATTACAGGATGCCATGGATTGTGGATTGCCTTTTTGTTTGGTTTTTAATCCGAATTTATCTGTAGAGAGAGCTCCCTTTGCAGAAATTCCCACCTCACTTTATGTCAGGAAGTGCTTTGTAGCTTAGAATCTTAGAGAGCGTGACGTGGACACTGAAGAGTTAAGCCACTCGTCCAAGTCTGACAGTCCTTCTGTGTCAGAGGGAGCCCTTAAACTCTGGCCTTCCTGACTGAGGTTGGTTCTCTGCCCCCCATGCCACTCGTTCAGTCATTTTTCAGTTATACACAAACTTTTCATGACACCATTCAGGGTTTTCTTGGCAAAGATACTGGAGTGGTTTGCTATTTCCCTCTCCAGCTAATTTTACAGATGAGGGAACTGAAGCAAATGGGTTAAGTGACTTGCCCAGGGTGACACAGCTCTAAGTACCTGAGGTCAGATTTTACTCAAGAAGAGAGGAGTCTTCCTAACCCCAGGCTCAGCTTTCTATCTACTGTGCTACTTAGACTAGACACCTGATCCTGGCATTTAAGGCCCTTAACCATGTTACACTAATCTGTCTATCCCCTTTTAACTCATGCAGTAGTCTATGGTCCAGGCAGCTGGATTACATTATCCCCCGTATTCCATTTCTGCTGTCTCTCATTTCTTTGTATTTCCTCAAGCTGTTTCCTCCATCTTAATTCGACTCCCTCCCCCTCCTGGTTTCCTCTTCCTAAGAAATCCTGGCTTCCCTTCAAAATTTAACTCCAAAGCCACTTTCTAAGGAGGTTCAGACCCTCTTTTAGACCCTCTAGCTGCTAATACCTTCTTCTCTGAGATTTCCTTCCATTCATTCTGCATGTATCTTGTATGTACAAGCTTTTGGAATTTCCACAGCTTTTGGAATTTCTTTCCCTGCTTCATAGACACTCATTCAGATACTTCCTCAGGAATGCAGTCTACCTTGGTACCCGCTCCCTCCCCACTGAAAGCGATGGCTCTGTCCCCAAATTTCTGACAGCCCTTCTTTTCTCAGAGTACTTTTATCCTGCTTTCCTTTGTATCATGAGTGTTTGTGTATGTATGTCTTTTCCTCCATTAGATTGTGAATTCCTTTAGAGAAAAATCTGTTACATCTGTCTTTGCAACCCTATTGCCTAGAAGGTCTATAAACTATGACCCTTGTATTTAAAAACATAAAAACCATTCTTAGTCTCTGAAGAGTTCAAAAATGAGGCAGCAGACTGGAACTGGGCTTCTGACTGAAGGTTTCTGACCCCTGCCTTGGATCATTGCTGTACATGTATGATGTTTAATTAGCATTGGAATCAAACATTCGTTAAGCACTTAGTGTATAACTGAGTAATAAAAGGAGATAGGAAACACAGATAACCGTTGTCCTTACTCTCATCTTACATTTTAGTGGGGAATATGACATACACATACAATTAGTGCATGATAATGTGCTTAAGACAGGTAATAGGAGAAGGCTGTGTGAGGTCTATTTGGAAAAAAAAAGTCATTACTGATCAGAGACCCAAGGAAGACTTCCTAGAAGTGGGCTTTTTGTTTGCAGTGGGCTTTAAAGAAGGAATTCATGTGCAGCATCTGGGGAGATGATACAGCATGAATAGGGAATGGCTTGAGCAGAGATGCAGATTAGGAAACATTTGCCATGTACAGAGTATAATGAATAGTCTAATTTGAATGGAGGGAAGGGACTAAGGCTTCAAGTGCCAGACTAAGGAATTTTAAATTTATTCAGTGACAATAACCATCTTGCCTTCAAATTGTGTAAATTCTAATGGGGGAGACAACAGGTATCTAAACAGGTACATACAAGATACGTGCAGAATGAATGGAAGGAAATCTCAGAGAAGAAGCTAGAGGGTCTAAAAGAGGGCCTGAACCTCTGTAGAAAGTGGCTTTTGAGCTGAATTTTGAAGGGAAGCCACGATTTCTCAGTCATTGAGATGATGAGGAGAGCATTTAAGAAAGAGGGGACAGATGGTGCAAAGGCCTTGTACCTCAAGGTACACCCATATTAGTGAATACAACTTATTCATGAAGATCCATTGTAGAAGACAGAGAAAGAAGAGCCAGGTGGGAAGAGCACAAAGAGGGTAGTCATGAGTACCCTGAAAGGAAAGACTATGCAGGAGGAAACAAGGATCCCTTGTATCAGACGTTGCAGAGAAGACCAAGGCCATTCAGTTTGGCAGTGAAGAGGTCATTGGTAGTTTTTGAGCAGATACTTTCAGTTGGAGGTTTAGAAGATGAGGAAGAGAGGAAGTGGAGACAGCTAGCATAAATGCCTTTTTAAAAAAGGAGTTTAGCTGAATGGAATGATGCAGGGTGATATCAGGGGAGGCTAGGATGTCTTGAGAGTTTATTTTAACAATAGGGGAGACATGGGAATGTTTACATATAGCATTGGAAAGAACAGTACATGTGAGGATTAGCCAGAGAGGATGATAGTGAAAACAGCTGGAGAAGACGGAAGAGAATGGGATTAAATGTACAGACAGAGGGGCTGACCAACAAGGAGAAGGGCCGCCCCTTCATCAGGGTATGGAGCAAGGGAGGAGATAGTGTGAGGTGATATCAGAAAGACTGTGAGTTGAGTAGATGGGAAGAAGAGGAAGTTGTCAGCTAATGGCCCCAATTGTTTTCCCCATGAAGTATGAGACAAAGTCTGGGAGGTTGGGGCCAGAGGCTGTTGTGGGAGGTTTGATGAGGCAAGAAGAGGTTTGGAACAGAGGCTGTGGAGAATGAGCTAGAGAATTGATTAGGGAAGCATAGGATTCCCTGGCTGCTTTGAGGGCCCCATTGAGATTAAATAATGCAAACTTGTAGTGTACTCCTCAGCATGGTTTTATGACTCCTTCCAGCTATTTTCTGCAACCCAATCTGTCGCCAAGTCCATCCTTGTGGTCTTTGTAGCTTCAGCTTGTACTCCAAAGGGTTATCTTCCTCCTCATTTTAATGGTGGTATCTGAAGTGTGTTGTCCAGTCAGTGGCATGCATTTAATGGGTGGCCCATTGTGTTAGTCCATCAGGATGGAGACCTAGAATAGGAACCACGTAAGGACAGTGACCTGAGCCAACAATTTAATGGGAACAGTAGCAAGAGCAGCAGGTGGACTGTATCTTGAAGGCTGGGTATTGTTGCAGTGATCCCCAACTTCTTTGACACATACAAACCCACCTTTTGAATAGCAGTGTTTTTCTGGTGGTGCTACATGACTGCAAATCTATGATCACCAAAGAACCACAATTTCAGGTGACAACACAGAACCGTTGAAGAAGGAAGTTTCACATTTCTTTGTCTTATACACTTGAAAAAATGGTCTTTTTTCCCCCTGAAATTTCAGATTAGAAGATTGAAATCTCACCCATCTGTCATCATATGGAGTGGTAACAATGAAAATGAAGCTGCTTTGGCAGAGAACTGGTTTTCTGTGCCATCCAGTAAATTCCAAATCTACATCAGAGATTACGTGACATTGTATGTGAAAAATATCAGAGAAATTGTCCTGGCAGTAAGTACCACTTTTGTGTATTTAGGAATAAATTTCTAAATGAATTAATGTGGGTCATGTCTCTTTAGCAAGACAACTTTTAGGATGCTTTTTTCCCCCAGGAATTTCCTTTTCCTTCGCTGCTGCTGCCACTTTAGGGAAGTTGGCACAGAATTTCAGGCTATTATGATACTGAAGAGTGATGGAGAGAGGTAACATTAATACTATTATTAGCTAGTTCTGGTCAACTTGACTAAGTCATAACTTTTGAAGACCTTAAGTTTCTTATCTTAAAAGATGGGAGGTTGGATGGGATAATGTCTTATGTCCCTTCCAACTCTAACATTCTGTGCCATGGACATTAGACACCAGCATATTGATATGTTTTCCACTGCAATGGAAAGATGTATTGTATGACCAGAAAAAAGAAATGGGTCAATAATATGGTGAGAAAGAGGAATAATAAAACCTGACACGTGCCATTGTAAAGTTTGTAAAAACCTTTACATTATCCATGATCTAACTTGAGTTTTACAACAACCTTGTACGGCAGGTACAAGTATATTTTACCCCTATTTTTCTGAGGACACTGAAGCTCTCTCACCTTCTGTATCCAGTCTGTTGCTGAGGCCTGGCAATTTCACCTTTGTAGGGTCTCTTTTCTCTTGCCCCCTTTTCTCTTC
>CM053601.1:31075518-31100878 GCA_028646575.1 Pseudocheirus occidentalis | reverse complement strand
CACACACACACACACACACACACACACACACACACACATTCAATAAACTCCAGTGGCTTCTTATCACCTCCATTATCAAATACAAAAGATTCCATTTGACATTCAAATTCCTCTTACCTTTCCAGACTTACCCCTTCCTCCTCAACAGATACTCTTTGATTCCTTGACATCAACCTCCTGGCTGTTCAACAAACAAGACGCTCCATTTCTCAGTTCCAGGCATTTTCTCTGGAGTTCCTGCATGCCTGAAATGCTCTTCCTCCTCCGCTCTGACTGCTGACTACCCTGGCTTCCTTTACGTTGGGTTCTATAGGAAATCTTACCCCAACCCCTCATAATTCCAGTGGCTTCCCGCTGTGAATTATTTTCTGTTTATCCTGTATATAGCTTGATTGTAGGCACCTTGAGGGCAGGTTCTGCCCTCTTTTTGTATTCCCATCAGTTAGCACAGTACTTGGTACATAGCAGGTACTTAATGAATATTTATTGATTAAAAAGATGAAACTTGGACAAGTGGGGCAGCTTTGGAACTGTATTGAATTTATTATATTTTTGAAGAAAAAAGCATGCTTTATTTATGTGATAGAAACCAGCAATTTAATATCCATTTCTCTTTTCCTCTTTGTGTAGGATCATGCTTGCTGCTATTTGTCAAGTTCAGAATATGAAAAATAAAAATTATTAAAAAAAACTAAAATAACAAATCAATAAATTAGTAGCAGCTAAAAAATTTAGAAAAGCAGCAAATCAAAAAACTTTAGCTGAAAATAAAAATAGAAAATTCTAAATCAGATACATAATTCAGAGCAAAGAAACAAAAGACCTAGGGACTGTTTTTTTTTAAAGAAATTAATAAAATTAATTTGATTTTAAATCAATTGATCTGATTAATCTGATTTTAAAAAGAATCAAATTGGTAATGTGTGAGATGAAAGAGTTCAGAGTCTAAATCTGAAATCAGAAAAGGTCTTTATTCTTTCTCATGAGAAAGGACTCTGCCCCTAGTGCTCAAATGGCATCTGCCAAGGAAAGAGCAACTGGTGAATTCTATAGACCCCTTATTAGAATAGTATTTTTAAATGCATAAAATGTATGGTCACTTATACTAGTTCAGTTAGACTGAAACATAGTTATCAAAACATATTAAAAAACAAAGAAATCACAGACAAGGTTAAAAACCTTTTGTCATGAAAGGCAAGGTCACTGGTTGTTGATTAACAAGTACTGTTTTTCTCTTAAATTAGTTAGATTCAAGGTAGAGAAGCAAGCCTATGGTTATATAACCTTCTAAACAGAAACCCAACCCCCCAACTGGCCTTCACTGTCATTGGTAGGGAGGCTGGCCCACAACCTAAGTGCAGGAATCTATCTTGGAGGCAAAGGACATGGAAACAAGTGGGTGTCCAGTGCAAGGCCAGGAAAGTAGTTTTATCCTTATTTGGCATATGTTGTGCTGAGGTGACACTTGGGAGGATTTCCATTACTTTTAAGTTCCAGATTCCTGTGAGGTCAGGTGACCTCTAAACTTAGGCCTAGTGGATGCTGAAGCCACTCTAGATTTGATTTTTTCAGAATGGGGAAAATTTCACTGCAAATTATCCCTCACAGTAACATAAAAAATGAAAAATGAGAATTGATTACAAAATGAATAGGAAATAAAGGAAATTAATAGAAATTATTTTACCCAGGTATAAATTCAACAAAACTGATAAATGAATTAAGATTCACAAAAATATGAAATATTCAGATTAGCAGAATAAAAGTGGAGATTTTAAATAACCCAATGTCAGATAAATTGAACAAGGAACTTCCAAAGAAAAAAAATCCAGAACAAGATGGCTTTACAAGTGAATTGTATCAGACATTCAACAAAAATCAGTTCCAATGTTACATAAATTATTTAGGACAAAAAAAGCTAAGAAGGAATTTGTAGGAGTAGCAGCAATTTGTTTTTATATAGTCTGGACTGGCTTTTTAAAAGGGTGGGGAGGCCATGTACCTTCCTTGCCTCTAGAGGCAAAAAAATTCAGCATATGAGGAATTGCCATCCAGGCTTTTTTGAACTCTTCCTCTTGCCCAATGGGGAATGCCTTTTTGGCATAGCATAGTTGGTTACCGCAGCGAATGCAAAGGATTATGGGAATAGCTGTTTTATCTGAATGACTACTTTTTAACCTTGGGAATTGTATTTTTTAATACTTTCCTATTAAGTAAATCATTTTTATTGCATTTTATTGTTCACAAGTGTCTCTTATTACATTCTAACATTAAGCCTGAATTCTTGGATTGGCCTGTATTTGGCCAAGCCAAGAATATTTGGCATGGTGGGCTGTGGAGGGTTTGCCACGGTTCTGTGGTAAATTTATTGTTAAAAGGTTTTGCAGAAGTGTGGGAGCCTCAGGTGGCTGGATGGCCAGAGATAGGGCATTGCTGCAGTGTTTGTTGCTTAGGGTATATGAAAAGCATTATCACTGCAGTAAGAAGGAGAAATCTCCCATTAAGTCAAATACTCATGGTGTTTATTGATGGCTTTATAAGGAAAAATGAAAATAAATTGTTCCTGTTTATTAGGCAATTAGGGTAACGAGGTAGTATAGTGGATAGTGTCAGGCTTGGAGTCAGGAAGACATCTTCTGAGCTGAAATCTGGGCTCAGATACTTAATAGCTCTGAGACCCTGAGTAAGTCACTTTACTCTGTTTACCTTGGTTTCCTCATCTGTAAAATGAGCTGGGACAAGAAATAGCAAATCACTCCAGTATTTTTGCTGAGAAAACCCCTAATGGGATCACAATGAGACAGGACTAAAATACAACAATTGGGCAATTAGAGGCAGAGATCAATGAGCTTTTGATCTTCAAGGACCATGTCCTAAAGGAGAGAGGGGGCCATTTATGGCTCTAGTAATAGCCCTGGTCAAAAGGGCCAAGCTAATAGGGGCTCCAGATGGAATGTTATGCAACTAGCCTTTATTAAAAATTCCTACTATGGGCCAGACACTGTGCTAAGGGAAAATAAAGAAAGACTAAAGAATCATCTTTTTTCTCCCTGCCTTCCCAGGCACGGGTATGATTTCCAACCCAAAGATTTCCTTGGAGAATGAGTTCAGGGCTGGAAGGAAAGAGAAAAGGAGCAGGAGTCATAAGGAGTGGGGAACTGTTCCAGTGGTAAGGAAGTTTCCTGTTTTCTCATGAATACCACTGTCATACTAGAGTCTTGGGAGCACCATTTTCCATCAGGCAGTCAGAGGGTAGATAGGCTGTTACCACTGAGGAATGAGGGTAGTTGCAGGGGAAATGTAAACAGCAAGCTTATGTATCATTTGAACTGTGGCTACTAACATAATTTACTAATGGGAACAACTTTTGACAGTTGCAAAGTTCCATCTACTTAGACAGTTAGAGAATTTGCTCTTGAAAGTTGGATAAAGCAATTAAAAAATGTAAATGGGGACTCCCCTTTTCTCTTTTTTGGGGTTCCTAAAAGGGAGAGGTTGCGTTCTTGGCCACACAGCCATTACTTGATCAATTCCCTAGGTAGCAGATTCCCTGGATGAGGGCAGCAAGGGGGAGGGGATGAAATTGAACTGGAGTTGAGAATTCTCCACTCTGTATGCCTGCTTTGGATACAGTTAGGTCCCACCTTTTCGGCAGTGAATCAGTCTTTAGGCATGGGCCTTAACTTTCAGACCACTGTAAAGATCTGGGTAGCTAAAACTGTTGAAGTTTGTTCAGTAGATTGAATTAGCCTAAGTTGTTCTATGGGTAAATACAGTTGTCTACAGAAATAACTGCTCAGGGGATGTGAAAGGAAGCATGTTGCTGAGTTCAAGGGTGATGATATTCATTCTTTTAAGAAGTGTTAGATATACATTTTGAACATGAAGTGGACGTGATGAGTGATTATTCTATGGGAGTAAAATTATATAGTGACATCTGGAACTAGGGCAATAAGGGTCCTTTTGTCCTGCCACTCCCCTACACTTGTTCTTTAAAGTCATCCAGGTGTTCAGATTTGAGAGACTCTTGGAATGAATCCCCCTGGGTTAAGATCCAAAGTGTCTCTAAGGCTTAGACTGTTCTGATTGCTAGAGGGCAGACATTCTGTTGTCTATGCCTGAGCTGACTGTAGTTTAGAAGACCGCTGAGGAGAGGAGCATCCTTCCTTGGGTAGAGGTGAATGGAAGACTTCTTGCTTGGATCTCACATGTACTGAATAATCAGACAGAGTGTATTGTGGACTTGGATATTGTAATTTCTAGGAAATAAATGCCTATGGGTCCTTATGGTATTCTCTTTACCACTTTATTTTTAAAATATAATTAATTTGTATATTTTTAGTTTTCAGCATTCACTTCCGTAAGATTTTGAGTTTTAAATTTTCTCCCCCTCCTTCCCCAAGACAGCACGTAATCTAATATAGGCTCTACTTATACATTCATATTAAACATATTTTCACATTAGTCATGATGTAAAGAAGATTCAGAATTAATGTCAGGAACCACAAGAAAGAAGAAACAAAACGACCAGAGAAAAGGAGAGCAAATAGTATGCTTCCATCCATATTCAGACTCCAGAGTTCTTTCTGTGGATATGGATGGCATTTTCCATCATGAGTCTTCTGGACTTGTCTTAGATTCTAGAATTATTGAGAAGAGCTAAGTCTATGAAAGCCAGTCATCACACACTGTGGCTGTTACTGTGTACAACGTTCTCCTGGTTCTGTTCATTTGCACTCAGCGTCAGTTCACATAAATCTTTCCAATTTTTTTTTCTGAAATCTTCCTGCTCGTCATTTCTTATAGCACAGTAGTATTCTATTGCATTCATATATCACAACTTGCTCAATGATTCCCCAGTTGGTGGATGTCCCCTCAATTACCAATTCTTTGCCACCATAAAAAGAGTTGCTATAAATATTTTGTTCATGTGGGTCCTTTTCCTGTTTTTATGGTCTCTTTGGGATACAGACCTGGAAGTGGTATTGCTGGGTTTTATATCCCTTTGCATATTTTTGCATATTGCATAGTTTTATAGCCCTTTGGGCTTAGTTCCAAATTGTTCTCTAGAATGGTTGGATCAGTTCACAGCTCCATCAACAATGCATTTGTGTTCCAGCTTTCCCACATCCTCTCTAACATTTATAATTTTCCTATTTTATCATGCCAGTCTGATAGGTGTGATGTGGTACTTAAGAGTAAATTTTATTTGCATTCCTCTAATCAATAGTGATTTAGAGCATTTCTTCATATGACTATAGATAACTTTATTTTCTTCCTCTGAAAACTGCCTGTTCATATCCTTTGGCCATTTGTCAGTTGGGGAATGACTTATACATTTGACTCAGTTCTCTGTATATTTTAGAAATAAGACCTTTGCATTTCTAAAATATACAGAGAATTGAGTCATTTATAAGAATACAAGTCATTCCCCAGTTGAAAAACGGTCAAAGGATATAAACAGGCCATTTTCAGAGGAAGAATTTAAAGCTATCTTTAAGGAAATCAAAACAGGAAAATGATAAATGCTGGAGAGGATGTGGAAAAATTGAAACACTAATGCATTGTTGGTGGAGCTGTGAACTGATCCAACCATTCTGGAGAGCAATTTGGAACTGTGCCCAAAGGGCTATAAAAAAGTGCATACCCTTTAACTCAGCAATACTACTTCTAGGGCTGTATCCTAAAGAGATCATAGAAGTGGGGAAAAGGCCTGTACATACAGCAATATTTATAGCAACTCTGTTTGTGGTGGCAAAGAATTGGAAATCAAGAGGATGCCCATCAATTGGGGAATGGCGAAACAAGTTGTGGTATATGAATGTAATGGAATAGTATTGTGCTATAAGAAATGAGGAGCAGACGGACTTCATAATAGCCTGGAGAGATTTACATAAACTTAAGCTGAATGAGGAGAGCAGAACCAGGAGAACTTTGTACACAGTTACAGACACATTGTATCTGTGATGACTAACTTTTGATAGAATGGGCTTCTCTCAACATTTCAAAAGTCTCAAGACAAAAAGGGCTTTCCACATCCAGAGAAAGAGCTATGGAATCTCAACGCAGATTGAACCAAATTACTTGCTCTCTCTCTCTTGTGTTTTGTTTAGTTTCGTTCTATCTCGTTCGCTCCATTGGTTATAATTCTTCTTTACAACTAGGCTAATGTTTAATGTGAAGTTATTTGTGGAACCTGTATTAGATTGCATGCCACCATGGCAGAGGGGAGGAGAAAGAGGGAGAGAAAATTTGAAACTCAAGGAATTGTGGAATTGGATGTTGTAAACTAAAAGTAATACGTTAAAAAAAAAAATGAGGCTTGTAGCAGAGACTGGTTGTAAAAATTGTTTCCCAGCTTTCCACTTCCCTTCTAATCTTGGTTGCATTGGCTTTTCGTTTATGCAAAACCTTTTCAATTTAAAGTAATCAGAATCATCCATTTTGCATTTCATAATGTTCTCTGTCTCTTATTTGTCTACCACTTGATTTAAATAGGGCTAAATGGAAACTCTTTTCTTACAGAGCTAAACAATATTGGTTCCCGGGCATGTGTTTAAAAGCTGTTTCCTTCTTAGTAATGGAGATGAAGGAGGTTGGAACAGTACACATCCTCTTTATAATAACTTAAATTGTAGTGGTGATTTCTTTGACCATTCCTTACCTTAGCAGCATCTTAGACCAGGTATCCTAAACCCTGGTCTAATGATACAGAGTTTTTTATTTTAGCACTGCATTTTTTCTCTCTTCCTCTGGCTAAGACTAGTTAGGAACAGTCTGGTTTTACCTGAGAAGGAACTCAGTATATATTCACCATCCTTTCTTAGGGTTATTTAAATTTTCCTTGCTATTGCCACAATTTGGTTGAGAGTGACCTGAAAGAGGTCCTACTACCTAAGAGCACTGATTTTGAGCACTACATTAATTATGTAATGTTGATTTGGCCAGCTAAGATCACAGTGGCAGAGGAGTTTGATAACATGGTGGTTCATATTACAGACAAATGATGGGAGATGTACCCTATGAAGATTCAGTTGAATTGGGTGATATACTGGATGGGGACAAACCAGATGACTCTAGATAAAGTTTGTAATAAGTTACAGCTACTCCTCTGTTGTTAAAAGGAAGCTCACATTTTCTGGTAATTGTGAGGAAATGGTGGCATGTTTAGGACATAAAGAAGCCCAAATCCCATGCAGACATTCCAGGAATAACTCCAAAAATGTACCAAAAGGAAGAATTATAAAGAAAACAAAACAGAAGCTGTTATAAATTCCTCTACCCAGTCTAGGACTGTACAGAAAGACAGAATCTTGTGGAAGCTTTGAGTAGAGACAAGGCTGGCCAGGCAGAAACCAAAGTAGGATGTAGGAACACATTAATCTCAAAAAAGAAAATGGGTGTGGCTGGGAGGAAAGGTCAGAAAAAGAGAAGTCGGGGAGGTTTTAAGATTGCAGGCAGGATGGGTGAAGTAGTAGTTATAAGGAAAACAAACTCCAATACTGGAGGATTGAAGGATTATTAAAAGAAAAGGGAATAAAAAATTATGATAGAGGCAGGTCAGAGGGAAGAGAAAAGAAGAAACAATGGAAATAGATTACTATCATTATAGATCACGAATATTAAGCATACCCCTCTTTAATCACGTTCTTTATTAAGAAGAGGGTCAGGGGAAAAGAGAAGAAAAAGTACAATAGGACAGGGTGGAGGAAGAGATATAATTAACCGTAATAACTATGAATACAAATGAGATGAATTAGTCTATAAAATAGAAGAGGATAGCAGAATAGAAAGTAGAATCCAATAGTCTTTTATTTATAAGAAACACACTTGAAGCAGAAAGATTAGCACAGTTAAAATTAAGGGTGAGAGTAAAATCTCTTATGATTCAGGTGAACTAAAAAAAAGAAAAAACCATCATAGTTTCAGAGAAAGAATTAGTAAAAGTACACAATAAAAATAGGTAAGTAGGGACACTGTTATTATTTTTTTGGAGGGCAATTGGGGTTAAGTAACTTGCCCAAAGTCACACGGCTAGTTTTTGGGTAGAGTGTCTAAGGCCAGATTTGAACTCAGGTCCTTCTGACTCCAAGGCCGGTGCTCTACTGACTGCGCCACCTAGCCGCTCTGACACTGTTATGTTTAAGGATTCAATAGATAATGAACCCCTGTTAATTTTTTCTTTTTCTTTTTTGGAGGGGGGAAGGCATGGCAATTGGGATTAAGTGACTTGCCCAAGGTCACATGGCTGGTAAGTGTTAAGTGTCTGAGGTCGGATTTGAACTCAAGTCCTATTGATTCCAGGGCCCATGCTCTATTCATTGCGCCACCTAGCTGCTCCCCCCATATTAATTTATATATATCCTGAACAGTGGAATATCTAAATACTTAATACAAATTATAAGGAGAAATAGAAATAAGTATGACAGAGCCTTTAGTATATCTCTCTCAGACCTACACAGAGCTAACAAAAAAGAAACAAGAAAAAGAAATTAGGAGCCTTGAACATGAGAAAAATTAGAAATGATATCTCTGGTAATTACTGAGTGGGATCAGAAAGGAATTTATATATTTTTCTTTTATTTATGGCCCCTTTACAGAGATTGTGTATTGGGTCTCTCTCTTAAAATTGCAGGAAGACAGAACTCGTCCATTATTAACCATGGTGTGATAAAAATTATGCTAAATAAAGAGACTTTGAAGAAAGGAATAAAAATGCATTAGAGAATGAGTAATCCTAAACATCTGTGGGTCGCTGAACATATAATAGAAACTGGAAAATTTCAACAAAGAATGTAATGAAACGATGTATCACAACTCAAGGAATGCAGTTAAAGCAGTTGTTAGTGGAAAAGTTACATCTTTAAAAGCTTCCTTCAATAAAACAGCACAAACAGATCCATGAATGTGAAATGTAATTAAAGAAAAAAACTGGATATGACAAATTTAAAAAAAACCCAACAAAACACTAAAGTAAAAGTTCTAAAAAAAATCAAAGAAGAGATGAACAAAAGTAAATGCAAAACAACCTGTTAATAAATAAAACTTGGAGCTGTATTTTTGGAGGAAATGAAAAAATAGATACATAATTATTTAGAATTTTTTTAACTAAGCAAATTTATGAGAAAGGAGAATGCACATAACATATGAAAATAACAAATGAAGAGCAAATGAAAATAAACTATCAGAAATTATTTTTTCTCCATTATATGCCAAGAAAACTAAGTGAAATAGATTAATATTTACAAAAATAATAATATAACAGTTCCCAGCTTAACAGAACTCTATTATTTAAATGACCAATTTAGAAAAAAAAAGGAAATTGAATAAGCCATAATGAACTCGAAAGACCAAACTAAATAAAAAACAACCTTAGGACCAAATGAATTTATGAATGAATTTCATCAAAATTTAGAGAACAATTCCAATGTCACTTGCCCTGTTTGCAAAAATGGGAAAAGAAGATACTTCCAAATTATTTCTGTGGTGAAAATATGTTCTTGATATCTGAATCAAGTTAAAAACAAAGTAGAGAAAGATAACTACATATCAGGGGTTCTTAAAATCAATCTCAGTCTCTCAACACCTTTCTCCCTCCCTCTCTCTCTCTCATTCTCATATACACTCATTCACTCACTTTTTCTTCTCTCTCTTTTGGTCTTGGACTTTTTTTTGATGATTTGGTTAAGCCTGTGAACCCCTTCCCAGGGGGAAAAAAGTTTTTAAGTAGCTGAGTGAAATGGTTAGTTTCAGTTAGAAGTTAGTGAAAAGAAAGATAGGTTTTTT
The DNA here is from genome assembly GCA_028646575.1 of Pseudocheirus occidentalis. NCBI lineage: Eukaryota > Metazoa > Chordata > Mammalia > Diprotodontia > Pseudocheiridae > Pseudocheirus > Pseudocheirus occidentalis. The sequence goes on along the minus strand of CM053601.1, from coordinate 31,091,095 downwards.
TTTCTCATCTACATTCATAAACCCCTTGAAATCTATCTATGTTCCCATTTGAGGTCAGGTTAAGAACCTTTTCTATAGACCCATATCCTCAGTGAATATCAGTGTAAAAATGTTAAAACACTCGGAGAATGGTACAAAGCCATGTGGAAATATGTTTAGTATGATTGTGCATGTATAACCTATATTAGATTGCTTGTTGTCTTTGGGAGGGGTTAGGGGAGGTAGGGAGGGAAAAAAAATCTAGAACTTAGAATCTTATAAAAAGGAATGTTGAAAACTATCATTAAATGTGATTGGAAAAAATAAAATACTGTTACGTTGGGGAAAAAAGATTGTATGCTGTGAACAGATTAGATGTAGGTTTAATTCCATATAAGGACAACCATGCAATAATTGACCTTATTAATGGAACATATAATAAAAACCACATGATTATAGCAGCGCTTAAAGAGCTTTTGACAAAATCCGGTACCTATTTCTATTAAAAACAAATTAGTCAACAGGAATAAATGGACTTTTCCTTAATATTGTAAATAATATCTATCTAAAACCCAGAGCAAACTTTTTATACAAAACAGAAATACTAGCAGTCTTTCCAGTTAGATTAGGGGAAATCAAGGATGTCCAGTACCACCACTACTGTTTCCTTAATCATTAGTGTGGGACAGTTTTTCCTGTGGTCATTTCATAGCCTGCTATTACATAGTAGAAAACTACCTGTTCATATCTTCTGACCATCTCCTGGTAACTGGTTCTTTTTATAAATTTTCATCAGTTTCTTCTTCAGGTTCCCCCCATAAATCTTAATGCACTTTTAAGCTATTAAAGTTGTGGATGTAGTTGTAGATTCCTTTTTCATGTATAGGTTAAACTAGATGGACTCTTCGGTTCCTGCCAACTTTCAGATACATATATGGTAGCATTTATGTATGTGTGTGTAGAGTGTAAAATAAGACAGAAAAGGTGTTTTGGAGGTAGGGTCTAGAAAACCTTGAATGCCAGCCTAAAATGTCTCTATTTTATCTAATAGACCTTGCAGGATGTTTTGTGATCTCAACTTCATAGTATTTCCATATAATGGGAACATTACTCCTTTTCCATAGAGGGCAGTATGAGGGTTAATTAATGATTATGTAATTGCAGGAAAGATTTTTTTTTCTTGTATTCTAAATGTAGATGTGACTTTTCTCTTGTAGTCACTTTGATACCAAGGCATAAGAGTAAATTACTTCTCTCTGCCACTTTCCCCCCTCTGTAAAATGGGGAGAATAATGTGTGTTTCATGAAGATGCTGTTAGTAATTAGTGCTTGTAAGGGTGCTTGTGGTTTGTAAAGTGCTTTGAAGAGAAATGACAGTCAATTAAATATTGCATAGATGGTTACTGTTGTTTCTAATAAAATCCTGGGCTTTAAAGGTCAGAAGACACACTAATGATCAGTTCTATTAATTACTTATCAATCCTTAGATTCCGTTTCCTCTGGCGTAGCCTGTTTGTTTTGTGTGATCTTTCTTAGGACTGCATCATATCGTCGGCCCAGATACTTAATTATAAATACGGAACTTTGCATCCTCTTATTAAATGGAAATCTGAAAGTCAGAGTTGGGGTGAAGTTAGCTTTTTGGTTTCATTATAGAATGTGCAGGTGCACTTGGGTGGAGACTAATTAATCACTTTCCTGGCTGGAACAAGCCTTTTTAAAAAATGTAACTGACCTTCTAAAGTGCTACTCTGTACCAGTCACTGTTTTAGGGATTTGGGCTACAGAGAAAATAAACAGTCTTTGCTTGGCCTGACACATAATAAACATTTATTAAATGCTTGCTGATTGTCCTCAAGAGGCTTACATTTTACAGGAAAAAAACAATATGTACAAAAACAGGCCAGTATAAAATATATATGTTATGTGTGTATCTAATCTTCACACATGTGTGCACATATATGTACATATACATATACATACATAAAATAAAAAATACATACTTGAGCTTAAGTTTAAAAGATAACTAGGTATTCCAAGAGGTGGAAGTGAGGAGGTACATTCCAGGCACCGTTAACAAGGGGAAATGAAGGTCATGGACAGGGAAACAATGAGTAGGCTGTTTTGGCTGGAACATAATACATGAGGGGGAGTATTGTGAAGTCAGCCTGGGAAGAAAGTCTGGTGGAGGCAGATTGTAAGGGGCCTTAAATGCCAGGAAGAAGAGTTTGTATTTTGTCCTGAGGAGCTACTGACTCTTGTTGGGCAGTGGAGTGCCTGTGCTTAGGAATAACAGTTTGCCATCTGTGTAAACACTGGATTTGAGAAGGTGGAAACGAGCTAGGGAGACCGAGTAAAAGATTATCATACAAGTTTAGGGAGAAGTGATGAGTCCCAAAATAAGTTAATGACAGCACAAGTAGAAGGAAAGAAGGGGAGATGATTCTGAGAGATGTGGAGGTAGAATTGACATGTCTTGGCAACTGATTAAATATGGGAGATGGAGACAAGAAAGAATGAAGAGCCTGCCATGAAGCCAAGGTTATAAACCTGTTTCACTAGAAGTATTGGTGACATTTTCAATAGAAGTAAGTAGTAATTCAGGAAGATTTTGATTTTGGTTCCATTTTGGGCTTCCTGTTTGAGCTGAAAAAAGGACGCCCAGTTGGAAATGTTTCATAGATAGTGGATGATAATGAACTGGAGCTCCAGAGATAGATGAGGACTAGATATATGGACCTGGGAGTCATCTGCATGGAGAAAACTGAAACTGTCAGGTAGATCTGACAAAGAATGAAGGGAAATGAGCAAGGTTGTGGGAACTGCTGTGCATTTTCATATTGATGAGAATAATCAGTCACTTTTAAATATCCTCTCTATGTCAGGGAATTTGCTAAGGGAGGGAAAGACAAAGTTGAGTCAGTCCCTACCCTCTTGGTACTTGCATTTTACTTTGGTGAAGAAGAGAGTATATAAATCAGATACATTATAACAAGAAAATTGTCTTATTTTAAAATCAATTGCTTGTCATTCTAGATAGAAGACAGTTTAGTTTAAGGCAGGAAGTTGATTTGGGGTTTTTGTTTTCCAAATGAAAGTTTGATTCTTTAAACCCTTATTTGATTTGATTTATTTTAATATAGGAGGACGAGACTCGTCCTTATATCACATCTAGCCCCACAAATGGAGCAGAATCTATAGCAGAAGGCTGGGTTTCCCGTAAACCCTACGATACCCATTTTGGTGATGTACATTTTTATGACTATGACAGTGACTGCTGGAGGTGGAAGGTGTTTCCTAAAGCTCGATTTGTTTCGGAATATGGCTATCAGTCCTGGCCCTCCTTCAGTACATTGGAAAAGGTAAGCCTGAGTTTCATTTTTCTCCTACATCAGATGAGTCAGAGTGGTAGGACATAGCACACATTTGCAAGGAACATCTGACACCTAGAAAATGGCCAACAGGTGACATAACATGTTCACTTTCCTACATAAATAAGTATTAAGGAAAGAAATCCGAGAAAAGACTTTTTTTACATTATTACATAAGGTAAGTCTCCTTTAAATAGTATTCTTTGAATTCATTCAGCAAACATTTATTAAATGCTGCTGTAGCTTTCTTTATTTTCACTGTTAACTATGTATCTTCAACATTGTTTCTTTCAATATTGTTTCTTTTTACTTATGCATGGAAACATTATTATGTTTCCTTTTACTTATTTTGATATCTGAAGAGCCATTGATTTCCTGAGTCATACTTAGCACATTACAGAAATTATTCAGATTAACCACTTAACTATAAACACATTTTCTTTCTCTTATATTTGGTTGTGCCAGTATAATCTAGAGATCTGGTTACCCTAGCTCAATAAAAAAAGGTATGTGGGCTAAGTGAACAAATTTCTTATGTTTTTCTAATATTTTCTGTATACATTTAACTTTCTGGCTCCAAAAAATTGTTTCAGAATTGTAGGATCATAGTTCTAAAGCTAGAAGGAGCCTTAAAGGCTATCTCGTCCCTTCCCCCCCCATCCATTTTACAGGTGAGCGAGCAGTCTGAATCCCAGAAAGTCATTTGTCCAAGATCACACTAATATTAAGTGTCAGAGGTGGTGGTTGAACCCAGGTCCTCACTCCAGAGCCACTATTCTTTCCTGTGTATCACATGTGTATATCCCTGATGTCAGTCTGTTTATGTAGACAGGGATAAGGATCAGGCCAAACACTGTACCTATGAGCTCATATACAGATTTCTGAATGTGTGTGTAACTGACCACTACTCCTGATCACAATCACGTGGAAAGGCGTGCTTGTGTTTTGCAGAGTGATATGTCCAAAATCTCTCAGATGTTCTGGGGAATAAATATGCCAACCCTTTACCTTTCAGCCTGCTACTCGCCAATTACATTCTCCATTCTCTGCCTGGATTCAAAGGCTAGCTGTCTAGGTATGAATGGGAATTACCTCAGAAAGTACTTTAAAATGCAAGATATTTCCCATAATCTTATTAGCTTTGAGCTTCCCATGCAATAAAACAAGGTAACTTCTTTTCCTATAAGTTTTTTTTCTTTTCTTTGAGTCTCAAATCCTCATCTCATAGTCTAGACAACCATCATTGTTGCTGGCTTTGTAACTTATTAATAGTAATGAATGATAGAAAGACATAAATGTTTCAGCAATGTATTTGATGTGAGAAATTTTGCAGTTAGAATCACTTCAAAAGCAGGACAAAGAAGCTGTCAGTGAGATTTTTATCCCAAGGGCGATAGCTGCCAACACCTCCAAAGTACTGGAACCATGGTCCAACAATTCACCTTTCACAGAATCACTGAATTTGAAGAGATTTTAGCAGCCGTTTGATAATACATCAGATGACACATCAGCCATCTCATCACACAAATAACATAACCCAACACCACCTTTCCAGGCCAGCCTTTCCACTTCTGGACAGTTGTAATTGTTGGGAAGTTTTTCCTGGCGTCAGGCCCACATTGGCTTTTTTGCACCTGGTTCTGGCCCTCTGGGGTGAAAAAGAATGATCGTGCTCTCCTTCAACCTCCCCATGTCAGTTTCTTACATATTTGTAGACAGCTCTCATCTCTGCTCTTGAGTTTTCGTGTCTCCATGCTGTATATACCCAGAGCTCTCAAGAGATCGTCTCTCAGGATGGCATTTTTTGTCTTAGTTCCTCGAAGGAATTCTCTTCCCTACAGAATGAATTAAGCTTCTTTCTCTCAGAATGTATCTTCAGACATCCAAAGATAATAGTTAGTTCTCCAAATCTCTTGAAGACTTGTTCTCATATGGCAGTTAACCTGTAGTCTCTCACAGATTTTTTCTACCATGACAATACCCTACTTCAGTTTGTCACAGGCAGTTTCTATGACAGTTTTCCAAGTCTCTGAAGTAAAGGAGATCTTAGTTTATTCTCAGTGTTTCACACAGATTCCTCTAAAGATGAGAGTTCACAGTCATTCCTCCTGATTTCCCCCTCTATATTAAAGGTATACTAACAGTATCCAAGGGGCAATGAGGTGATGGCAGTGGATAGATTGCTGGGCTAGGGGTCAGGAAGATTCTTCTTCCTGAGTTCAAATCTGGCCACAGACGCTGACAAGCTGTGTGACCCTGGGCAAATTTCTTTTTCTTTTTTGCTACTTTTTGGAGGGGGAAAGGCAGGGCAGTTGGGGTTAACTTGTCCAGGGTCACATAGCTAGTAAATGTTAAGTGTCTGAGGCTGGATTTGAACTCAGGTCCTCCTGACTCCAGGGCCGGTGTTCTATTCACTGCTCCACCTGGCCACCCCACCTGGATAAGTTTCTTAACCCTTTTTCTCTCAATTTCTTGATCTGAAAAAACGAGCTAGAAGAGAAAATGACAAACCATTTTTAGTACCCTTGCCAAGAGCATCCCAAATGGCGTCATGAAGAGTCAGACACAACTGAAACAGCTGAACAACAACAGCAACAACCACAACAAAGTTTCCAGAGTCTCTGGGGGTGACGGAAGGTTGTCTAAAGGACTGGAATTTAGGAATATCTTGAAGGACAAAACCAAGCTTTGTTACTTGGCACGGTGGCATATTTTTTCCCCATAAGGCAAAGAAAATGGACACAGGAAGAAAAATTTTCAAAGTAAAATGATATCTCCCTGCAGTCTTGTGTATTTAAAGCACATTTACGTAGATAGGAGAAATCAAAATAAATTACAGAATAATCTTTTGCATCAAAAAAGCTGGTTCTCTAGGTTCTTCTCCTGTCCATCTGACCATTCATTGTCAGTCTTCCCCATCTCTCACCCTCTCATTGTGGGTCTTACCCAGGGCTTTGTCCTGGGCCTGAGTCTTCTTTCTCTCTCTGTATACTCTGTCCTAGGGATCTCATCAACTCTGGTGGGTTCAAGTATCATTGTTATGCATATCATGCCCAAATCTACATAACCAGCCCCCATCTCTGTTGCAGACTCCAGTCATGTTGTATCAACTACCTGCTGCATATTTCTCCCTAATATTGTTTATGTATTTTCTGCTCACCATGTCCAAAGTAGAGCTAATTATCTTCTCTAAACCTGTCCCTCTTTCAAACTAACATCTTCCTGTCAAAGACAACACCTTTATTACGTCTCCCAGTTATTTGTTTGTAACTTCAAGAGTAAGTTTTAAAAAAATTGGTGAAAAGAAAGAATGAGTGTGGAACAGATGAACAAGCTCAGTGGCATTTACCATTTTGATAGTGGCATTTTGTCTTCATTCCAGATTTCACGACCAATTTCACCTGTGTGCTAGTTCCCATTCATTTTTATTATAATGAATTCATTATGAGTTTGGCCTAAGTAAACAAAATAATATTTTGAAAAGCACAGTAAGTTACTATACAGCCAGGGAGTCTTAGCAGGTTTTGGCAAAACATTGCTTTGGACAGAAGTGCTATTCCAGAATCCTGCAAAGGTTTGGGTGCACAAACCTGCTTTCACCAATGCTGTTCAGTATTGGTACCCCAAATGGCAACTTGCTTTAGGCTTGTCCATTACTCATGAGGATGTGGGATGGGAAAGTTGAAAGCATTTGTGAAGAAGTCACTACAGGGAGCACACATAAACATGTTTTACAGTGTCTAGGGTGTTTTCTAAGGTGATTATCCTCAATTATTTACATCTGCATTATCCTGTAGAAAAGTGGTTTTTGTTTCCATGGCTTGATTTTTCTCTCTTCCTTTGTTTCTAAAAAGGTGTCCTCTCCTGAAGATTGGTCTTACAATAGCAGTTTTTCGCTGCATCGACAGCATCATAGAAATGGTAATGCTGAGATGCTTGAGCAGGCTGCGTTTAATTTCAAGCTTCCTCAAAACTCCGATCCATTGGTTATGTTCAAAGACACGCTCTACCTTACACAGGTGAGGCTTTCCTGTTCTCTTGCAGTTGAATGAAGAGGAAATGAACAATGTTTGACAACTGCTGTCTTTGGATTTGTGGCTTTATATTCACTTTAATTCACTAATTAGTGATTCTCCTGAATAATTGGGGGATGGCAAAAATATCTGAGCTGTACAGTAAGAATTCTTTCTAGAAGTTTTTGCCCTGCTTATGCTCTCACATAAGGGAGAACTGACAGGTTTGGAAGAATATTTCAGCCAGTTTGCTGTGTCTGAGATGAAAACTCAGAGTGGACTTAATTTTAATTTTTGTTTCTGGTGATTTGGATGAATCTTTCATGTGATAGTTAATAGCTTCAGTTTTCTTTTAAGAACTGTTTTGTTCATATCTTTTGATTCCTTATCAATTAAGAAATGTCAGTCACTCATCTGTTTATATTAATTCCTTATATATTTTAGGTATCAGACCTTATCACAGCTATATGATGCAAAGATTTTTTCTCCCATGACCACTTGCATTTTTAACCTAATTGCATTGATTTTGTTCATATAAAAGCTTTTCAGTTTTTCATAACTGAAATGATCTGGTTTTTTTTTGTGTATGTGTTTATCTCTGTCCTTTATTTTAGTTCTAAATTTTCCCCTTGACATAGTTGTGAAAGGAATGAGATCTGGCTGTGTTATTATTTTACTAATGGTTTGACAAACTTTAATGTTCAGGTTGTATATCCAACCTTTAATATTCATGTTGGTGTGAGATATTCATCCCATTCCATGTTTTACAATATACTACCCAAGGAGCAAAGCAATTGAACTTCTGTCAGCTTCAATGTTATGACTTTTAAACATCTTACCTTCTTTTCTTTTCTTTTTTATCCTACTCTATTTCATATAGAGACATCGTTTTATGGGGGAAGCAATTTCAGAAGGAAGCATCCATGGCCTAATAAGAGTTAACTTGTTCTCCAAATCATATGGCTTGGGTCTTTCCTTTCCGTTTCTTCCCAGACTTTGTCCCAAAGACCATGCCATTTGACCTTTGGCATTATACTTCCCCCCAGTACTTTGGATGCTGCTTACCCCTAGAATTCACTGTCCCTTTTCCTGGGGGTGAAATTTTGCCCAGGGTAGGATAATAGTCTCACACAGAAGGCAGCCTCCTACTGTACAAATTTTTACCAAACTAAGCCCACCACTCACCTCAAAATCATACCTCCCCTTCCATAAGAAAGCTCTTCAAGCCATTGCCCAATGACCAAGGGTTATGAACAGGAAGTTTTCAGAAGAAGGTATCAAAGCTGTCAATAATCATATGAAAAATGCTCTAAATTACTATTGTTTAGAGATATCTGAATTAAAACAACTCAAAGGTACTTCCTCTTACCTATAAGATTGGCTAATATGACAGAAAAGAAAAATGACAAATGCTGGAGGGGATGTGGAAAAATTAGGACATTAATGCACTTTTGGTAGAGTTATGAACTGATCCAGCTCTTCTGGACAACAACTTGGAGCTTTGCCCTAAAGATTCTAGAACTATGCATAGCTTTAGACCCAGGAGCATCACTGCTAGATCTATACCCCAAAGTAATAAAAGAACAGGGAAAAGGACCTATATGTAAAAAAAATTATAGTAGTTCTTTTTGTGGTGGCAAAGAACTGGAAATTAAGGGGAGGCTCATCAACTAGGAAATGGCTTACATTGTTATATAGAATTGTGATAGAATACTATTGTGCTGTAAGAAATGATGAGGGAGATGGTCTCAGAAAAACTTGGGAAAAACTTTATGAACTGATACAAAGTGAAGTAAGCAAAACCAGGAGATCCTTGTATATAGTAGCAAAACCATTGTAATGATGATCAGCTATGAAAGACTTATGTACTGTGATCAGTATAACAGTTCTGAAGGACTCTAGGATGAAAAATGCTGTACACCTCCAAAGAAGAGAACTGATAAAAAATTTGAGGGCAGTTTCAAATATAATTTTTTCACTTTCACATGCAAAATTCCTACTCAGCTATTCCTTCCAGTAAAAAGCAAAAACATTGATTCATTGGGACAGTGTATAGGGGGAGTGTTGAGGATATAGCTTATGATATCTCAAGTCAACTCTTAAGCCGTTGCTTCTCCCAAGTTAGTTCCCCTGAAATTGCTATACTCTTGGATCTTTTTTATCCATAATGTTTCCTCTTTGTTCTGTATTTTATTCTAAATCTCAGTCTTTTTCCCCCTTTTAATCTTTAACCATGAGCTAATTAATTTCATTGCTTCATCTTTTCTTGATAATTATATTTTGCTTTTCCTTGTGTTTGGGGTATTTGCAAATGCTTCTCTGTATTAATTTTCCTTAGTATATAGTCCTTGGCAGGGAAATGTCTGTTTTTTACATTTGTTCTTTTCTTGGTGTGAGCCTTTTTAGATGTTTTTCAGGCTATTTTCCTCCCGTCATTTCACAGAGGTGTTAGAACTGTGTCTGTTACTTTATTCTGATATAACAGTCCCACATAGGAGGCAGCTTTTATTTAGGGAAAAAAGGAAGGGGGAAAGACCCAGGACATGTGATGTGGAGAACAGACTAATCCTATTAGTCCATGGCTGCTTCCTTCTGACATCAATTCCCCCATGAAATGGTATCTCTAAGGGAGGTGGAACAGGAAAAAAAAAAGAGGAAAATAAGGTAAGATTTTTTAAAGGTCATGACAGTGACATTGATAGAAGGAACTTGATATAAATTACCCACTATGATCAGCTAGGGATTCACAGAATCAGTTGTTCTAATTTATTAGCATTGGTTCCAACATAATTAGAAACATGATTTACAAATAGAATTATTTACAGTGGGTATTACATGGTTACTTTCCGGAAAATTGGCAACATAATAGTATCAAATGTTGGCTATGAATAAGAATTAATAATGATGCTTTGGAACTCTTATGTTTACTAGGTTTATTCTGAAGTATCTGGGAAGATCAAAAATAGTATGATAACGTTTAAAAATCCCTATTTTAATTGGTTGGGTGATATAAAATGGAAATTGATAACCTATTTTTCTCTTACTAATGGAATTTTAAATCATCTTTCATCTGTACACCAAAACTGAAATCCTCTCCTCACTCATTTTTATGGATTTCAGTGGGCCTCACCTTGTAGCTGAATTTACTATCCTTATCTCCAATAGAGCATGAGACTTTGGACAAGTCATTTAACCACAAAATGAAGATCATATGTTCTAAGATACAGATCTAGAAGAGGTCAGAGGTCATCTTGTTTAGGCTTTTTTTTCCCCAATAGATGGGGGATCCAGACAGGTTAAGAACAGATGGAAGGTGGCAGAGCCTCAATTGGAGCCCAGGTTAATTCTAAATCCAGCATTCTTTCCACTGCACCATCATCACAGGGTTGATTTAAAAAATAAGTAAAAATAAAAGCATTTTTTAATCCTTAAAATAGGATTCAAAATATGAATTGTTACTATGTCCCTGGAACATTTGTCTTTCTGTGATGAAGGCAGCTTGGAACGGTGGAAAATGTGCTGGATTTGGGATCCGAGGACCTTGGTTTGAATCCCAGCTTTCCCACCTCATAACTATGTGACTTGGATAAAAGTAACTTCTCTGGGTTTCAGCTTCCTTATCTGTAAAATAGGAGGATTAGCTTTGATGGTCTCTGAGGTTCTCTTCCATCTCTAACTTATGCCCCAATAGAGCCAGTATGCTTCTCTGCCACACTTAGAGGCACCCACCCATTGCAAAAACTTTCTCCACTAAGCCCATCTGAGTCCATATCTCACACCTCATGCTTGTGCCTTCTGTCCTGTAAGAATGCTCTTCAGGGCCACTTCAGCCCTTCACAGTTGGACAAGACCCACTCTTTGCTCATGAGCACCATGGTCTCTCCCATTTATATCTCTTTTTTTCTTCTAACCATTAGCTTCTTCCCAAGCTCACAGATAATGTTGTACATTACCATGTTTGTCTTCTAACTTTCTACCTAGCAGCTGCCTGTTCCATGTGACCTAAACTTATATTCCTTTGCTCTTCCTGTTGACTGATTTGCCTTTAAACTGGACTCAGCTATTGCCCACTCAAGACCTTTGTTATTATTTTTAGAAATATGTTAATCATGCTTTTTTAAAAAACATTACTCTAATTTCTTACTGTTTTCTCCTCCCACCTCCAATAGAGCCTTTCCTTCAAACAAATTAGGGTCACCATTTAAAACAAATGCATTGCCATGACTCTAGTTGTTTATGAAAAATTTACTTTTTTTTATTATAATCATAACATTTTCAACAAACTTAAGTATTTTAGCATACATAACAATGGGAGAAAAGGCCATTCCAAAGAAACAAGATCAGTGAGGGTGATAGGGAGTGATGGTAGAAGGAGCTTGTTATCTCGTTATCTTGTTTTTCTGTTGTTAGTGAAATTATAAATTAGAAACTTGTATGCAATAAACAAAATATTTAAAGTAATTCTGAAATAGGTCCCTAAAACTTGCCTTTTAAGAAATTAGCAAAAACAAAATGCCCAACACAGAACCCTATGATGTTGATGTGTTGGACTTTATTTCAAAATGTCAGTAACTAAGTAAAACATTCCTCATAAAATTTGAATTATAAAAGTAACAAAATATATATACCATTTAGACTATGGGTCTCTTCCTGGCAAATGAAATCAAGTATATAACGATTTCAAGTACTATGAGTATAATTAAAATACACAGTTTTTTATTGAGAGAGTTGGCACTCTGATAAAGAAATATAAGAAAAGGTTACTTATTAGGTCTCTTATTTTCATGCTTATTTTAAGAGAAAAATGTAGATTTTGTAAACTTAATAGCAAATGTGTGAGAATAAATGTTTCTAGGACATAAGTATAATTTACCTACCAGTGGTGAGAGGGTTGCCTAGGGTATGACTACTCATTCCTTCTCATTGGCAAAGCTAGGATATTTGGCTTATTTTTAGGAAAGGGCTATGCAAGAGGGAAGGTTTTGGGGAAAATAATGGATGGCATAGGGACAGCTAAGTGGCACAGTATATAGAGCCCTGGCCCTAGAAACAGGAAGATTCATGTTCTTGAGTTCAGATCTGGCTTCAGACATTTACTAGATCTGTGACCGACCGCAAGTCACTTAACCCTGTTTACCTCACTTTGCACATCTATAAAATGGGCTGGAGAAATAAATGGCAAACCATCACAGTATCTTTGATGAGAAAACTCCAAATCAGATCATGAAGAGTTGGACACTAATGAAACAAATGAACAACAAGCAACAACATAGACCTTTTAAAATTTTGCAAAACTTTATGTATATTCTTATTCAAATATTATCACAACTCTGATAAATAGATTCTTTAGCTTTTCCCCCTTTCCCTTTACAGGTGAGGGAAGTAAAAAAAATTTAAGGGCCCTACTCATTAGTCACACATGTAGTAACTCTAAGAGGTGGAATTGGAATCCAAATGTTTTTTATTCCAAGTTCTGTATTCTAACCATGTCACTGTCCTGTATCCCCTAAAGGAGGCATTGCTGTATTTTTATTTGGTTTCATTTTAATTTTACTTCCATATTCTCACCCTTCCACTTCCCTCTCTCCTCCTTTGAGAAAACAAGAAAAACAAAATGCATTACAAACATGTATAGTTAAGCAAAACCAATTCCCATGCTAGCCTTGTCAGAATTTTCTTTAATCTGCACTTTTTAGTCCATTTGGAGGTGGGTAGAATGTTTCATCATGAGTCCTCTGACCCTCTGGTGGGTCATTGTGTTACTTACAGTTCCTGAACCTTTCAGAGTTGTTTATCTTTACAGTTTTGTTGTAATTGTGCACATTTTCCCCTGGTTCTGCTCACTTCACTCTGCATCAGTTCATGAATGTCTTAGAAGAAGCATTTCTAGGTAAAATTAGAAAAGCGGCTCCCACTACATTTTTCTCTTGCAGTAAGCACGATAATAAGAGACTGCATAAGTGACCGTTTCTTATATTTCTTTACCATAATGTCAGTTCTAAAATGGAGATTCCTTGTTAAAATATCCTTCAGTCTGAATTTGGAGAATAATATTGCTCAGCTCTTGGGCCAAGATGGAGTCTTCAAGCTTCGATTAAGTTGTTAAGTATCAGAGAGCCTTTAAGCACCCTCTTCACTTCAAAGGTCATACCTCTGTCAGTATCAACCTATTTAAAAAAAAAAGAAGAATCAAGTTCATAAAATTATATAGTTATAATACCTAAAAGTTGAGAGGGAACTTTGAAGTCATGGAGTAACAACTCTTTCCTAACCATCTGTGTTGCCAACAAATCCTTATCTAGCCTCTGCTTTGAAGACCTCTAGTTATATGTGAAATGGTTAATATTGTCCATTTCATATTGTCTGATTCTGTCTCTTGTTTGGTCATGAAAATTTCCCCTATAATATCTAGGTCCAAAAGGTAACTCTTCCCTGCTCCTCCAATTTACATATGATGTGACCTTTTATAAATGGGTCATGTATACATTCGCAACTTATTTTAGCATGTAGTGTAAAGTGTTGGTCAAAACTTAATTTATGCTGGATTGCTGTCTGGCATACTATAACAATTTTTTGTCAGATAGTCAGTTCTTGCCCAGCTGCTGCTTTTGGATTTATGGAATACTAGACTGCTGAGTTTTTTTTTTTACTTCTAAGTTGAGTGTATAATTTATTCCATTGATTAGCTTCTCTGTTTTTTAACCAATACCAAATTATTTTGATGATTACGGTTTTGTAGTCTAGTGAAAGGTCTGGTACTGCTAGAACTCCTTCTTTCCATTTTTTTCCACATTTTTTTCTGTTGAGATTCTTGACCTTTTTTCCCTTCCAAGTGAATTTTCATTTTAATTTTTTTCTAGCTATATAATGTAATCCTTTGTTAGTTTGGTATGCCACTAAATAAGTAAATTAATTTGGATAGCATTATCTTTTCTATTAAATTGGTTTGGCCCATCCATGAGCAATTACTATTACTACAATTATTAATTCAAGTTATGACAAATTAACTCAACGAAGCCAAGATGGTGGTGTAGAAGCAGCAGGGTTGCGCAGCTCCCACATAGCCACCTCAAATATCCATAAAATATGACTCTAAACAAATTTTAGGGCTCCAAAACTCACAAAAATTCAGAAAACACATCTGAAGGCAGCTCGGCAGATGTGGCTCATCACAGCAGGCTGGTTGCTGAAAACAGCCCAGCCGAAACCATGGCCTGGCCACAGGGTGGTCAAGAGGAGCCAGAGTTGGAGTCTTCAGGAGAGTGGATTGGTGGCAGCTGTGGCAGTTTCCAAATTTATTAAGCCAGAAGAAATAAGGACTAAGTGAAAGGTCAGTGGAATTCAGCTAAATTTGGTGGAGAAAAGCAGTCTGGCCAAACTGCCCCCAGGGCAAGGAAGCGGCAGAAATGGCGGCCTTGTAGCCTCCAGGTAGCTGCTTCAGTGCTCCCTGCCTGCAGACTGTAGTGGGGCCAAGGGATAGTTCAGAGGCTAAGTCCTCTTGCATTGAGCAATGGGGAAGGAGCAATGATTAACTGATTAATTAATTAATTGATTAATCAATCATTGAGCAATCTGGCAGCTTCTACATTGAGGGATCAAAGTGTCTGGAATATGATATTCCCAAGATCAAGGGAGCTGGGATTAAAACCAAGAATCACCTACCCAGCAAAATTGAGTAGAATGTTCCAGGGGACAATATGGTCATTCAGTGAGGTGGAGGACTTTCAAGCATTCTTGCTGAAAAAACCATAACTGAACAGAAAATTTGACAGTCAAACACAAGAAGCATGAGAAGGTAAACATGGGAAAGAAATCATCAGGAACTTATCAAAGTTGAACTACTTACATGCCAACGTGGAAAAAAATCCCCGATAATAGTAACTTATGAAACTTTTCTCAGTATGAAGATAGGTGAAGGGAATACAAATGCATATATACATATACTTAAACATATGTCTATATAGGAAGGTATATATGCGTATGAATACATATCTGAGTATGTGTGTATATGAGTCCATAGAGGGCACAGGATCAATTGAATAGGAAGGGATGATACTTTAAAAGGTGAAATTTTGAGGTTGGAGAGTATTAGAATGAGAGGAGACAGGGAGAGACAGAATGGGGTTAATCATCTCATTGAGAAGAGGCTAGTGATAATTATTACAATGGAGGGAAGAACAGGAAGTCAAAAGGGAAAGGGTCAACCTTACCCTC
>CM053601.1:31043124-31075018 GCA_028646575.1 Pseudocheirus occidentalis | reverse complement strand
ATTCTTCCAAGTTCAATTTTACCCTCTGATTCTAAAATATCAGGGCAATTTTCCATGAGAATTTCTTGAAGGATGCTTTCCAAGTTTTTTTTTTTTTTGATCATGGCTTTCAGGTAGACCAATAATTTTCAGATTGTCTCTCCTGGATCTATTTTCCAGGTCAGTGTTTTTTTTCAAGGAAATATTTCGCATTGCTTTCTATTTTTTCATTTGTTTGTAACTATTTAATAGTATCTTGGTTTCTCATAAAGTCATTAGCTTCCACTTGCTCCACTCTAATTCTGAAGGAATTATTCTCTTCAGAATGCTTTTGAGACTTTTTTCCATCTGGCAAATTTTTAAGGCATTATTCTCCTCATTGGCTTTCTGGGCCTCCTTTGTCATCTGAGTTAATTTGTTTTTGAAGGTGTTATTTTCTTTAGTCAGGTTGTTCACTGTCTTTTCATGATTTTCTCACATCATTCTCATTTCTCTTTCCAATTTTTCCTCCACTTCTCTTATTTTGTTTTCAAAGTCCTTTTTAAGTTGATCTGTAGCTTGTAGGAAATCTTCGAGTGTCTTAGAAGCATTTGTTGTGGGAGTTCTGACTGTGTTGTCTTCCTCCTGCTCCATGCTTTGATCCTTTTTTGTCCACAAAAAAGGATTCTAGAGTTTTATTTCTGTTCTTACTTTGCTTCCTTTTCCTCATGTTTGCCAGTCAATTAATTGCTTGGTTTTTTTTAGCTCTGTTGAACTCTGCTTCTAGGGGGGGAAAGCTCTGTCCCAAATTGCTGGGGTTTTCACAGCTGCCAGAGCTATTAGGGGGGTGCTGCAGCCACCCCAGCTTTGGCTCACTGAAAGGGCACCCGAGGACCACCACTCAAGACCACGATCCAGATCCAGGCCACTCAACAGGAGAGCCCTTGGCCCTGATCAATCGCCTCTGCCCCACTGCTGTCTGCAGGCTGGGAGCTCTGAAGCAGCTCAGTGGTGGCAGCTGCTGCTTTAAGCTCTAACTGCTGCCACAGCCTCCTCTTGCTGCTTCCTTGCCCTGGGAGCAGTTTGGCCGAACTTCTTTCCTCCCGCAACTTGAACAAAATCCACTGACCTTTCTCTTTGCCTTTTTTCTTCTGGCCTGATAAATGTGGAAACTGCTCCTGTATAGACTCCTGTATAGACTCGGCTCTGCCGGACCACCCTAGGGCCTGGCCAGGGTTGTGGTGCGGGCCTGCCAGTCTCGGCTCCCAGCCTGCTGCAATGAGCCCCACCTGCTGAGTTGCCTTCAACAAGAGATGTGTTTTCTCTGTTTTTGAGAGTTTCGGAGCCCTAAAATTCATTTAGAGTCGTATTTTATGGGTAGTTAGGGTGGCTGTGTGGGAGCTGTGAAACTTTGCTGTTTCTACACTGCCATCTTGGCTCCCTGAGCTGGATCAGATTTTTTAGACAACAAACCAGATGTCCTTGAAGGATAGCTTGGTGCTGTAAAGATTCTAGAACAGACTCTATTATGACAATCTGCATCCCCCAAGGTTAGCTAAATTCCTTGAGGCAAGAATAGAAGAGTATTTATCAAGAGAACTGGATTTCTAAACGTAACCCAGTACAGGCCAGCTGAATATTAAACTAAGTTCATAGACAAGAGACCTATGACTTAAGGAATTACAGGACAAAATCAGTTATCTGTACATAGAATCAATAAGAAAATAATGCAAAATCAGTCTTGATAATTTCAGGTAGCAGGATAGGAAATAAACTCACCACAATCATCAGCTTGTCTCCAGATGACTAATAGGACCTAGCAGGAAGACAGAGAAAAAGAAATCCCATCCAAAATAATTGCAAAATGTATAAAATATCTGGGAGTCTGCCTACCAAGATATACTTGGTACTTCCTTGAATACAAAAATAAGAAACTACAGAAATAAAGGAAAACAAATAGTGCTATTAATTTTACTCTGTTGGTCTGCTAATATAAAAATTATAACACTATTTAATTTATAGATTTAGTACCATACCATACTAGTAAATATTTGTCTCTAGTACTTGAAATAATATTTTGAAGGAATCAAAAACATCAAGGAAAATAATGAGAAAAAAGACACATGAAGGGAGTCTTATTATAGCAAATTTTAAACTGAAAAGCAGTAAGTGATGAAACTATTTGGTTCTAGTTAAAAAATAAATGAGATGATCTATGGAATAGATTATATAATTAAGACAATTATCTATTGACAACAATCACACATAGTAGCCTTGTACTTGATAAACTGAAGGACACCAACTACTGGCATCATGACTGACTATTAGATAAAGGCTTCTTTGAACACTAAAAAAATAGTCTGATAGAAATTAAATTTAAGCAAACATCTTTCACTATATACCACAGTAAGCTAGAAATGGATAGATGGCCTGATTTTAAAAGGTCTTATAAACAAATTAGAGAAGAATTGTGGGTGGGCCAGTTTCTTTGACTTGTGCATTACTGTATTGGAACGAAAGTACCAGAAATCCATTCTGCACCCACAATGATTGCCATAGTTGGTAATGTGGTCCTAGCACCTTTTAAGGAAAAGAACTAGACCATCCGACATGGAGGTAGACTATGGTAGACATTTCTCCTACTGTAAGAAGAGAAGGCACTATTTGGAATTATAGATAGTGGGAGAATTTTTGACTAACCAAAACATAGAGATGATCATAGAAAATAAAAATGGATAATTTTGATTATATAAAGAAAAGCTATTGCACAAATAAAATCAAAGCAGAGTTAGAAGGGTTAGTTATTTGGGAAAGTATTTCTAGCAAATCTGATAAAGGTCTGCTATGCAAGATATATACTTTTTATAGTTTTACAATAAATTTTTAAATTACAGTGAATTTTTATAATATATTTTTAAAAAATTATATGTAAAGACAATTTTTAGCATTCATATTTAGAAAATTTTGAGTTCCAAATTTTTCTTTCTTCTTCCCTCCTCTCACAGTTTGATATGGGTTATATATGTGCCATCATGTAGGACATTTCCATATTAGTCATAGTTGTGAAAAAGAAACAGACCAAAAGAAAAAAGAAACCATGAAAAAATAAAGCAAAAATAATATGCTTTGATTTGCATTGAGTCCATTAGTTCTTTTTCTGGATGAGAATAGCATTTTGCATTATAAGTCCTTTGTAATTCTCTTGGATCATTGTGTTGCAGAGAAGAACTAAGTTATTTATAGTTGATCATCAAATAATGTTGCTGTTACTGTGTACAGTGTGCTCCTCATTCTGTTCATTTCACTTTGCATCAGTTCATGTACATCTTTCCCAGTTTTTCTGAAATCTGCCTGCTCATAATTTCTTATGGAACAATAGTATTCCATTACATACATGTACCACAGCTTGTTTAGCCATTCCCCAATTGATGGGCATCCCCTTGGTTTCCAAGTTTTTGCCACCACAGAAAAAGCTGCTTATAAATATTTCTGTACCTGTAGATCCTTTTCCTTTTTTAGGATGATCTTTTTGGGATACAGACCTAATAGTGGTATTGCTGGATCAAAGGTATACACAGTTTGGTTGCCCTTTGTGTATATCTCTCTCTCCCTCTCTTTCTCTCTCTCTCTCTCTCTGTCTCTCTGTCTCTGTCTCTCTCTCTCTCCCCTCCCCTTGCTTCCGTCTCCAACATTCTTCCTTTACCAGGAGCAACATTCCAATTCTGTCTCTGGACGTCTTGCTTATATACACACACTGGCCTCCTATCTTAGCCAATACCCTTCTTCCACATCAACAGGGGAGTTCACACCTTCTCAGCAATGGACAGGGCTCACACCTTCCATACTTAGCCCCAAGTTACCAAGTGCTAAGTATCTGCTAAATTGATTGCTGTTACAAATAATATTCTATTATTAAATCATTCATGTATCATAATTCCTTCATTTCCCTGTTGATAGATATCCTCCTTAGTTTTAGTTTTTGGGTTTCTTTAAATATCAGAAAAGAACTATTGCTGCTATTTTAGTACATATTTAAGACTTTTACTCTTTCTTTTTGGTCTTTTTGGGGCATAGATCTAGTATTGTTATCTCTGGATCAAAAGTTAAATGCAGTTCAGCAAATTTTGAGGCATAGTTTCTTTTTTTTTTATTAACTTGTTTGTTCACTTTTAGGTTACAAGATTCTGTTTCATAGTCACTTCAGTTATAGATTTTTCTCCCCTTCCTCCCCATCCCCCACCCGACCCCCCCATGGTGGCATACAGTCATGTATAGGATCTGCAAACTCCTTCACATTGTACAATCATCTGGTTGTATAGGTGTTATAGCCAATGGAGTGAACAATGAGAAAAGAGAAACAAAAGCCAAACATCGAAAAGAATGATAGCATGCATTGCTTCAGTCTCCGTTTAAACTCTGATCTTTCTGGAGAGGCATAGTTTCTAATTGCTTTCAAGAATGTGTAGACCACAAATAGTGCATTAATGTGTCTGTTTTCCTATAGCATCTGCAATATTTGTCATTTTCACTTTTTTTCTTTTTTGGAAGGGGGAAGGCAGGGCCTAAGTGACTTGCCCAAGGTCACACAGCTAGTAAGTGTTAAGTGTCTGTGGTCAGATTTGAACTCAGGTCCTCCTGACTCCATAGCTGGTGCTCTATTCACTATACCACCTAGTTGCCTCTTATTTTCTTTTTTTATCAACTTTGCTAATCTTATAGGTATGAAGTAGAGCCTAAGAGTTGCTTTAATTTGCATTTCTCCAATTTTTAGTGATTTGAACATATTTTTCATATTATTATAGAACAGCGGTTCTCAGCCTGTGGGTCACGACCCCTTTGGGATCACAGGGATACCCTAAGACCATTGGAAAACACATATTTCCAATGGTCTTAGGAACTGCCTCTATCTGTCTCCAGGCGGGTCCACCCACATGCAGACATGCCCACATTAGAGTATTAAAGGGTCATGGCATTAGGAAGGTTGAGAACCACTGCTATAGAAAGCTTTGGAGAAGGAAATGGCAAACCATTCTTGTGTCTTTGCCAAGAAAACCCCAGAGGGGGTCATGAAGAGTCAAACATGACCATTTATCAATTGGCAAATGGCTCTTATAAATTTGAATATGTTCCTTATATACATATATATTTCTGTGTGCATACATTATATATGTATGTATACATATGTATATGTGTGTATATATGAAATTGGTACAAATGTATAAAAACAACAGCCATTCCACAACACAGAAATGGTTTAAATCTACGAACCATTTTCAAAAGAAGAAATGCTACTAACTATGAAAAAAAGCATAATAAATCAGTAATAACAAAGAGAAATGAATATTATAACAACTCTGAGGTTCCGTGTCACCCATCAGAGTAGCAAAGATGACCAAAAATGATAATTACAATTGGTGGAGGGGTTGTGACTGAATGGACACACTAATGCAGTATCAGAAGAGCCATGTGCCTTAAGAATGGATGGATATGGCAGATTCAGAGAGACCTAGGAAGAGTTACCTGATCTGATGCAGAGTAAATAGAATAAGAGTTTACTCAATAACATGCATCAGTATCATGGGAAGATCATGAGAAGCAGCTTAGACTCTAGAATTCTGAACAATATAGTGACCAATCATGACTCCAGAAGACTGATGCTGAAGCATGCTTCCCATTTCTACAGAATGAGACACACGTTTTCAGATATAGCAAATGTGTTCATTTTTAAAAACTGTATTTGTTACAAGAGAGACCTTCAAGGTGAGGAGTAGGGAATAAAAATCTACATCAAAATTTAAGAGAACAGAAGGATGTTCAAAAGGAGACAGACAAATAGGACAGTGTTAGTCCCACTATGTTTAATATATACTTAAATAGCAAACCGCACATAAGTCCAAAATTTCAAATATAATCTTTTCTGTTTATATATTGAAATGTGCATTTTTTAGTATTTAATCTAAAAATCCAGTACTCCTTAACTTCCTCTTGCTCCCCATAATTTTTATGAATATCATCGCTGCTATCCGTGGCTGCTTTTTTAAGGAGATGACATGCCATTTACTGTGATGCATGACGTACATCATTCTACTTTGTGGTTTTGTATTTCTGGAAAGATTTCCAAGGCAAGTAAACACTCAAAGAAAGAAGAGAGACCAAACAACTATATCTTTATCTACTCTGGTTACAAAGCCTGTGTTTGAGAAGTTGAAATGATAGAGACTGCTTTACTTGAACAGCAATCTACTATTACAGAAGTAGTAATCAAAATGGAAATGTTTTCATTCACAGCTATGGAAATCTTATTTTGGATAGATTTTGTCATTTTAGTTGTCTTTCACAAGTTGTGTTTCTACAAAGAGAATGAAGGTGGACTAGAGTTCAAAAGTAACTACTGAATTTGAAGGATGTTTCTAAACTATTCCAAAGGTGACATTCACAAAGTAGAACTACCAGTGTGGAAAAAATCAATTGGGTGCTCTCTTCTTCTTCTTCCCCTTGCCTCTTACCAAATTTACCACCATGAGATGATGAATTAAGATAGTAAATAATTATATTGGAGGAGTATAAAATTTGGAATTTAAAATGAGTTTCCAGGGCAGTGAGCCTTAGGGGCATCAGATGGGCCATCTATGGAGAATGTGGGCATTCTCTTTGACTCCTTGCTGAGGATGCAGGGAATGGCTTCAGAGACCAGAGATACCCCCTGGGTCGGAGAAACTGCCTTTTTCTGTCACATTAAACTTGAGACCAAATGAGATAAGGTTTTGCATGTGAAGTACTTTGCGTACCTTAAAGTACTATATAAATTCTGATGATTATTATAGAAAAGAGGCAATAGACTTTTTGTCTTTTTTGGAGGGGGAGGGCAGGGCAGTTGGGGTTAAGTGACTTGCCCAAGGTCACATGGCTAGTAAATGTTAAGTGTCTGAGGCTGGATTTGAACTCAGGTTCTCCTGACTCCAGATCTGGTGCTCTATGTACTGTGCCACCTGGCCACCCCAGCAAAAGACTTCTCTTTAGAATGTAGGCCCATTCCACTAGGTGGATTCTGATTTGTCCTTGAAATGGGGGAGGAAAGAAAAAAACAAAAGGAAATGATGTGGGAGGACAGAATACAATCTCACTTTGTTCTGTGGACTCTATAGGCTCTTTTACAGGCTGGCAGAATCCAGCCAGAATGCAGCGGGGTCCCAAATGACAAATCCTCTTGGTAATAGGCCTTGTCACAGAAACCCAATCAGTAACCCTCTCCTGTTCTTTCTACAAAACCAACAGTAGTCATGCCCACACTCCACATGCCTTCAAATTCCCCAGAGGCTTACTTCCTTATAAACTCATAAAACTAATTAGAGAGCCCATCAGATTGGTCAAGGAATACACTTTCCTGTCTTAAAATTCAGTGAATTATTCACATTGTTAACTATCATTGAGTGTAGGCAATTTGATCGGAACCTTGGTTAACTAACTTTACTGATGAACCAGCAATGGGACATTTCTCTTCCATTGATGGAATTATGTCATCTAATTTATTTGTATTTTTAAAAATGTGTTGGTCGTATAGATGTTGATATCACAAAACTGTAATGCTAGGAATATGGAACACCACTCTTCTGGGAGTTACTAAAATGAGAAGTCATCAAAAGCATTTGTAGAAGGTGACAGAGCCCTATTTAGTGATCTGGCTTGGGGTGGGGGGAATATTAGCATGGTCATCCATGGAAAGCTTTCTGGAGGGGATCACGTTTAGGTACTATGCTGAGTTTGGGGAGCCCATTTGATCAGGCAAGTGGAGAAAATGGGCAAGGCTGTATTTAAATTCAGTTCAGAAGTATATGAATTAAAGGAAACAGTGAAATAGGATGAACACCAGACTGGGTGTTGGGAAACTTGTACTCGACTCCTTCCTGTATCATTATTTCACTTAGTGCCTCTGGTCACGTCATTGAATCTCTCTTGGTTTGTTTACTCGTAACTAATTGGATTGACCCTTCCAATGGTACCTTCCATCTCTGTAATTCTACGTGCCTAATAATAATTCTCAGCACTTTAAACATTTACAAAGTGGTATACTGACTCAACCATTCTGTAGAGCCATTTGGAACTATGCCCAAAGACCTATAAAATCATGCGTACTCTTTGACCAAGTTATATCACAGTTACTAGGTTTGTATCCCAAAGAGAGAAACAACGAAAAGGAAAAAGACCTATGTGTGCAAAAATATTTACAGCAGCTCTTTTAGTAGTAGCAAAGAATTAGAAATTGAGAGGATGTCTGTCAATTGGGGAATGGCTGAACAAATTGTTGTTTATGGTTGCTGTGGAATAAGATTGTGATGCTCTAAGAAATGATAAGTAGGAGGCTCAGAAAAATCTGCAAAGACTTAAATGAATTGATGCAAAATGACATGAGCAAAAGCAAGAGAACATTTATACAGTAACAGCAATATTGTATGAGGATCAGCTGTGAATGACTTAGCTGTTTGCAACAATACAGTGACCCAAGACAATTCTGAAGGCCTTTATGATGAAAAATGTTATCTATCTCCAGAGAAAAACTGATGAGTCTGAATGCAGATCAAAGTATACTTTTTCTTTATTTTTCTGTTTTGTCTGTATTTTCTTTTACAACATGAGTAACATGGAAATATGCTTTGCATGTCTATAATATATAGGACCCCGCCCTACCTCTCTGTGTTTCTCTGTCTCTGTCTGTCTCTCTTTCTATATATGTATGTAACCTCTATTGCATAATAACGTATCAAATTGCTTGCCTTTTCAATGGGGGAGAGGGGAGAAAGGGAGAGGCAGAATTTGGAACTCAAAAAGGTAAAAAACAATGGTAAAATTGTTTTTACGTGTCATTGGGGAAAACATAAAATATTAAATTAAAAAAATAAAAGTTTACAAAAAGTTTTCCTTTAAAAGTGTACAAAATCTAGTTCTGAGGAGCAAATAGGGCCAGCATTAGGGGATGGATAGGGTCTGATCCTCTGATTTCATTGGAAAAGGGTGCTTCCAGGGAATTTCCTCTCCTGGTGGAATTTGGCACCTTCTCCACAACTTTTGGTCCTAGGGAGTTCCCTAAAGCTCTGAGAGGTTAAGGGTCTTACCCAGGGCCACACAGCCAGTGTGTGTCAGGTGCCAGTGTGTGTCTTGAACCAAGGTTCAGTTGCCAGTCTTGTTAATCTTCTTTGTTAAGACAAATAAACTGAGTCTGACAGGTTAAGAATTGCTCAGGATCTCATGGTTAGTAAATAAGACTCTGGGAATATGAACCCGGGTTGGGTCATAACCATGAAGTGCACTGTGAAGCTACCCTAAAGTAGCTCTGTTTCTTTTTAGAGTTTAGTGCTCATAAGGGTTTTGCCCCAGTGGGCTGGAGCTCAAGTTTTGCCACACAGCAACTTTTTCTGATCTCTGCTTTTTGGCCTACTTCCTTCCAATCCATCATTGCTGCTTTTGCAAATGGGTGACATTTGAATGCTTTATAATTAGATTTAATTACCATGGATCTATGAAACTTGGCATAAAGCATCCTGAGCAGATGACTAGGGAAAGGGAACAGATGAAAAAATTTAAAAGAACAGTTTAGAGCAGTGGTCTCCAAATTTTTAGATTGTGCATCAGTAAAAACATTTTGTGCATGTATACCTGCTATGTATTTATTTATATGTTATATATGTGTGTTACTATACTCATCATTATTTGCATTATAAAACTTGAAAATGGAAGTTTAAAAAGGATAAGATAAAAATGAAATAACATTTGATCCTAGAGTCCATAGGGAGCCACTGAAATTTTTTTTGTGTAGGAAAGTAACATGGTCAGAACTGCTCTTGAGGAAAATAACTTTGGTAGCTGTGTCAAGGATAGATTGGAGAAAGGAGAAATTGGAGGCAGGGAGACCAATTAGGTAGCTACTGAAATAGTCTAGTTGAGATGGACTAAGGGTCTCAACCAGAGTAGTGCCTATTTGAGTAAGGAGAAGATAAAAAATACAAGGTATGGTGTGGGAGCAGAAATAGCAAGACTTGGCACCTGATTGGGAGTAGGGAAAGGTGTCTAGGAAAACACCAAAGTTGAGAACACGGATGACTAATAAGTTGATGTTCTCAATGTGTCACTTGGATTTGAAACCTGAGTTGTTTTACATGCTGCTACTTAGAAGTGATTCTGGACTGGTGGAGAGAATGATGACTAGATACCACCTGAAAAGAAAGGGGGAGAACTTTAGAGAGAAGGTATATTCTTCATTCCTGTTTTGAGAGAGGACATGCATGATTCCAGACTCACTTAGGGATCAATTCCAGACATGTGGAGAGAGGGACAGAGTTTGGAACATGGAAATGTAGGGGAAAGCTTGCTCCTCATGTGTTCCTGATTTTCAGCTTACTTCTTCAGACATTTTGAGGAAGTTCCTTTGGGTGAAATCAGTGCCTTTCTCTTGATTGAACTGAGATATCTGGCAGCTAATTCACTCTGTTTTCTACATATTTTAATTTTGATTCTAAATTTAATTCTAAATTTCTAATATTTTCAGAATATTCTAATCTAGGTTTGCTCAGACCTATTTATAATTTATGATGGTCTTTCATATAATTATTATTAGATGGAAATGACAAAAGTCTATAGATGTAAGGTTGGGGATACCTCTCCTTTTCTCTTTAAGGAATAGCACTCAGCAAAGCTAGAAGCTTTGTTGCTTTTTGAATTAAAGAAATCATCCCTAGATCAGAAATTGTTAGCAGGGCAGATAATTGTAGGACTGGAGTGGCAATCTTCATGAACCCTTCTCCTAAAGGCAAAAATCAGAGTCTCCCTTGGAGAGAAGTGGGCAAGATTCCAGAGATACCTATCAGTTCCTTCCTGTGAGATACATTAGACAACCCAGGTGAACATAAAAAACCTACATGAGTGGCTAACATTTTTCTAACAGAAATAGGGAAATTTGGAAGAGAGAAGGGTTTACAGAGAACGGTAATTAGTTCAATTTTGAACATGTTGGTTTTGAGATGCCTACAGTACATCCAGTTCTAAATGTCAGAAGCATTTTGTGATGAGGTACTGAAGTATAGTAGAGAAAGTAAGACTGAATATATTTATCTAGGAGTCATTCTGCATAGATGATAATTAAATCCATGAGAGCTGATAGGGTAACTAAGAGGCAGAGTATCAGTAGAGAGGAGAAAGGGGCCCTGGACAGAACCTTGGAAAGCACTTACAGTTAGGGGGTGTGACATGAATGATAATCCAACAAAGATGACTGAGGAATGGTCAGACAGTAAGCAGAAAAACCAAGAGGGTAGTTTCACAAAATCCAGAGAAGTGAGAGTAAGTATCAACCTTTGGGCCCTGACCCATCGCCAGCAGAGACACAGACTCATCTAGCATTAGTGCCACATTTGGACGTGAACTTGGTGGGACCAATGCTATATAGAAACTATTAAACCTGAGCACTCTCACTCCAGAAACTGAGAGAGAGTGAATATAGGTGAGGTGCTGGAGGAAAATGTTTGTAATTCTTTCTTTCTTGTATCTTTTTAGAAGAGAATAGTTTCAAGTGAATATGAGGAGGAGGTTGAGAACTTTGGAGGCTAGAAGCATAGTGATAGAGTGACATTCTCCCTCTCCCCCCATGAAATATGGAAATTCAGAAGTGAGATGGATTTGGTGTGTGTGTGTGTGTGTGTGTGTGTGTGTGTGTGTGTAAACAATGTGATCACCATCCACCCATGACTGCTCATACTGGCGTATTCTTTCCCAGTAAAAATGAAAATGTGTATATGTGGGGGGAAAAGGAGGGCCTACTTACCAGACCCTGCCTTAATGAGCAGTGGGGAATGGACTGTGGACACATATAACTTGTGGATGCCTAGGCCATGTTGGGTACTATCCTTTCTGCTTTGAATGGCCCATCCTTGTGTAGCCATAAAACGCCAGCTATGACTGGTAGTGGAGTGGGAAAGTGTTGAAATACATGGGGGGGGGAGGGTGTTGGAGACAAGCCTGAAGTTGGCTGTGTGGGGAGAGGTTGTGGGAGGGGTTGCAACCTATATTCTTTGTTTGATCACCTGCCCCTTGGAGTCAAACTACAGCCTGCTTGGTGCCCTTCCATGGCCCTGACTTTGGAGACTGCTAGTCTAGAGACTGAAAATGAATATCAAGGAGTGGCCTCTGTAAGGCAAGAACCAAATTAGGATAGAATTTAGAATAACAAAGGAAAAGAACCATTTCCTGGGAGAGAAATAGAAGGCTCTAGATTTCTTGGTCTTCTGAACTGGAATAGTTTCTGGTTTGGATACTTCTGTGGAAGCATACAAAACCCTTCCTGTTTCCCCTTTTGGAAATTTTAAGGAAGCACTTAAGATTATTCTAGTCTGAAACTTTTGATCTAGTCTGAAAGAGAAATCTAATTCATGTTTCTTCAATTATTAATTCTTTTTTTTTTGTTTTTTTGTTTTTTGAGGGCAGTTGGGGTTAAGTGACTTGCCCAAGGTCACACGGTTAGTTTTTTTTTTGTGTGTGTTAAGTGTCTGAGGCTGGATTTGAACTCAGGTACTCCTGACTCCAGGGCCAGTGCTCTATTCACTGTGCCACCTAGCTGCCCCCTTCAATTATTAATTCTAAAGTATTCCCTGTTCTCCTAAAGCTGAGCAGTGAGGACTGCCCCATTGAAGTAATTAAGGCAGAGATAGGGCAAGGGCCAGGGGTTCCCTTGATTAATTGGCCTAAGAGTAGTACTCTCTTTCCCTAAGCCTTCAAGGTATTAAGTAAATAATGATATCAGGAGATGTCTAGAGTTTACCTTTGACCAGGTGGAAAGGAAAAAACCCTTAAAGGGAGTGGTCAAAGAAGATCTGAATGGCTTTAGGAAAATGATTCGCCAAGAGCAGGCCAAAAGTTAAGGAACTATTGTTAAGTTATTAAAGCAAAATGTTAAGTGAATTGTTACGTAAACTCTGTTCCCTTGCTCAGTCATGACTGCAAATTATTCCTTGTTCAAGAATTCTGTAAATTGGAACTTGAAAATGACATGTCTTGGAAGAATGTCTGAGGCAGTGAGAGTCTTGGACATTTTTCTCTTGAGTAATGCTTGGATTTAAAGTACTGAGAAATTAATAAAAACATGTTTCTGGCCGGCTTATGCCTGCAACACAGTATATGGAATTTTTTCTATGTTATTTTCAGGGCTCCTCAAACTTTTTTCACTCCCTACCCCTTCAGCATTTCTTGGATCAAGACCCACAATTTAAGAAGTGTTATACCTACTTTTTAAGATGAAAGGTTGACTGCAAACAAGTCTGACTCTTTTCTCTTTGGAAAGAAGAGTGAAGAGTGATATTAGAATAGAAGCCCCTTGAGGGCAGTGACTCTTGCTTTTGTCTTTGTATGTCCATTGCCTAGCCCAGCATAAGTGCTAACTAAAAGTTGGATGATTGATTAATTGATGAGGAATTCTCTGTTGAGAATTTGTTTGCAGAGACTGTATTTGTGTGTCTTGGAGGGAAGGGGAGGGAGAAAGTATAAAAAAGTGAAGAACAGTGAACTAGCAAATAGCTCTGACCTCCATGCTTTAGAGATAGGATTGGATGCTGAAAAGACTTTCCTGGCTTGCATTTACCACTCAAGTACAATTTCTTTGTCATTCAAGCTCAGTGGGTGGTTAAGCATGAAGGAAGGCTACCTTTAAAAAAACAATAACAACTTGATATTTTTATGAAATAGGGAAGTTCCTCCTTGTAAGGAATACAAGGATATTGTGTGATGCCCACATGTAATCACATGGGGTGGGGTCAGGAGAGGAACCTGTGGCCTCGAGGCCACATGTAGCCCTCCAGGTCCCCAAGTGCGGTCCTTTGACTGAATCCAGTCTGGATTCAAAAATCAATTGTTCTCTTGGCTTTGCTCATTCCATTCTTCATCAGTTTATAAAGTCTTTGGTATTGTTTTTTATGTTATTGATGTTATGGTGTATCTTTGTTCTTCTACTTCTGCTTCTTCATTCTGTATCAATTCATATATCAATTCATTATGAAATGATGTATCTCCTCATTTCTTATATCACATTCATCAGCGTATTTCACCTTTCTTCAATCAATGAGTATCTTTTTAGTTTCTATTTTTTTGGGGGGCCACCACAAAAGAGAGTTTTTGCTAGACATATTTTTACACATGTGGGTCCTTTTCCTATTTTCTTGATCTCTTTTGGATATAATGGTGGCATATCTAACATATGATGACTCCACTCATTCATATCCTATCTTATCTGAGTCTGCTACTGCTCAACTTCCATCTTTGTCCCAGCAGCCCCAGGTTGTCACATCCATTTTCAGGCTCCCATTTAGTATTGTCTGTAGCACTGTAAGATCCACCCCATTAGTCTAATCATTTTTGCTGCCTGACCCATGCAGAGTATTTTTGTTTGTTTATTTTTTTAAGATTGGGTCTTACCATCCCATACAGTCTTTAGGAGTTATTCATGGCCCATTCCAAGCTACTCATCAGCTTTGCCCTACCCTTTTCCTAACCTAAGCATTAATTTGCCCCTTCTTAGGCAACCTGAAGTTTCCCTGCTCCCAGAGGCTCACCATATTGATGTCAATTTAGTTCAGACACCCAATTAATAAATCTATATCTATATATTTATATGTATAGTGTGTATGTATGTGTGTCTATATATATATGTACACACACACACTATACACTATACACACACATACACACACACACACATTTTCCAATACAGCCCAAAATTCTTGAGCACATCTGCTAGCCTCATCCTTCCCAGTAGTTGAGATGACAGGCATGAATCCCCATGTCCATCCAGATTGTTTTCTCATGAGAATCTTCCTTTTTTTTTCCTTCCACTCTCAAGTAGCCCATTCATTTAACAAAAACTGATTGCTTCCTCTCAACTGGTAGTGTTTCTCCACCAGTAAATTACATTGAATTTACTCTGTGAGTGTATGTATGTGTGTGTGTATATATATATATATGTATGTATACATACGTATATGTACACACATATGTATGTGTACACATAAACACACATATGTATGTTGTATCTATATACACATATACATATACACATATGTATAAGTATATGTATGTTGTTTCTTCTGAGAGAAGGTGAGTTCTGTAATGTTAATGGAATCTGAAGATCTTCCATATTGGCAAATAAGCAGGCACTTAGCACCTTGTTTCAAGTTAACACCTTGTTTAAGCTATCTAACTAACACAGAAGTAGTTAACACTTTGGGAGTAGTTAACACCTTAACAAAAAGGGGCAGAATGGGGAGGAACTATACTGTAAATAAGGAAGAGAACCAGCAGGACAGTCAGATTTTCTCTCAGTGAGCACCTGGAAGCTGCAACTTTTACCAAGACCTTTCTTCTGGAAACTTTTTGTTGAGATCCTCCTTCATCAACTTTTGCAGATCTCTTTGGATCTATTTTCCAGGTCAGTGGTTTTTCCAACTTTGCTTTCTATTTTTTTTCATTTGTTTGGGTCTGTTTTATAGTATCTTGAGTTCTCATAAAGTCATTAGCTTCCAATTGCTCCAGTCTAATTCTTTTTAAGGCATTCTTCTCCTTACTGGCTTTTCGGGCCTCTTTTGCCTATGTCCCAAATTGCTGGGGTTTTCACAGCTGCTGGAACTATTAGTTGGGCACCCTCTTTGCAGCAGTCCCCACAAGCTCTAGCACACTGGTCACATGCCCCAGGACTACCACCCAAGACCACAATCCAGATCCAAGAAGGTTAAAGCAAGAGTGATTACCCTCTGAGTGGTTGCTTGGTCCCCCTACAATCTGCATGCCAGCAGCTCTGCTGGTAGCCACACAGCAGCAGCTGAAGCCACTGCACCTCTGCCACTTCTCGCCTTGGGGCCAGGGGCCAGACCATGCTCTACTCTACCCAGTTCCAATAGAGGTCCACACTGACCTTTTACTTTGTCTTTAGCTTTTATGGGTTGAGAAGTCTGGAAACCATCACAGCTGCTGGTGGTTATCTCTCCTGAAGTCTGCTCCAGCTGCTGCTGGTTGTGGCTGCCCTGGGGCTAGAACCCTGTGGCTCATGGGGGACTGCTCTCAGCTCCCAGTGTGCTGTGATAGACCTTTCATGTCAGCCTGCTGGGCTGCCTTCAGCAGGAGATTTGTTTCTCTCTGTCACTTTGTGGGTTCTGTAGCTCTAACGTTTCTTTAGAGTAATTTTTTTAAACATGTATTGAAAGTGATTGGATCCAGAGCCCACGCCAGGTTTGTGCTTCTACTCCTCCGTCTTGGGTCTACCCCTATCAATGTCTTTCTTAAACTCAGGTACCTAGAATTGAACACCACCCACCAGATTGAGGCTGATGAGAGCAGAGTACAGTGGGACTATCTTTTCCCTATTCCTAGAAAGTAGTCATTGTTCATTTGTTTTCAGACATGTCTGAGTGTTTCTGAGCCCATTTGTGGTTTTCTTGGCAAAGATACTAGAGTAGTTTGCCATTTTCTTCAGCTCATTTTACAGATAAGGAAAAAGAGACAAACAAAGGTAAGTGACTTGCCCAGGGTCATACAACTAGTAAGTGTCTGATGACAGATTTGAATTTAGAAAGATGAGTCTTCCTAACTCCAGGTCTAGAGTGCTATCCACTGCTCCACTTAGCTTCCCTCCTAGGAAGTTATGCCCCGCTTAATGTGGCCCAAGGTCATGTTAGCTTTTTTTGACTTGTATCATTCATATTGTGGGTACAGTTCAACAGAACCCTCAAATTTTGGAGGAGCAACTGCTGTCTAACTGTATCTCCCCTTGTGGGCTTGATTCTTGTGTATCTTAATGCAAGACTACCTTTATCTCTTTTGAATTTCAGCTAGGTGGCACAGTACAGAGTGTTAGACTTTGGAGGCAGAAAGACCTGAATTCAAATGCTGCCTGACACTTCCTAGCTTTGTGATCCTGGGCAAATCTTTTTATTTCTTTTAGCCTCAGTTTCCTCTTCTGTAAAATGGAGACAATAATAGTACCTACCATACAAAATTGTGATAATCAGATGAGATATTTAAAGGTGCTTCACAAACCTTAAAGAACAATATAAATGCAGATTAATCTTCTTACCTATCAAAATCATTTTAGATCCACTGTGCCAATTATCCTTCCCACCATTGTGTCACCTGAAAATATGATGAACATAACATTTATCTGGAGACCTCCTGTTGTGTTGATGTTGAGCCATCGATTACTGCTACTCTTTGAGTCTGGCCATCCAACTTCTGAATCTCGGGCGACTTTAATCTTCTCATTGTACTGCTCCATCCTCTTCACAAGAATACAGTGATGTACTTTATTCAAAAGCTTTTCAGAAATGTAGATGAACTTTATCCACAGCAATCCCTTCATCTATTACTATGGCGATCCTGTCAAAGAAAGGAACCAACAGTAGTGTGGCATGACCTGTTCTTGATGAAATCAGTCGCCCTTTGTAATTACTGTTCCCTTTTATAGCTAGCTGTTCCATTCTAGAAATTTCCCAGGAATTGAAGTCAAACTCATTGGCCCATAGTTTGTAGACTGTTCTCTTTTCATATTTGAACACTGGGACATTTGCCCTTTTCTCATCTTGCAGATCTTGTTTTTCATGAATTATCAGTAGTATTATCAGGGCTCCCAATTTGGATGACCTAAGTACTAGACTAGAGGTTAGAAAACCTGGATTCTGGTCCTGAATTTGTCACTAAATACTTTATATCAATGGGCAAATTATTTACTCTCCTTGGTCCTAAGTTTTCACATCTGTTCATTGAGATTTACCTTCAGAGAACAGTTGGGTTCTTGCCAGCTCTGTTATGCTAACCTTTTGATTTTTCTGGAACTTGGTTACTTTTGCTTAGTCTGTGGGGTGTTGGGGAGATTGTCTTCATCCTCCTATACTTTCTCAGCCCCCTGCCAGAAACTGGGAATGGGAATCTAGTCACTACCTCCTGACAGCTCCTTGAAATTCAGTTACCTCGTTTTCCAACACTGGGCCAACTCTGGCTGCTCTTGAGGTGTAACACAGCTTCCCTCCTGCCCGAGGGACTCTAGGTATAATAGCAGCACCATGGACTGTTTAAAGATAAGGAACTTGGAGGATGTATAGGTTGTATGAGGCCATACAGTAAGAGCCAGGGCAAACCCGAAGTTCATTTTCTGCTCCAACCATTAAACCATCTTGTTTTCTTCCATAGCCCTTGGTCTGAAGACTCTTTTTTGGGGGGAATGGAGGAAGGAAAGGCAATTGGGGTTAAGTGAATTGCCCAAGGTCACACAGCTTCTAAGTGTCAAGTGTCTAAGGCCAGATTTGAATTCAGGTCCTCCCAACTCCAGGGCTGGTGCTCTATTCACTGTACCACCTGGCTGCCTGGGATATGAAGACTCTTTTAAGAATAATTTTGATTTTCCCTTGCTTTCTTTCTCCTAACTTTAATTTCTAATACTGAAAACTTCTTTGGATTTGCCTGTGTTTGGTATTCATGATAATGGGTGAATATTGCAGAGAAGGGAGAGGCCTCAGGATGCCAGTCCCTGAGTCAGAAAGACTCAAGTCTAAGGCCTGCCTCCTGATGAGTACTGGTCCTGTGACCATGGGTGAAGCAATTTAACCTCTCAGTTTCAGAGCAGGGCTGGGTGGGGTGATCCTCATTAGTAGAGAGAATTTCCTCACCGGGATTTGCCTATGGCAACGAAATCACAGGTCTGGTCCAACATTACAGCAAAAGGAAGGGCACATATAGCAATGATGTCATGTGGTGAGTAAGGTCCTGATGGAACTTTTTAGTCTTGGCTGACATGATTGTTTTGGGCATCAGCAGGCCCAATATAATGGATGTGCTAATAAGCAGAAACATATAGTCCCAAAACATACAGCCAGGAAGATAATGGAGCAACAAGGCTTCTGTGTGGTCCCAAAACTGGAGAGCTTATCTGTACATCTGAAAGGGTAGCCACCATAGTCAGTCCTGTACTAGGTAGGAATTTAGCCCCTTCTGTACCGATCCTGTATCCTTTCTCTTTGTGTCATGGTTCATTTTATATCTTAGCAGCCTATAATAGTTCCATCAAAACAATCCTTATTTTTTTCTTCCCCCGTTTGAAGAACTGTAGGCAGCCTAATATTAAGAAGTAGAGGCTAACAATGCCGATGATAGATGACCAAGAGTTTGGGCCTAGGGTATGTAGGTGGCTGAAAACATGTATGAACCGACTTCATAGATGAGACTTAAGGAGGAAAACTAGGTGCTTCCCTTGGCCAAAATGGGCGTGTGAACTTGCTTTTAAGAACTATTTTGATAACTGCATTTCAATGTAATTGCTTTCCACTGTAATCCTATATATTTAAAAACATGATTTCGAGGAGGGGGTCTATCCAGAAGCTTCCATAAGCTCCTGGCCAGAAGGACTACTAAAGGAGACCATGACATCACCTCCCCTCCAAAAAGGTGATGAATTCGAGGCTTAAAAGAAAGTTGATTCATATAAGACTGAAAGGAAACAACTGGCTTCACAGATAGGGTTAAATCTATACGGGAAGAGAAGACCTCAAATGTAACCAAAGTTCCAGGAAATGATTTTACAATTTTTTTCTTGCTGTGATCTGTCTTAAGTTGTACGTCAACACCACAGCAGAGCCTTTCCTGAAGGAGCTGTATTCATTGTGGCTTTACCCCATCTGCTGGTGCCATATGAAAATAACTCCATCCCATAGAGGTGAAAAGAAATTGGTAGCATCAGTAGCCTGGGAGTCTTAGCCAGGGTAGAGGTTACAGTAAGTAAGAGAAAAAGGGAGTTTCTGGAACAGAGGGAAAGGGCTTTGGATTAGGATAATTTTACTCCAAAAGTTAAGGAATATGGTCTTGAGCTTCATACTTAGACCCTCTGCTGTTGTGCACATTCTTTCTTTAAGTTTGGAGTTTTCCAGGATGGAAAACCTAGACCATGGTGGTGCTAAGAGACGAAAATCAGTAACTAAAATTCCTGGATGTTTTAGGACAACTCCATAAATAAATACACTTTTTTAAATGAAAAGGTTCAAGTCAAAGCAACACTAAACAGGGAATTTGGACCAAGTGACTATATCTCAGAAATTCTTTATTATGGCATGTGAAAGCATAATTTTCAGGTTATTTATAATATGACAATAGCTATTATATCTCTCAGTAGAATTCCTTTTAATAAGCTAGTTTCCCCCTAAAAATCTTAAAGCCAAAATACCTTGCAACTCTTGAGTAATTTTTTTCTCTGAAATGGTTCTCTTTTTTTTTTTTTAAAAGTGAAATAACATCCTTTCTTGATGGATAAATACACAATCAGTTTATTAAAAAAAACCTACTAGAGAAATTGAAACTGTACAGGCAAAAATCGTTTAATAGGAGAATTGCCTCTGATGTAATGTCAATGTAATACAAATTGAAATCTTCTTAATTTGCATTACAAATTAGGTAAGCAACAGATGTAATTGTAGATGCTAATTTGATTATATGTGTATAATAAGTTGTTGAAATTGATAGGACAGATATGTTCATTTGCAAATCTACTGCTGGCAGTACCCCATCAGGAGAAATTTTCAATAAGATTGCTGGACTTCTAGAAATGTCACTGATATAATGGGGGAGAATTGTATTAGAATCATCTCTTATGGAGCTCAGTTGAAATATAGATCTACAAACTACTCTTGAAATTCTCCTTGTGTAATTTGGATACATTTCTTCATAAACAATCCCCTGTATCAAAGAATAAAAATAAGACCTACATCTAATTTTTCAAGTTGTTAAATAATAAATTGACTTTAAGAGACACTCCTTTACGTGATTTTTTTCCTTGAGGAAACTGAATGCTTTTAATAAGCAAGACCAAATTAAAAAAAAATCTTACCAGTTAGATAATAATATGATCAGATGGAGACAAGAAAGGGCATTTTGATAGCAAAATAGCTAGCATATATGTGTGTATGTATATGTATGTATATATATAAGTACATGTGTGTATGTATATATGTATGTGTGTACATTTATGTGTATATATGTATATGTGTGTATAAATATATACTGACTTTCTCATGCCAAAGTACTTTGAAGAGTGCTTTACCTAACAGGCCATCATTACCATTTTTCTTCATGATTATTATAATAAAGATGAAGCAAATTAATTTTAGAGCAAATTTCTTCCTGAAACATGCATATTTGGTAAACTTTTATTTCTAAAAAAAATGGATATTCTCAATACATCAATGAATGCAACATCCTCAAATTTATATTTGATTACTGATAAAGTTACTAAGAGAAAGTCAGAGTGATGAATAATAAATTTATAAAATAACATTTTTATGCATTTCCCATTTAAAAAAAGTCTGCCTTGAGAATATAAGAAAAAGCAAAACTCTGCTTTAATGACTTTAATTATTCACTTTACCAGTCTGTAGGAGCAGTTCTCATTTTAAAGAATTAGTTATTTCTAAATACAAATTTATTAGGAACCTGTTAGCTATAGATACAGGACACATTTGGTTTGACTTCATCTAAACAAGAACAGATAATAGACTTGGTCTTGTGGACAGACATTTAAATCTAAAAATCTTATTGTCTTGTGATTATAAATGAGTAATATGCTGGTTAAAAAGTTTTGAGAGACATAATTTCTGGGTAATTTAATCACTTTATTACTAAGACCAGCATGTTTTATTAATAAAAGGATGGTCATTTTGCCATCTCTCTTAGACCAAAGACCATCATGGAAGAGGAATGGCAATTAACTCTGATTGGTTACATAATAAGAGGTGGGTTATATTAAAATGAGAAGCTGATAGTGACATAAGGTCACTGTATTAGACAAATTCTGGTTCTTGACTATGATGACAAAGTCTCTGGGCAAGTTTCTTAGTTTAGAAAGGCTGACAGTGGACCAAGATGGTGAAGTAAGAACAGGACCTCCTTGCAGCTTTGGCTACTATCACCTCCAACACATGTAAAAAAATTACTCTAAATAAATTTTAGAGCTACAGAACCCACAAAGTGACAGAGAAAAACAAATCTCCTACTGAAGGCAGCCTGGCAGCCCAACAGGAAGGGTCTAGTGCAGCTCACTGGGAGCTGAGAGCAATCCCCTGTGAGCCACAGGGTTCTGGCCCCAGGGCAACCCCAACCAGTAGTAGCTGGAGCAGATCTCAGGAGAGTGAATCACCAGTAGCTGTGGTGGTTTCCAGACTTCTCAATCCATAAATGCCAAAGACAAAGTAAAAGGTCAGTGTGGAAATCTGTTGGAACTGGGTAGAGAAGAGCACGGTCTGGCCCCTGGCCCTGGGGTGAGAGCCCTGTGCAGAAGCGCAGCGGCTTCAACTGCTGCTGCATAGCTGCCTTCAGAGCTGCTGGCCTGCAGATTGTAGGGGGACCAAGCAACCATTCAGAGAGTAATCACTCTTGTTTAAACCTGCTTGGATTTGGACTTTGGTCTTGGGCAGTGGTCCTGGGGTGGGGCTGCATAGAGGGTGCTCTCCTAATAGCTTCAGCAACTACAAAAACCCCAGCAGTTGGGAACTCTGCAATCTGGAAGCAGAGTTCTACAGTAGCAAAAACTTCAAAAGTCAAGTAATTGGCTGGCAATACGAGTAAGCAGAGGAAGCACAAACAGACCATAGAATACTTTTTTGGGGACAAAAAGGATCAAAGCATGGAATGGGAGGAAGACAATGAAGTAAGAACTCCTGCATCAAAAGCTTCCATGGTTACAGGCCATGTAGGAGCTGAAGAAGGATTTTGAAAATCAAGTAAGAGAAGTGGAAGAAAAATTGGGAAGAGAAACGAAAATGATGCAAGAAAATCAGGAAAAGTGAGTCAATAGCCTGCTAAAGGAGACCCAAAAAATACTGAAGAAAATAACACATTAAAAAAATAGGCTAACCCAAATGGCAAAAGAGGCCCAAAAAAAGCCAACAAGGAGAAGAATGCCTTAAAAAGCCAAATTTTCCAGATGGAAAAGGAATTTCAAAAGCTCACTGAAGAGAATAATTCCTTCAAAATTAGATTGGAACAAATGGAAGATAATGACTTTATGAGAAATTAAGATGCTATAAAACACATCCAAACAAATGAAAAAAATAGAAGCCAATGTGAAATATTTCATTGGAAAAACCACTGACTTGGAAAACAGATCCAGGAGAGATTATTTAAAAACTATTGGACTACCTGAAAGTAAGAATCCAGAAAAGAACCTAGACACCATCTTTCAAGAAATTATCAAGCAAAATTGCCCTGATATTCTAGAACCAGAGGGCAAAATAGAAACTGAAAGAAAGGCTGAGAGTTTAGAGGATATGGTAGTAAGGCAATGGAATGAACCCCAAGTATTGTGTTGGAAATGAATTCTTCAAAGATCAGAGAAAGTGAGGTTTTCAATTTACTTTTTCTTTTATTATGAAATTTAAATTAAAAACAGTACTTATAAATCTACCATTTCTATTTTAATCTAAAATTTTCATCTAAAAATTATTTACAGTAGTAAAATGCAGAAAGAAATACCATTTTCAGCATTGATTAGACCAGTGTTTAAATATTCACTGAAATATATGTATTTTTTTCTTTCAAATCAAGATAACCAAAAGCAATAAGCTTTAAAAAAAATTGTACATTGTGTAACTCCCACTTCAAAATACTGTTTTCCTTAATTTCTTTATAATTTGAATGCATAACTGGACTATAAATAGCTACAGAGAATATCCTTGTGGGAACTCCCAAAGTCTTTTAAGGGGAGTGGGTATGCAGCATAGAACAAAAATAGAAAGCAACTTGAGTCCACCGGCAGCCAAAAAAGTTAAATAAGACACATTCCCCTAAAGAAGGTATCATTGTGACCTTGAGTTCTGGTTATTAGATAGATCTTATAAATGAACCAAGCTTAAATAAGTTTAAGAAATGAGAAGGAACTTGAAGATCCTGGTTTTAATCCAGGATTAAAATGAAAATTTTAATAATCCAGAATAGTTCAAGCCAAGTTGCTTCCTCTGAGCATCCTGAACTTCCTTTCCTTTGAATGGTGAAACGGGATTTCATTTCCACCCTGTGCTGTAAATCCTCAACAATTTTGTTAAACTTTGCCTTTGATAGATGCTTCAAGTTCATAGTCAGGCGGCATCAATGGGAGGGGGCTAGTCAAAGACTCACTATAGCTCTACCTCATAGTCACAGACACTTTCATTGTCTTAGGATTTATAAAATTCACCTGCGGAGGGAAGGTAGAGCCGAGTTTAGTGCTGGACAGCTCTTGTGGTCTATGCTTGCGTGGAGTTATTAAACATCACCAGGCTTGCACAATTGACATTGAATTCCCCTCTTATTTCTGCTTCTCTTTGTCTCTCAGCTTTCACTTTCCCTCATCACAGCAACCTAATGAAACCAAAGAAATGCTGACTAAGTGTGCCAAGGATGAAACGCTGCGTCGGGGAAAGGGCGGTACATAAATGGAAGGAAGCTCCTTCCTCCTATCCCCTCCCCCCCAAAAAAAAAGAATTTTAAAAGGCAGAAACAACTGCTTGGCAGATATATTCTGTTTCTCCCAAAACATAATTGTAATGAAAATGAAACAAGAAGTGAAGAATAGAGGGAACTTCCTGTGTTGAATTTCTCATAGGCACAGGTACAGTGTTGGTTCTGAGATTCAAAGGATACTTCAATTTGATATTCATTGCATGTGAAGCTGATGTGATTAATATAACAAAATCTTTTTTCCCTTTCTCTTTTATAATGGACATGGAACGAATGGTCAGTGGCTAAGCAAGTATTTGATCACTTGATATGAGGTAGCTGGCTAGGTTACCCAATGAATAGAAAAAACTGGAACCATACTCTAGACCTTTTAATGAGTGTTCTACACACCAAGCATTTAACACTGTTTTCTGTCTTTAAACTATTTTGATAAAACATTTTATTGCTCTTCAGTCATTTCAAATGGGAAGGTGCCTGCCTCCCATTCACACAGGAATAGGTAGACTGTATATCATCTTCCCATCCTCCCAAGACACAGTCTTTTGTGTCCTCATTTGGAGTTCTGTTGGCAGAGATACTGGAGTGGTTTGCCATTTCCTTCTCCAGTTCATTTTACAGATGAGGAGCTGAGGGAAACAGGGTTAAGTGATTTTCCCAGCTAGTAAATGTGTGAGGTCATATTTGAACTCCAGAAGATGAGTAGTTTTCCTGATTTCAGGCCTGGCACTATATCCATTCTGCCACCTAATTGCCCATTTACTAAAATATAGGATGATTTTTTTATTTTAATGAGACCATTTTGGAAAAATTAAGCCAAATTTCTCCTTAGTGGGATACCTCTGTAGAAGTTTGAACAGCTTCCACGAGTTACTGAATATTCTGAAGAAACCTAGGACTTGGATGAAAAGGGGCACAGATATAACTGTCCTGCTTTCAGTGATATCTGAAGAGAAAACTAAGCAGATGATGGATGCCCTGCCAGTTTTATCTGTTAATCCATAAGACTACTTTTATTGCTGTGATTACTACTAAGCCAGCTTAAATTTAAGGCACAGGTAATAACACATGACTCATTTCATTCTCAAAGAACAACCTCCCTGGGGGTTCTATCATTAAAACTATTCTTGATTCTTGTCCCTTTTATCTGGAGGTATCTGTTGGTAGGTGAGCAGAACCCAGGCCTGGAAACCTAGTATTGAAATGCAATCTTACAGTTAGGGAGAGATTCTTAACTGGGGTCTGTGGACAAACATGGATAGATTTCAAAGTAGAAGGGGGAGAGTGTGAACTTGGAGGGGAAAAAGAATCATACCTTTATTTCAGTAAAATTTCTGTGATTTCAAATCCCACTACTTTATTTTATGTACTTAAAGACATTATTGTGAGAAGGGGGGTCCCAAGGCATCCAGGACACAAGTAGGCCCCCTGATCTATCTACTGTTGCCATTGGAATTCCACTGGTTCACACAGCTGCTTCTTCATTCATCCGCCATCCTTGGGGGCATTCAGGCTGGCTGCTTCTAACACTCCTGCTTGCAGGAGCTCAAGATCTTTTTGTTTGCCTACCGTACTGGCAGTGGTAGTGGGAAGGAGTCACCGTTATACAACCTGTCCAATGCACACCAGGGCACAGGAAGAGAACCGAGCCAGGAACCAGAGGACTGGAACTTTGTTCTTGGTCTTACCACTAATTAACTAAGTGACCTCAGACTTTATTTTCTTCCTCTATAAAATTAAATGGATTAGCTGAGCCCTCAACTCTCTAAGCTTCAAAATTCTGGGCGTGTATGTTGGTAAGGGGGCAGGCTAGGTGGTGCAGTTGTTATGGTGCTGGCCCTGCAGTAAGGAGGACCCGAGTTCAAATTTGACCTCAGACACTTACTAGCTGGGCAAATCACTTAACCTGTTTGCCTCAGTTTCCTCATCTGTCAAATGTGCTGGAGAATGAAATGGCAAACCACACCAGTGTCTTTGCCAAGAAAGCCCCAAATAGGGTCATGAAGAGTTGGATACGAATGCTCAACTAACCAACCTCAAAGGTATCAAATGATACCTGCCCTGTGATACTGAGGTTAAGAACGACTAATTTAGGAAGTCCAGGGTCAAGGAGCAGGGAAAGGTGCCTGCCTCCCATTAACGCAGGAATAGGGAGACTGTGTATCATCCTCCCTTCCTCCCAAGACACAGCATTTCAAGTTTGAAATCATTCTCCTACCTAGTCTTAAGGAGGATGGTGATGGGGGCAGTGAATATATCTGCTTTGGAGTCTGCTCTTTAATTCCAGATGCATTTACTGTGGCATTGAAGGCCTTCAGGATGATTTCAGTTACTTTGGTATAGCCCATTTGTCTCGGGACATCTACCAGTTCCCTTATGGTTCCCCCAGAGACCTGTGAGAGAAAAGGGTAAAAACAGCATTTCTTTGTGAGAAACTGAGAATTCTTTGTGAAAATTGCAATTCTCTTTAACAAGAAGAACACAGTACAGGTCTTCCCCATTTGGCCACAAGTTTCCACACCTTGCTCTCTCCTCCATGTTCTCCCTCCGTTTCTCTTGCCACTACCACCCTACAGACTGAAGGGACAGAACCACTACTGGTCAGATGCAAATCATTGAAGGAGAGAGAGGAAGAAAATGTAACCTTCTAGAAAAGAATTCAGTTTCCCGTTTCACCTCTTGAAGACCACTCAGGAAATCACTGAAGTTGTTGTCTATTGTGAGTACAGAGAAAGAAATGCTGAGACAGTAAAAGTTCTGCATCAAGTGGAGTTTGGAGGGTTTCCCTGCATGAGTGAAGGCTCAAGTTATTGAAACACTGCAACTGGGGATGGATTTTTCAAAAGAAAGAAAAATGACTTCATCCCCATGCTGTTTCTACAGTCTATATGAAGCCATGCTCTGAATTCTTAGAAATAGTCACCAAGAGGACCATCGGCTTTGTCAGAACCCACCTCTTATTGTCCACACTACTCTCTGGCATCAGTGACATCTTCCACTGGGCAAGAATGTGCATGTTTTTTGTATCTCAACCCACTTATTCAATAGAGGAAGGCTGCTAAGCTGAAAAGCAGGTTGGCAGCTGCACAGCTCTCTCTTTTCTCTTGCTGTTCTTTTATCCTTTGTCTCTCTCTTTCTACACCCACCTTTCTTTTTCTATCTCTCCTTTAATCTTCTATTGCCTCTGCTCTCCCCCCATCTATGTCTTCTGTTTCCTAACATGGTACAAAGGGGAAAAAGTCAAACCCTAGGGACCCAACCAGGACAAATTTTCGAAGAGGCTTCTTAAGCCCCAAACTATCATCTCAGTAACTGAGGGGCACAGAAGGTGGCATGCAATGTGTTTTTCTAGTGCTACTGTCTCCTTCCCATGCACAAGACCCATCTTTATTTTGTGACTAGAAACACTTCAAGCTCTCATATTTCAAACTTTCTTTTAGTTCTAATGAATT
This sequence comes from Pseudocheirus occidentalis, assembly GCA_028646575.1. NCBI lineage: Eukaryota > Metazoa > Chordata > Mammalia > Diprotodontia > Pseudocheiridae > Pseudocheirus > Pseudocheirus occidentalis. The sequence continues at coordinate 31,047,116 of CM053601.1, read as the reverse complement.
TTGCTAAGTGGGGTGGTTTGTGCCATTCTGTAAAGACCTCATTCTCTAGGTTGTCACCAGAATATAACACTGGCTAAAAAGTTGGTCAAAATGAAGATTCTGGAAGCTAAGCTGTTAGTGTGTCATGACCCAGTACAGACAAATGGAAGAATCTGAGTCACCAGGCACTTCTGGCAACATCTAAGAAATAGTCAAAGGAGAAGGAATCTCACCTAGGCAAAGTCCGTCCTGGGTTTTCTAGGAGTAGAAATACTTTAATTCTGTGTGTTCTCCTTTTCAGCCCATCTCTAAGACCTTGAAGACTCAAGATAAACAGGGTGACAGGCTGAGGCTGGGCGAGACTGAAGTCACATAAATATTGAATGACAATGTGAGAAATCTCTTCCTGATTGGACAGCTGCACTGAGGCTTTATAACTTTGGATTTCCAAATAGATGTTATTACAAATATAGAGATCTTTGCCCACCTCCAAAAAAAATAAAACATCTTCCCAGAGAACACTTGGTAGTTTAGAATTTTTCAACAGCAACCAGAGAAAACTAAACAGAAAAACAGTGGGTAAGGCACTGGACTTGGAGTCAGGAAGATCTAAGTTTGTTTGAATCCTGTCTCAGACTCTCTCGCTGTGGTACCCTGGTGGGCAAGTCTTTAAACCTCTCTCAGAGTTAGTTTCCTCATTTATAAAATGGGGATAATATTAGCACTTACCTCCACAAGGTTATAGTGAGGATCAGATGAGATAACATGTATAAAGTACTGTGCAGATGCCAAATGCTAACTGAGAGCTATTACTGCAGTGTTCATCCTCTAAATATTATTTTCCTAGAGGCCCTGGAAACCCCCAATCCCAAAATGCTTGAGAATAGCCTTCTCATAGAAGGTAACTTTACTGTTCCCAGTTAGGATCACCAGGTCATGGAGGAATACTGGGCACAAGAAGTGTGCCCTCTTCCTCTGAGTTATAGGGGTGGAGGTGGAGGAAGCTCTGCCTCCTGGTAATGGGATCTGATGACAGCCAAGGTCAAACACGAATGAGCAAATGCTTAAAATAGGGCATCACCTCATGGTTGTCCATTAGAGTTTTTGAAGGAGCAGGACTCAGCTGGAAGGCGTTGTTAACTATCCTCAGGCCTAATTTCTGCACCAGAGTGGCTCAATTTTCGTCTGGATCAGACATTTCTAATAACTTATAAACCTGCAACTTTGCATCTTCATTGTGCTATTTCCTATCTCCTGAAGGGAATGAACCCACAAGAGAGACACAATGAGTTAATAACCAATGGTTCATTACAGTAACATTCTCTCATCATCTCACAGTGGAAGCAATCCAACTACTTTATTTGAGCATCAGTCTGATCATACCTTGCTGAAACCAGGTCAGACCCTGCTGAGCAAAATTCATATGTATTCCAGTAGGTTAAAACTGGGCATTCTCTCTCTTCATGCCTTCAGGATCTTCAAACCCAAAATGAGAACTCGTGCTTGACACAGTATGAAACATTTTTTCCCCTAAAAAACACGCAGTGATTCACATCATTATCATTAAGAGAAGAGATTTGTATTCTAACACAAGCCAGTAAATCACTGGATGTTGGTTCTGATTCATACGGTTTTCCATTTAATATATCATAGACCTGTCGGGAAGAAGAGAAGGAAATGTTACATATTAATAGGTGTCTGGGGAAATCTCTTCCCAACACCTCAAGCTCACAGAGTCTTGTGCTTTTCTCACCTTCTCTATTAAAGCCAGCTCTTAGGGAAGGATGTGGAAATTCAGTTATTGTGATGGGATGAGTGCTAGATTCTCTATGTCTCCCAGTTGCTTCTCCTTACTGATCTGCAGGTGCAGGGGCAGCAGAGTGACCCCAAAGCTACTATCATGAAAGCAATCACTTTGCTTGCCCAGCACCTGAAGCACATGGTGTCTGGGGATGCTGCTGGCTCAGGGGTTCTTGCTCTCAGAAAGCCAGTCAGTGTGAAGGTGGGGGTTCCCTGGGCTAGAAGCCAGACTAGAGCAGGCTGTCTGTGTATGGATGGACTGGGGGAGTTTTACCACCTCCTCTCTCATATCCACACTATGAAGCAAGCATGTGTCTCCCTTTGGGGCTCCCTCCCCCAACCCTTAGGGGTCCTCCTAGAATCCTCCTGCTTTCTGACCTTCCCTACTAAAACTTGATGTCACAGGCATGACTTGAATTTAGGTTTTCCTGACTCCAAGGTCTACTCTCCATTTCCCATGCTAAGTTCGTTCTCAAACTCTCTAGCATTAAGGCATAACTACTGAAAAAGCTTAAATTAATGTTATATCTTAGGAAAAATGGGAAAAGCTTAAGCCATAGTAAAAACAAAAAAGCATTATGGTAGAATTTCAAGTAGCTGTCAGAAGCTGGGGGTGATTTTAGGGGATCTACTGAGGGATTTTTTTTTGGTGCCTCCCTGAAATCACAAGACATAAGCAACTGCCTGTTTGTAAGGCCAGTTAAGGAAATCTGTAGGATTTTTGCATTAATAGTGCAACATTCTTTTTAATGTTGTTACATGTGTTACATAACATTGTTACATAACAATGTAACTAACTTAATAATGGTAGGATACAGGAAGGAGGGCTGGGCATCTCCAAATGGGGCAATGCTCCAGTGTGGTCCTGGCCTTGAGGCCAGTCCTGCTGTGCCCTGTTTACTCTGGACAGAAATGGGACATTGAATTGGGTCACTTTCACCACACAGCCCAGAGCCATGAGAAGCCATACTTCAAGAGAAAAATATTCAGTATCTTTGCCGGGAATCATTTAAGACATCAAGCTGAAGAATGTTGAAGGTGAGATGAGCATTCTTTTACTGTGTGTGTGTGCCTCTGTGTGTGTGTCTGTGTGTGTGCGCGCATGCATGCAGACTATAAGCACCATACAGTGCTCTGTATGCAGCAGGCACTTAATAAATAGTTGAATTCGATTCAGAAACCCACTTGGACTCACAGAGTTTTTGCTGTGTCCGAAGTCTTCATATTGGCCCCCTCTCTCATCTGGGCCATCTCTCACTGGGCCAGACCAGGGAACCTAAGACCTCTCCCTAGTAGCTTCTCCCCTCCACAATTATGAGCAAAGTCTCTAACTTGTGTAATCTGTTTAACCTTGCTGCAACTCTAAGAGGACTCCACATTGTTGTTTAATACTTAGCTGAACAAACCACAAGCTTCATGCCAGACTGCAAAGTCAAGATGGCAGTGACTGGGCAGTGCAGACTTGACTGAGTTGCCCTTTGTACTGTATTTTTCCACCTTCTCTCAATTCTTATCACAGAACCACCTTTAATACCCAGAATCTTAATGGTCTGAGTGAAGGCAACAGAGGCTTTTCAAGGTTATAAACTATCTTTAGAAGCAGAATTTCTGAGAGAGAGAGAGAGACAGAGAGAGAGAGACAGAGAGAGAAGGAGAGAGAGAGAGAGACAGAGAGAGAAGGAGAGAGAGAGGGAGGGAGGAGAGACAGACAGACACAGAGAGAGAGAGGCAGAGAGAGAGAGAGAGGAGAGACAGCAAGTGAGAGAGAGAGACAGAGACAGAGAAAGAGAAAAAGTGTTCAAGGAATAAGAGACCAGAACATCACAGGCTCCCTGACACGTTTTCTATTTGTCCATTCAACAATTTCTCTCTCTACCTCAACCAGCGATCGGTAAACTAGGGGCACCCCTCACCTGGGAGCTGGCTGCCATATAAGGAAGTGTAGTCCCAGGAAGTATTCCCTTATCTTCTCCATCCTGTTCCCAAGCATAACCAAGTCAAACAGAAGTTCAAAGCTCTCCAAGAGAGGATGTGCACCTGAGGGGTAACATGTCAAGTGTTTCCCAAAGAATTAAACAGGGGCAGGAGCTAGTAAATTGTATTGATAGAGCACTGGATTTGGAGTCAGGAAGATTTTCTTTCTTTCTTTCTTTCTTTCTTTCTTTCTTTCTTTCTTTCTTTCTTTCTTTCTTTCTTTCTTTCTTTCTTTCTTT
>CM053601.1:31026363-31042624 GCA_028646575.1 Pseudocheirus occidentalis | reverse complement strand
CTTCCTTCCTTCCTTCCTTCCTTCCTTCCTTCCTTCCTTCCTTCCTTCCTTCCTTCCTTCCTTCCTTCCTTCCTTCCTTTCTTCTTTCACAATCAGGGTTAAGTGACTTCCCTAGGGTCATATAGCTTGTAAATATCTAAATTCACATTTGAACTCAGGTCTTCCTGACTCCAGGGCCAGTACTCTGTTCTCTGTACCACCTCTCTGATCTTAAAGATCTGAATTTAAATTCAGCCTCAGAAACCTATTCATTATGTAACCCTGGGCAAGTCACTTAATTGCCAGCTACCTCAGTTTCCTCATCTGTAAAATGAGATAACAGTAAAACCCAGCTCACAGGGTTGTTGTGAGGATCCAGTGAGATAATATTTGCTAAGTGCTTTACAAATGTTAAAATGCTGTATAAATGCTAACTAGTATCATTATTGCTTTATTTTCCAGATATTTTTGGTGGTCTGGCAAAATAAGGAAGCCAGAGGCTGTTATGTGTATGATTCTTAATAAATAAAAGCAGCTTCTGCCTAAGGAAAATGATATTGTTTCCTTAACATTGCTATAATTTTGAATTAAGTATGAAATTGGTTATATCTGAAGTCTAGTCAACTGGCCAACAGAAAACAACAATTAGCTTGGTTGTTGTAGGTTCCAGTGACTAAATAACATATATTTACTTATAGCTCCATTTTCTAGGTGTTGAATCTTTGTACCTTTAAAAAACCGAGGCTATAATTGTTACTGTTGGCACATGAGGTCCTTTCTTGGTCTGGTGACTTTTGAAGGTCAATAAGAGGGTGACAGCCTAACATTCTAGAGCTGGATGAGAAAACTACATCTGAGAGATGTTGGTGATTCCTCTCCCTTCAGGTATGACTGTACCTAATCCAACTTAGGAATTAGAGAATGAATGACTTCTCAAAGGTAGTTGTAATGGTCAGGGAATTTGAAGATCTTCCCTACCCCTCAATGGACCTCACTTGGAGCCCAACAAGAGAAGATAGCTTATAGGAAGCTTGTTTTTCAGGAAGGCCCATCTTTTGTTATTTTGTAATTAGGCAGTGGGTCACAAAGGCTGTGATGTCTTCTGACCCTGGAGAAAGCTATATATACTTCCTGAGGTGAGGTTTTGTTTTGGGGCTCACTTATGGGAAGAGTTGTTTGATTGGGCTAGATGAAACTCTGGGCAGTTGTTGAGGACCTCAGCTTTGAAAATCCAGATGTTGGTGCTTCTCTCTCTGGTAACTAACACTGCATGTATGTAATGGTCAGACAGCTAGAAGCCCTGTCTGCTGATCTGTTGAATTGTGTTATTTTTTTCTGTATTTCTTTGTTTGCTTACAACTTCTGTTTGTATTTTTTGAAGTTCAGGGTGCTGTCATTTTTTCCCTGAACTAAGTGAATTATATATATACACACACACACATATTTGATTAAAGTAAGATTGTTATCCCCTTTTGAGTTGCTTTCCTTTAGAAAAGCAGATCAAAGAACCAGTGCTAGCAGCCATCCTGGGTATGCTAGGGTGCTTGCTGTTACAGTAGCCAAAAAGTGTTTAGTCAGGAGGAAATACATGGCATAGAGGCCAAGGAAACAACCCAAGAACCAGTAGTGACTTTGGAATGCCTTGCCATGCATATGGATGTCTTCCTACAAATGCTTAATGTGGGAGAAGAACCACCACATATTGTCCATCCCTCCTTGTTAAGGTATTATTTCCCATTTTTAATCATTATTTTTTATCATTATTTTGCCATTTTTTCATCTAAGTGGTCTTGCATTTTGAAAAGTTTTTTTATCCAACTTCAAATTTAAAAAACAGTTTTTTAAAGTAAAAACTGACATCTCTGCTTACCTGGTAGAGGTTGTTTCTCAAGTTAATGATGTCATCAGTAACCAAACTTCTTAGAAGGTTCCATACCAATTCAGCATGAAAGTGAATGACTGCTAAGTATAAGAAGCTAAAATGTAAAGAGAGTGACAATAATCAGTTACTGGGGGAAAAATCAGTTAATGAATTAATAGGTTCATATTTAATGGTCTGTAAGCACCAATCAGAGCTTTTCTAAGATGACGATTGTTCCTGGTGGCCTTTTTTGAGTGTCCAGCTTATGCTGACGTAGATACCATTCAGTGATCATGACCCAACCAACATTGTGGGCTAAGAGGGTGGAGGAAGAAGAAAAGAGTAGACAGATAAATGTTTTGGGCTTTGTGTCTTCTAGGTCCTCAGTGATGCCAAATATTAATTTTCATGGAGGAGAAATGTTAAAGTGCAGGATTTATTAAATTAACTTCTCGTTGACAATGTGAAGGCATGCTTCCTTACTTAGGTATAGACAATCACCTAACCCAAGGCTCCTTATTGACTATAATCTGGTGAAGCCTTGTTTTGAAAATGCACAAAATAAAACATGTAAGCTTATTAAAGAAATGTATTATATTGAAATGTAGTTACCAAATGCTATAGATGAGTTCATGGTTAAGAATGGTTAAGTCAGCCAGAGGAAAAAACCCTGCTTTAAGTGGACATCTGCTCATTACAAATAATAGGAAAGAACCCACATAGGGTAAGCACTCACATGGTAGTCAGAAGTGATACAAGGACACTCTCAAGGTCTCTCTGAAGAACTTTGGAGTTGATTGTGTGACATGGGAGATACTGGCACAGGATCACCTAGCCTGGCATGCCCACATCAGAGAAGGGGCTGTCTCTGAACAAAGCAGAATTGAGACAACTCAAAAGAAATGTGAGTTGTTCAAATTTAGAAAATCCTCCCCAAACGTTCCCATGGTCTATTTGTACCTGATCTGTGGCAGAGCATTCCAAACTTGTATTGGTCTGATCAGCCACAGTTGGACACACTAAAATTTGACTCTAGAATCTTGATGTCATTTGGGTCATCTTTGAGGACAAAGGACAACAACCAGCCAACAAAGTAATAGAAAGATCTGCTCTCTGCATCTGAAATAACACATAAAAGAAGTCACTATAGCAAAGAAGTAAAGAGATCCATCCAGTTTGACTGAATTGAGAGCCATTTTATTCAAACATGTTTCTTACTCCTTGAAAATAAATTATATTTGGGATTGAACATTGCCAAGGAGAAGCCCGTTGTACTGTGTGAGAAGTATTTTTATAAAAATGATTTCATAGCTGAGCTAGGTTCCAATGAGGTACTGTGCTGTAAGATTTCTATTAAGACTTGAAATCTGGGGAAAGCATCATGCACATGGGCCATTAAAAATGTCACACTTTCCAAAACTTCCTAAAGACTTTCCATGTGTATTTCAGAGAAGTAATTTTCCCTCCTTATGGGTATTTATCTGTGATCAAGAGTTTTGATTTCTTTTTTTCCCCTTTTCTTTCATGTGGTGACACTCATGGCCATGGGATTCAGATGGTTATTTAGCTAAAGATGAAAAAAGCCTAAGAAAAATAAGCCATGTTAGCAGGAAAAGATATCTGTTGTCTCTGTTATTCCAAATCATTCTTTTTGATTAGCCCTCACTCAGCTCTTTAACCCAGTGACAATGATGATGACAGTGATGATGAAGAGGAGGGAGAGGAAAATAATCATTATTATCACTCTTTTTCTCTACCACAAGATATTGTCATACACACACTGGGGCCCAGTTCATGAGAACATTTAGATGATGTTGTTCTAAATATTCATTCAAATCCCTTCAGACTGGTTGTGTAGCTAAGGCCAGGCACTCACCATATGTTTTCTTAGGATTCTGTCTACATGCTTAAACATGCCTTATTGCCTTTCTTCCCCTGCTCTTCCTGTGCACACAATTCTCTAGTTCTCCAGAAGCCATTTCTTTTTCTTTTTTTAAATGGGTCTTTATTCAATGGTATAATGAAAAATAGAGGTATATGCCATATGTTGATGTCAGAGAAATAATTATTTAATTCTAAAATTCTTTCCAGTTCTTATAATTGTAAAAAAAGGTTTTTTTAATCTCATAGGAATTGGTTTATAGACAAGATCTCAGGTTCTCATTTTTTCATTCAGGATTATTTCATGCAGACCTCTTCAAATTTTTAGTAGTACCTTTTAGTTAATAAAGATTATGATCTCATTAGCTTTGTGGTTCCTCTGATAAGTTTGCTAGAAAGAACACTGTTTTCCTTTATTGCTTTCTCTTTGAATTCCACATTATTTTGCACTAAACATATTTTCTGGTATAGTTATTGTGGCATTAGACATAAAGGTTGTATGAATTCTTTTGGACTGTATAATAATAAGGTCAGAGGTTACACCACATCCTTGGTTACACTGCAAGGAATGAAAACATCAATCTTTGATTGCCCGAATACCCAGCGTTATTATTTGCTTTAAAGATGTGTTTCAGTTTTCACACCAAAGTTAAGGGAAAAAAATCATCTCAGTGATGAAACTTGTATCAGTAGATTTTAGTCAAAGCACTTGACTTGTGGCAGTTCATTATAGGTCTCCGTACCTGTCAGAAGACCATGATGCAGGAACTCTCTGGATCATTTCCAAAGAGAACTCATGGGGATTGGTCAGGTATGATGGGGACAAAGTTCAAAACTACAGTAAGAACAGAAATGAAAAGCTCTGTGCATAGGGATCATTGACATATACTATATCAACATGACACATACCAAATACTCTAGTTAGATAAAATCAAGGAAAACATTTAAATATGAAAAAACCCCACATCAGATATCACACAGTTAATTAAGGAAACCGAAGAAAACTGCAGTGACTGTAACAGAACAGAGGTACTTATTAAGCCAGCAAGTATTGCCATCAGCATTATTGTCCCTGGGTTAGAGAGCTGAGGGCTCGTCAAAGAGAATGGTTTGTAATAACAGAGACAACAGATATCTTTTTCTGCTAACACAGCTCACTTTCCTTGGGCTTTTTTCATCTTTGGCTAATTAAGACGATGTGCCAAGCTCTATTCTAAGCTCTCGAAATTCAAAGAAAGGCCAAAGACAGTCTTTGCTCACAGTCTAATGGGAAGATGATATTTAAATAGCTGTGTACAAACAAGATATTTACAGCACAAACAGAGGATAATCACAGAGATAGGACACTAGTATTAAGTAGGATTGGGAAAACCTTTTTGTAGAAAATGGCATTTTAGCTGGGACTTGAAGGAAATCCAGGTGGCAGAGATAAGGAGAGAGAATTCCAGGCATGAGGCACAGGTAGTGAAAATGGATGGAGTCAGAAGAGAGAATGTTTTGCGGGAGGAACAGGTTAATGTCAGAGGATCATAGAGTGCATGGAGAAAAGTAAGGTGGAAGAAGCCTGGAAAAGAAGTCTTTTGTGTATGTAGAGAGGTGGGGTTATAGAGAACTTTAAACACTGAACAAAGAATTTTGTATTTGATCTACAAAGGTAATAGGGAGGTAATAGGGAATCTCTGAAGTTTAGTAAAGGAGACCAGAGAGTGATATGGTCAGACCAGTGGCTTTAGGAAGGTCAGTTTGATAACTTCTTTGTTGCCTTTTGAATATTGTTTCAGAACAAACTCTTGTCTAAGGAGAACAATTTGTGGATAGACTAAAAATGTTTTTATAAGCAAGGAGAAAAAAAGAAACCTAGTGAGGACAAATTGGAGTTGGAGATATTGCAAACAATAGCTAAAAGAGAGGAATGACCACAAGAAAAGTGAGTGACCTGAGGACGGAAAATTCGAGAGAAGGAAACTCTACCTCTTACACCAGGGATTTGCTTAGAGGGTGAGCTAAGCAGAACAGGCACTGGAGGCTCAAGTGTTTGAAGGCTTGTCTCCAAGGACCATTTAAAAATAAAAAAACATCTGAGGAACCCAGATACTCCTTCAGCCTTGGGATACAATGGGTGACCTCCCCACGCCTCCTTCCTGGGGCTTGATTGGAAGCAATGTCAGGGCTGGTGACAACAATCAAAGTAACACATCACGCAAGACCTCACCAAGTACTGGACCTCTAAACAACCTGTCTTGGTTCTCCTTCCCAGAAAGCTGCACTGTCTCAGATACTTCTGTGTAGGGATGATGAAGACAGCAGTCCCAGCTAGGGAAGAGGGAGGTGACCGATTGGACAGAGCCCCCTTTATATCTAGACAGCCAGGTGGTGCAATGGCTAGAGCACTGAACATGGAGTCAGGAAGACCTGAGTTTAAATTCTGCCTGAGATACTTTGTAGTGTGTGATCCCGGGCAAGTCACTAAACTGTCTCCTCATCTATAAAGTGTGGGGAATAAAACTTCCCAGGGTTGTTGTGAGGATAAAATATTTGTAAAGTGCTTAGCTAACCTTAAAGCATTATATAATGTTGGTTATTATTATTAGCTGTTGTTATCTAGATGTCCCAGAATCCCCCCCAATCCCCCCTCCCCAGCAGTCACATGACAACATGGTGAGATCATTGCCATCTCCAGACCCACTCCCTTCTCTTTCTTTCATCCCCCAACTTCTTGCTCTCTGCAGAATCCCACTTACTTGTCCCTATTGTTATCCTGTACCATGGTAAGATGGTGCTGGACAGCTACCAACATCTTCACATCCTCAGTCACTGCATAGTCACAAAGAACACTGGTGTGCCTTTTAGCAAGCTGCATGGCCTTCTCTAGGAACAGGTCACCTGCAAGGTAATCATCTATCTTCTTCAAAGAGGTGATAGTAACAGTCATAATACCATATCTTGTACCTATTTCTCACAGGTAGTTATGCCTCCTGACCAAATGATCAACATGCAAAAATCAATCAACCCATTTTCTCTCTGAGATGTGCGTTGTTCTACTTGGAAAGATTTGGGAGCTTACATTTGAAGAAGCATCAGAGTCAGTAGTTAATCCTTCCAAGAAATAAGTCAGTCTGAGAATCCAATCTAGTGTTTATTACAGAGAAAAAAATACTTGAGGGTAGAACAAGAGAGCTCTGCCTATTTAAAGGGGAAATGAGCAATCTGCCATTTTAATCTTAATTCTTCCACTTTTGATAAGGGCTCTCAGCCTAAAAACCCATGCCATATTGGGTTCTGAGATGAATAATCAATCAATCTCTTAGTGAAGTCAAAATTTCATTAGCTTCTGCCAGCAGGAGTTCCCTAAGGCAGATTTGTTATAAATTAAAGATCAAGGTTACTACTCTTTGGGAAAAAAATAGGCTTTCCAGTCTCTGTAGTTCTCCCTCAGAGATTGTAGGAAAGGGATAACATCAAAAACACATAATGATCTGCTTTTGGAAGAGAATTTCTATGAACCTTGTTTTTCTAGCTTACTTCCCTTTGGCAAATAGCCTAGAAATATCATAGATACCTGAGTAGTTCTCAATATTTTGAGTAGAGGGCAGAAATAATCATACAAATAATTCATCTAGAAAATGGTACAGAGGAAAGCCAGAAGAAAGTACCAGGGCCCATCCCTTTAATAAAAGGATTTGTTCTGTAAAACTTGGACTCAGTCTAAAGGCCACACCCAAGGACCTAGAAAGCCACATGTGGCCTCCAGGCGGCAGTGTCCCCACCCCTGGTTTAGCCTGTCTTGTTTCAGACACATCTTTCACCTGAGCCTGGTTTAAAATTCTGAGGAAGTTTAGACCTGCAGAAAACTTGGGGGTGGGGAGTGGGGAGTGAAAGAAGGCAAGTAGAAATAAGATGGCAATCTACAAGTTTCTGAATGACTCTCATGTGGTAGAGGGGTTAGGCTTATTCTGCTTGGGCCCAGAAAGCAGACCTGGGAGTAACAGGTAAAAGCTGCAAACAGGCAGAGGTTTGACATCAGAATCAGAATTGGCCAAGGTGCACTGGGGCAGTCTTGGGAGTCAGTGACTTTTCAGTCCCTGAAGGTCTTTGTTCAGAGTCTGGGTTACTACTTTTTGAAATGTTGGATTTTCTAGGCCAGAATAAAAATGACCTCTGTGATGCTTTCCTACTCCCAGATTTTGTGATTTTGTTTATAAGACACTTCAATGGTTTACCAAGAAAGGTGAGAGGGAATCTTCTCTGAAATGTTTAAAAATCAGGATAGACACATATCCTTCTGGTATGTATTATCTGGGACAGTTGTATTTGTAAAAAAAAAAAATGCTGTTGATGATACTGGTGGAAAAGAAAAAAAGACCTGGAGTGCATGTTCTGTATTGAGTCCCTAGATAAAATTCTACAACATATAATATGTTAGGTATTATTATGTCAGATTCATGTAAACATAAAAAAACAACCAATAGGCGCTTTTAATCACTGTCAGGAAACACCTTGCTATCGTTAGACACCGGCCCCTCCCCTCAGTAAAGAGCAATCATTTACTTATCACTTACCCTGTGTCCTATAATCTTCCTCCTCCACTCCTACTGTGTACGACAAGGCAACATCTTCCCTGGTGACTGTGGACTTATCTTCATGCTTTGTGGTGTGTAGTATTTTCCCAGAAAGTTGTACAGAGTCCCTGTTATCTCCTTCCACACAGCCTTCATGGCCTTGCTCAGATGATCAGTCTAGAGTTCCTAAAAATAATGAATAAAGATCAGCTGGTTCTCAGTCTAATCAACTCCCCCCATTATAATAGGAGGACCCATTGAAGGAGGATGCCACTGAAAATGGAGAAAAAAGAAGTTATTTTCAGATGTGTTTTTAAAATGCTTAGGAAAAAAGTAAGATTGTTAACTTTCAAAATTTCACTTTTTTAACATCTAAAATTAAGCCATTGTGTTTTTTAAGAGGTTAAATGCTTCTACTAATTGTAAATGAACTTTTTTAAATAAAAAAAAGGATATGTAAAGAAGTTTGTGGGTACCTTTTTTGTTCTTTCTGTATTTATTTGTGTTTGTTGATGACTAAGTTCATGATAAAAAAAAAGCTTAGAAAAAATTAAAAACATCCAATTACTTTTCGTTCTCAATTATTGTCTTAGAATTAGGCTCTACTTGAATATTCAAGGCAGCTTGGTTTCTTCAAGGAAAAGTTGGATGACCACTTGTCGAGGAAATTAGATAGGAGATTCTTATAGTTCAGAGGGGGAGGCTAGGTGGCACAATAAATAAAGCACTGGGCCTGGAATAAGGAAGGCTTGAGTTCAAATCTAGCCCCAGACACTTACTAGCTGTAAATGGCAAACCACTCCAGTATCTTTGCCAAGAAAACCCCAGATGGGGTCAAGAAGAGTCAGACATGGCTGAACAACAATAACAATAACATAGTTCAGCAATTCACAGAGTGTGGCCCATGGACCCCTGGGGTTCCCAAGGCCCGGGATTTGTAAGTGCAAGAGTATTGTGATAATGACACTAAATATTATTTGCCTATTAAGATACTCATTTTTCAAGGTTGGATTTTCTCTATATATTTTAAGACAAGGTATTGCAGCAGATTAACTGTAGAAAGATATGAGTGACTGCTTTTCTTCTTTTTAGCCAGACGTAAGAGAAATTTGAAAGAATATATAAAACAATGACATTCTTCTCTGTAAAAATTTTTTTGTTCTGGAAAATATAGGCTTTTTTTTACAAAAAAAATTTAAATGAACTAATAAACATTTTAAAATTGATCAGTTTTTGACAATTTGACATCTTACTTTCCCCCTTATTCTTACATTTCAATTCCCTACCTTTCAATTCCTAATTTTGACAATGTGACTCTTTAATTTTGACTTTGTAATTATTTTTTTTTTGAGGTTTCAATATTTTATTCAAGTTGTATTTTTAAGTGGTGGTAAGTACAGCATTTGGAGGGGAAGACGTCTAATTCCATACAAAATGGAAGATTCTAAAATGTATCCATTCATTGCTAAAAAAAAAGTAGTGTGAGAATACAACAGAAGTCCAGTTTTGATTCCAAGTGATGTCACTATGTGAGCACAGTTACACAGACTCTTCCCTGCTTATGGTTCTGTGCCCTAGCAGCCTCTTTATATGTAACTCAGTCAAAGTGAATGGAACCACAATGAGACTGGGAATTAAGTGCTACATTATTGGCTTAAACACATCAAACTGGCTCTGCAACAAAATGGTACGAAGTGGACGCCCAAAAGGGCTCTGCAGACAACTTTTGGCGGAAGTAACTAATCAAAGCTGGAACAATTCATGAGGATTTGACTTAAAAAAAAAAAAGAATCCCCTTTTCAGACAAGTTTGCACTCCATCAAGGAATGAGCCTCTGTCTACCCACTTAGGATAGATATGTAGCCAAGTTGACTGCAATGGACCAGGAATTCTCATGAAGTCAAAAATTTCATTCATTTAATCAGTCCACATTTACTTAGTGCCTACATATACTTAGTACCTTCCACTAGCAGCTATCTCTAGATTTTAAAAAAGGTGGCTCAACGCATCCTTTCAATCCTGAGAGAATTCTGAAAGCTGTTGTGGGAATCATCACATATCCCCTCAAAAGCCTGGAGCTGAAAGGACCTTTTTTCTGAGTCAGGTTTCTTCTGTATCTCTGAAAGGACAACACTTTAAAGCTGCATCATCTTTTTATCCTGGAGATCTAACAGGATTGATACATAGCAATACTTGCGTCCCAGACATACAACATGAAAAGGTACACTAATTTCTGAAGGTAGCGATCCTGCAAAATATTTTAAAATTAAGTGATTGTACAACTTCTTTTAGGCTTGAAATTCCAGTCCTAGACCAAGCTTATGGCCACCAGCATTGACATTCTTGCCATCCAGCAAAGCTGATAATGTCAGTTTGATACCTGGTTCTAGAGTTTGGGTGTACCCTAAGCCTATCAGGCTAGAATTGTTCACTTTAGCAGAGAAGGAGGCCTCAGGGTCAATCTGGTATTTGGGTGCTGTTCCAAAGCGAGTGTTGCTATTCCAGCTGTCCAGGCAAGGTTGACAGCAGTTTCCAACTTCTTGTTCACCTTCTGATAAATAGAGCCCCCAAACTCTGTGCCATCATTCACATTGGTGTGCAGCTGGAATTCATCGGTATTATAGCCAACAGCAAAGTTGGTCTGGGTCACCCGAGATTTAGAAGTTTCAAAATTCATCTGGTAGCCTGCCAACCAGCCCTCATAGCCAAGTACCACAGCTCCTCGGATTGAAGATCCAGAAAATATCAAAATCCATGTCACAGCCAAGACTGATAGGTTCCCGCTTATATCCTGATTTAATCTTAACACTTTTTTCCCCCTGTGTTAGGTGAGAAGGATGAATCAAAGGTCAGCTTCAGTCCACGTGCAAGCTGATCCTCAACAGTAATTTCAGTGCCCAATGTATTGTCTGTGTTCCATTTTTCTATGAATGTCAAGCCATATTCAGACCATTTGTATTTGTTTCCAAACTGCCTGAGACTTTGCTGGTCTGAGTGTTTGCTGAACCTGAACTTGTAAATTCCAGTCCATTCTCAGATTTTGTTTTCAGATCCAATTTTATTAAGCCAAATCCATAGCCCTTAGTAAACACATCCCTGGCAGATTTTCCAAGGTCAACATAAGTGGGTGGCACAGCCATTTTCTTCTTCTCCTGGCGGACACAGCAGGAGCAGCAGCGGGCAGCGGACACAGAGGCAAAGAGGCAGCAGCGGCTGCCAACTTTGTAATTCTAAATCTCTACTTTTTACAATGTGACTTTTAAATAGTGATTCCCTAATTTGAAAATCTGACTTTAAAATTTTGACAATTTGCCTCACTAGTTTTGACTCCTAAATTTTGACAATCTGACTTTGTAATTTTTAAACAATTTGAATCTTTAATTTTGACTACCTATTTTTTTTTCAATTTTACATTCTAATATTAATTTTCTTTTTTTGTCTTTTTGGAGGGCAGTTGGGGTTAAGTGACATGCCGGACGTCATATGGCTAGTAAGTGTATCAAGTGTCTGAGGTCAGATTTGAACTCAGGTCCTCCTGACTCCAGGGCTGGTGCTCTATTCATTTCTAATATTAGCTTTCTAATCTGACATTTTGCTCCCTAATTTTAGTTCCCTAATTTTGATGCCCTAGTTTTAACTGTAATGTAATGCCATGCATGAGCAGCTTCCCAAAAGAATGCTACTGTGAACAGCTTTTAATGTTCCAGTTACACAGTATAGTAAACACTCTATTCCATTACAAATCAAGGCAAACATTCACAACAGATCACAATATAATATTCACAACATTACATCTTTTCACAGAAAATCACAACATAGTGTTTACAGCTGCATTAGAATGGCCACATAGTCTTCACCAAAGTGGCCACAGCATTAAGAACAAAGAACAAAAGAATAATCATCTGGTATCCCTAAGGAGGTTTGCATCCTCACTCAGTCATTCAGTCATCTCACAATACAATAATCAATCTTCCACTCATGGGGCAATCATAGGTTAACTTAATCCGTCACTTATCTAACAATCAGTCACTATATACAATCATTAGAAAATTACACAAACCCTCCACCCTTCAGTGTCTAGTAAGTAATTTCATCACAGCATTCAATATCCAAGGACAGGCCTTGGATCCTTTGGATCCCCTTCCATGGTCCTAGCTTCTATCTCAATCCACCAAATAGTCACCTGGATTCAGAGGCAGAGAGCTCCCAGGTTCTCATCCAGTCCTCTGGACAGTTCTTGGTACACACTGAAGTTCACAGGGTTCAGCACATCTCAAAACCTTCACCACTTCTCTTGCTGGGAACTCAAGGGTCAACCAAGCCACAAACAAACAAAGTCTTATCCTGGTCATGCTTCTTCAGTCCTCCAGCAGTTCAGCTGGCCCTAGGACTCAAAAATCTCAGCTTTTCAGGTGGCCTTCCAGGTGGCCACCTCGGCAGCAACTTCAGCCTTTACCAGATTTGGGTCTCATAGAAAACTCCAACTCAGTTCTCAGTCCCACAGTCCAGCTTCCAGATGCTGTGAAAATTCTGCTCCCTCCACCAGGAGCCACCAAGGGGAAAATTCTTGATTCTGACTGTCCTCTGGAGCTCTTCTTAAATACACACACACACACACACACACATCGGCTTCCTATCTCAGCCAACCTCTTCCTGTTATGTCAGCAACAGGAGACAGGGTTCACACCTTCTGTTTCTTTCACAGAAATACTTAGCCCCTAGTTACTAATGCTAAGTACCTGCTGAATTAATTAGTTACAACTCCCTAATTTTGATTTTTTTTTGTTTTGAAAATTTGTCCAATGAACTGGAGTCCCCTGTAAAGAGAAGAGAACCTACATTGGGGAAATGTTGCCCTGTGAACCTAGCCATAGAATATAAGGGTGGAGGAAATATATAAGTGGTGGTGGTGGTGGTTGAATCTTTGTTTCTACAAAATGGTACATTGATGTCTCCAACTATTATAATTTTTTCTAATATGTATGCATACATTATTGATATTATTTCATTGTCTTTCATGCCTTCCAACATAATGCATTTTCCCTGTTTAATCATCCTTAAAGATGTCTAGCTTTAATCTTGGCTTCTCTGAGGTCATAACTTCTACTCTTATCTTTCTGAATTCACTTGAAGCGTCAATACCTTTTACTCAGTTCCCTTATTTTTACTCTCTGAATTCTTATGCTTCAAGTATATCTTGTAAACAGCAAATTATTGGATTTTTCTTAATGGCATTCTTCTACATACTTCCATTTTATGGGTGAGTTCATATTATTAACATTAATGTTTTAATTCTTAATTGTGTATGCTTTCCTCCTTTACATGTTATTCTACTATTAAAAATCTTAGCACCAAACCCATGGCTTCTTTATAAAATAATAAGATGGTGAAAAGGAAGGAATATGATGGACATCAATTGTTTGTAATTGAAGCAATCAATGTTCAATATGCTTTTCTTTTCTAATCACTCAGACCCCAGTGACTGGTTCTTACTTTCCTATTTTTTTTTTTACTTCCACTTCAGGATCCGCCCTCCAAAGTGTAAGTTTATTTTGATTTTGACTACTCTCTTCCCATATTATCCTCTTTCTCAACTCTCTTCCCTTTCCTTACTCTTCCTACTGAGCAAGATATATTTCTTTAGCTAACCCTGTGTGTATGTTCAACCCTGCTTTGTCCATTTCAAAGAAAATGAAGGTTCATGGTTCATGTGGCCTTGAGGCTAGAGGTTCCCCACTCCTGGACTTTAGGCAATGTCAAGCCAAAATCAACTTCCTTGTTAACAAGTATTCTTTTCCTACCAAATATTCCTTTTAAATAATAAAATAATAAAAAATAAAAAATAAAAAAAGAATATTGGCCAAACACATATTGTCTATAGATTCCACCTATTCCATTTATCTATGCTAAACCCCTTTATACAATGTGATATTTGGAGCCACAATTGTTTTTACTCTGTATTTATTTATTTATTTTATTCACTGTTAGACAGTAATTACCCTGCCAAACCACCTAAACTGTTTTTGTACAGTCAATCTGAAAAGAATATTTTGAGATACACACTTCTGTCTTTTATAGTTTTAAACTGAAAAACTTTTAATTTATTTTATTCTGAACTTAAGAAATAAAAATAGCATTTCCAAACATAGAGTAGAAAAAAATATGATTGTACGTGAAACTACAGATCATTATGTACAACTTGCTATTCCTTTAACATATATAATAAGGTTAATGTGTAACTTTCTTTTTTCACCTTTTTTCTTTCCTCCCCTCCCCTCATCCATCCCCTAGAGATGGTTACCATTAACTGCAAATTATACAACCCCCACATAATGTAAAACCATTCTATACATACTTCTATTTAATCATCCTATTTATCAATCCTTTCTCTGGATACAGATAACATCTTCCTTCATATGTCCTTTGTAGTTAATTTGGGCTCTTTATAACAGTTAAAATGACTTAGTCACTTAGAGTTATAACAGTATTGCTGTTACTGTATGCAGTGTTCTCTTGGTTCTGCTCATTTTGCTCTTTATTATTTTGTGCAAGTCTTTCCATGTTTTTCTAAGATCATTGAGCTCATCATGTCTTATAGCACAGCAATGTTCCATCGCAATCATGTACCACAACTTGTTCAGCCATTCCTCAAATGATACCCTTTGATCCAGCAATACTACCACTAGGTCTGTTTCCCAAGGTAATTAGGGAAAAGGGAAAAGAACCTATATTTCTAAAAATATTTATAGCAGCCCTCTTTGTGGTGGTAAAGATTTAACATTTTGAATAAATAATTCTTTTTTTAAAAGCAGTTTTTTCCTTTGTATCCATTCCCAAAATAGTAAAAGTAGAAAGCTAGGCAGAAGTAACCACAAAAAGCTCATGGAAACTCTCTATAAGTATTTCCCAAGGTTAAGAGTTAATCAACTTTTTTTCCACTTCCTTGTAGATGTAAACACTTCAGTTTTTTAAAGACCCACCATGACTCAAATTTCTAGCATTGAAACAAAAACAAGAATAAGGGCCAGAATGCTTATAAAAATATTTTGAGAAATAAGTCAGTGTAGTATTTCCAGTTCGGTAAAGAGATTGTAGAGGAGAAAAAAAATTGGAGAATGAGCCGTTTCTGGAGTTAATAACCATTCCAGGACTAATTCTGTCTCCTATTGCACCTGTATTATTCCCTTCCATACTACACACTATAAATTCTTGAAATCCAAATTCCTAACCCAAAGCTCACACTTCTTCAGATACCTCCCCTGAAGTCCTTTAAAAACCTTTTGCAAACATTTTATCATTATAATAATAAATGTGCCAGAGTCTAATAGTTCTCATTTGTTGAGTATCTATTGATGAGGTCTAAGTTGGAAAGCACCAAAAAAAAAAAAAAATCAGCCTCTGGTGGTGTACTTTTGGGTTTACAGTTCTCTGAAGAGCTTTATAAAAATCCTTCTCCAAAGGACATTTTACAGCATATATTTAGTATGATTTAACGCGGTTCCAAAGTTTACCTACAGAGAAGCTTTACAGTCTTTTCCTCCTAACCATCCCAGACTCAAGGAAAAACATCGAATCATAATTTGCATTAAAGACAGAAAAAAGATCCCATTAGTCACATGCGCCTTTCCACCGCAGCAACAACCCATCTCTCCTTACAGGCGCGCGGGCACACGCGCATGCACACACACACACACACACACAATGCACACGATGTATATATACATTTCCTCCATGCACAAAGGGGAGGTAACGTTCCCTCTTTCTTACCTTCAAAGCCGGTAATAAGGCAGGAGACGGAAAGCAATGACCTTGCAGAGAAATTCATCACCTGGTAGCCGCAGCCCCTGCTCCTTGTCCTTGGGTGTCGGGCAGAATAGTGAATAAGAGCGACCTCAGAGATATCACGGGGTAGAATGTGAGCCGAGTGTGAGCCCCATTAATAACGGAGGGGAGGCAGCCCGCACAGCCACAGGTCACCTGC
>CM053601.1:31004927-31025863 GCA_028646575.1 Pseudocheirus occidentalis | reverse complement strand
GCATCTTGGAGCTGGGCTGCTGGAGTGAAGAAGTGAGTTAGAGTTTGAGAGAGAGAGAGAGAGAGAGAGAGAGAGAGAGAGAGAGAGAGAGAGAGAGAGAGAGAGAAAATGGAGAACGTTTCCCTCCCAGTATCTGGAAGCTGATTGAGAACTGAGTTGGAGTTTTCCTGAGACCAAAATCTGATGAAGACCACCTGAAAGACTGAGAGGGCTTCCCTGGAAGGCCGAGATCTCTCCTGGGTCCTGGGGCCAGCTGAACTGCAGGAGGACTGAAGAAGCATAACCAAGATAAACCTTTGTTGGTTTGAGGCTTGGCTGATATTTGAGTTCCTGGCAAAGAAGTGGTAAGGGTTTGAGATGTCCTGGACCCTGTGAACTTTGGTGTGTGCCAAGGACTGCCTGGAGGACTGGACTAGGACCTGGGAGCTGTCTGCCCCTGAATCCAGGTGACCGTTTGGTGGATTCAGGTAGAGCTGGGACCATGGAAGAGGATCCAGGGAATATGAGAAACCACCCTGAGTTAAGATGAGGAAAAGGCCTCTCCTTGGATATTGAATGAGTTTACTAGACACCGAGGGGTGGAGGGTTTGTGTAATTTTCTAATGATTGTATCTTGTGGTTAATGATACTTAGTGACTGATTGCTAGATGAGTGATTGATTAAGTTAAGATTGAGTGTAAGACTGATTATTGAATTGTGAATTGATTGAATGATTGAGTGGGGAGGCAAACCTCCTTAGGGAAACCAGATGATTATTCTTCTGTTCTTTGTTCTAAATATTGTGGCCACTGTAGTGAAAACTGTGTGGCCATTCTAATGTTAAACTGTTGTGAAGATTATATTGTGATTTTCTGTGATAAGATGTAATGTTGTGAATATTATATTGTGATATATTGTGAATGTTTGCCTTGATTTGTAATGGAATAAATGGAGTGTTCACTATACTGTGTAATCAGAACCTTAAGAGCTGTTCACAGTAGCATTCTTTTGGGAATCTTCTTGTGCAAGGCATTACAACTATAGATATTTTGAAATTAATTCTCCTATTTTTTCTAAGGCTAGAAGAGTAAGACTGTATTACCTCTATTTTTCAGAAGAGTAAATAAAGGATTAGTATACCAAAATCCAAAGTCTTCATTAAATATGTTGCAGTCACAATGGCCCTTAGGATGCTACAGGTAAGGAGTCATTGGAGGTACCCTAAAGTGCTTAGTAAACTAATTTCCCTCTTCACTTCTGGTGACTTACTGATGTGAATGTTACTCACCAAATCCTTGAGATTAACAGGGCTTTTGTGCTTACAGAGAATCTAAGTGCTTGAAGGCATCCATGTGCCACTAAGGGAAAAAAATACAAAATTTCCAACAAATCACATGGATTCTTCTCTTTTATTCACTCCATCCCCAAATCTTATTTCATTTAAAAGGAACATGTAATAAAATGGAAAATCACCAACTCAGGTGCCTTGCAGTGAGATGTTGCTGACAATTATAAAAGATATTTTTTTTGTCTTCGTGTCTCTTAACAGCTATACAAACTCAAAACCATCAACAAGCTCTATTTATGTTATGTTTTAAAAAATGAGTTATGTTGTCTAATTCCAACCTTTAAGAGAACTATTTAAAGTTGGCACCTCAGGGCTCAATGTCACTGTGCTTCCATTGGGCTTCCTTTTAAGTGCATCAACTGAATCAATTAACAAGTATTTATTAAGCACCTACAAAGAAGCAGACAATGGGATTATAGAGACAAAAATGAAACAGTTCTTGACCTCAAGGAGTTTACACTCTATTGAAGGAAACAACATTATAGGTATATGGAAAATCCATGCAAAATAAATTCAAGGTAAAAAAACAATGGCTGTCAGGACCCTAATTCATATAATAATAATTATAATTCTACTAAGAGCCTGGCACCAAGAAAGGGTTTGATAAGTACTTGTTGATTGAACAGGTGCCTTTAGTGCACTGGGCATTGTACTAGAGGCTCTGAACATGTAAGGACAAATACAAATTATCCCTTTTCTTAAGAAACTAAGTGGTAAAAATTATGACAGCTCATCTCTGTACAATGGTATAAAAGTCAAAGACTGGTGGAAATGTAAAGATTTAACTAAAAATATTTGTATTGGATTTTCTATTATCTCTGTTTCAAAACTCCAAAATGTCTGATCACATTCACAGTTTAAAGAAAAATCATGCCTTCACAGGCTGTCCTCTGAACTACCTTTTCGCTCTTTTCTCCCCCTTCTTCTGCTTTATAGCTTCATTCTATGTGTTGTTTTCTCCTATTAGAAACTAAGCTCAACGAGGGAATCAGCTTTCTTTCTACTTGTAGTGTATTTCCAATGCTTAGTGCAGAGCCTGGCACATAGTAAGCTTTAAGTGCCTGCTCACTGATTAACCGCAGAAAAGTCATAATTGTCACTCATTTGGGCTACAGTCACTTCTTTTCACTTAATACTATAATTAAAAGGTATTTTTCTTACATAATGATTCTCTGAATTTAAGTTCCGGCTAAAATTCTACCTACTACAGGAAAGCCTTCCTCAGCCCTTCTTAATTCCAGTGCCTTCCCTCTATTAATTATTTCCTATTTATTCTATATATAGGTTGTTTTGTATATATGTTTGCATGTTATCCCTCCAATACACTGTAAGCTACTTTGAAGGCAAGACCTGTCTTTTGCCTCTTTGTATCTCTAGTTCTTAGCACAATGCCTGGCACACAGAAAGCACTTAAATGTTTACTTAATTAAAATAGAACTGTCTTCTGGAGAGCTAGAGGGAGGCACACCTTGATTATGAAAGGTTAAATGAAGGGAAGGAATAGGAGAAACAAGAAGCTTGAATCTCTTCAAGAGATAGAAGGAGGGAGGGCACACACAGGGGAAAAAAGAAAAAGTTACATGATAATTTATACCATATCTAAAAGGAGTAGCAAACTGTACATAGATTTGTAGTTTCATGTGCAATCATCTTTTTTTCCTATTCTGTTATGGAAATGCTTATTTTATTACTTCAGTTGAGAATAAAATAAAATTATAAAGAGAGACAAAGGCATAGAAACAGCAGGGAAAGTTTACCTGCGTAGCGTAAAGCTGTTTTCCCAGAATTATCAGTGCTCTCTGTAGGACATTTAGACTGAAAGATAAAAAATACAATCACCATATATCTATATCTATAGGTAGATATAGATGTTTTTAAAAATAATTATTCCAATTCAGCTTGCTCCCAGTCTTCAAAAACAGTGGTTCCAATGAGACCCGAGGCCTTCACAATTATTCTAAAATAAAAATGAAATTATGATGGTCATTTGGAAGTCGGGGGGGGCGGGTAACATGAAGAGGGAGCCTCAAAAATGAGAGCAGTGTCTCTTAGCACTAGAAAGAATGAAGACAATCCACTTACTTTCCCTTGGACTCAGTTTCTTCATTTGTAAAATGAAGGGGTTGGTCTCAATGTCTTCTGAGTTCTCTTCTGGCTCAGCATCTATGGTCCTATGTGGTCCTGGCCCATCAGAAACTCCAGCTTATCAGAATCAGTTTTAGCTCAGAGACAAAGCCAGACCCATATGGCAAGTCAGAGGATCAGGACAAGATTTCAGGGCTGGAAGCAACCAAGCAGCAATGAAATAGGACATTTAATGAAGAACAAACTAAACTCTGAAACTGGGGCTGGGGTCAGTGAACCTTTAAAATTATTTTGATAACTGTAGTCTAATAAAATTGGTTTACTTTATAATCCTACGTACTTAATTTTACATATCTTAGAACATTAGTCTGAAGAGTCCATAGGCTTCACCAGACCACCAAAGGGGTTCTCTCTCTCTCTCTTTCTCTCTTTCTTTCTCTCTCTCTCTCTTTCTTTCTTTCTTTCTTTCTTTCTTTCTTTCTTTCTTTTTTTCTTTCTTTCTTTCTCTCTCTCTCTTTCTTCTCTCTTTCTCTCCTCTCTCTTTCTGTCTTTCTTTCCCCTCTCTTCCCCCCCCCCCCACACTCCTACTTTAAAAGCCTCTAGATGATTATATTTTTTTTTCCTTGTCTAGGTCTGTGATTCATTAGCATGGGGAGCTACAAATGGGAAAACTTTTTCTACCAATGCAGACTGCCAGCTGGTCTGGTGTTTTAAGTCTTTTGGGGGCAGGGGGTGGTGTTCTAAGTCTAAGAGTATTTCTAGGGGCAGTGAGGTGGCACAGTGAATAGAGTAGTAGCCCTGGAGTCAAGAGGACTCTGAGTTGAAATACAGCCTCAGACACTTGACACATTTTCTAACTGTGTGACCTTGTGTAACAGCAATCAGTTTAGCCGATACTTAGCCCTTAGTAACTTAGGGCCAAGTATGGAAGGCCTGAGCTCAGTATGGAAGGTGTGAACTCTGTCCCCTCTTGAGAGGGTATGAACTCTTCTGTTGACATGGAAGAAGGAGATTGGCTGAGACAGGAGGCCAGTGTGTATATATAAAGAAAAATTCTGGAGACAAAGAGACAGTATTAGGTGTCTTCCTCCTATTGGCTCCTTTTGGAGGAAGCAAGATTGTCCCAGCATCTGGGAACTGGGCTGCTGGACTGAAGAAGTGAGTTGGAGTTTTCTTGAGACAGAGAGAGTTTCTCTCCCAGCATCTGGAAGCTGACTAATAACTGAGATGGAGTTTTCCTGAGACCAGAGTCTGGTGAAGGCCACCAGACAGAGAGAGTTTCTCTCCCAGCATCTGGAAGCTGACTAATAACTGAGATGGAGTTTTCCTGAGACCAGAGTCTGGTGAAGGCCACCTGCAAGGCTGAGAGGGCTTGCCTGGAAGGCTGATGTTCTTTCTGGGTCCTAACTCCAGCTGAACTGCTGGAGGACTGAAGAAGCATGACCAAGATAAGACTTTGTTTGTTCATGGCCTGGCTGATCCTTGAGTTTCAGGCAAGCAAAGTGGTGAAGGATTTGAGATGTGCTGGATCCTGTGAACTTCAGTGTGTACCAGGGATTGCATGGAGGACTAGACAAGGACCTGGGAGCTGTCTGCTTCTGAATCCAGGTGACCATTTGGTAGATTCAGGAGGAAGCCGGGACCATGGAAGGGGATCCAGGGAATCAGAGAGAACACACAGAATAAAGAAAAGGCCTCCCCTTGGATGAAATTGAGCTTTGCTAGACACCAAGGGGTGGAGGGTTTTTGTGTGTGTGTGTGTGTGTGTGGTTTTTTTAGGTTTCAATATTTTATTCAAGTTGTATTTTTAAGTAGTGGTAAGTATAGCATTTGGAGGAAAAGGCATCTAATTCCACAAAAAATGGAAAATTCTAAAATATATCCATTAATTGCTAAAAAAATTAATGTGAGAATATAACAGAAGTCCAATTTTTATTCCAAGTGATGTCACTATGTGAGCACAGTTACACAGACTCTTCCCTGCTTATGGTTCTGTGTCCTAGCAGCTTCTTTATATGTAACTCAGTCAAAGTGAATGGAACCACAATGAGACTAGGAATTAAGTACTACATTAGTGGCTTAATCACATCAAACTGGCTCCACAACAAAATGGTACAAAGTGGACACCTAAAAGGACTCTGCAGACAACTTTTGGCAGAAGTAACTAATCAAAGCTGGAACAATTCATGAGGATTTGACTTTTTAAAAAAAGAGTCCCCTTTTCTGACAAGTTTTCACTCCACCAAGGAATGAGCCTCGGTCTACCCACTTAGGATAGATATGTAGCCAAGTTGACTGCAATGGACCATGAATTCTCAGGAAGTCAAAATTTCCTTCATTTAATCAGTCCACATTTACTAAGTGCCTACATATCATTGCCTTCCACTAGCAGTTATCTCTAGATTTAAAAAAAGTGGCTCAATGCACCCTTTCAATCCTTAAAGAATTCTGAAAGCTGTTGTGGGAATCATCACATATCCCTTCAAAAGCCTAGAGCTTAAAGGACCTTTTTTTTTGAGTCGGGTTTCTTCTGTATCTCTGAAAGGATAACACTTTAAAGCTGCATCATCTTTTTGACTTGGAGGTCTAACATGATAGATACATAGCAATACTTGCGTCCTAGACATACAACATGAAAAGGTATACTAATTTCTGAAGGTAGCTATCCTGCAAAATATTTTAAAATTAAGTGATTGTACAACTTCTTTTATGCTTGAAATTCCAGTCCTAGACCAAGCTTGTGGCTACCAGCATTGACATTCTTGCCGTCCAGCAAAGCTGATAATGTCAGTTTGATACCTGGTTTTAGAGTCTGGGTGTACCCTAAGCCTATCAGGCTAGAATTGTTCACTTTAGCAGAGAAGGAGGCATCAGGGTCAATCTGGTATTTGGCTGCTGTTCCAAAGTGAGTGTTGCTATTTCCAGATGTCCAGGCAAGGTTGACAGCGGTTTCCAACTTCTTGTTCACCTTCTGACAAATAGAGCCCCCAAACTCTGTGCCATCATTCACATTGGTGTGCAGCTGGAATTCATTGGTATTATAGCCAACAGCAAAGTTGGTCTGGGTCACCCATGATTTAGAAGTTTCAAAATTCATCTGATAGCCTGCCAACCAGCCCTCATAGCCAAGTACCACAGCTTCTTGTATTGAAGGTCCAGAAATATCAAAATCCATGTCACAGCCAAGACTGATATGTTCCTGCTTATATCCTGACTTAATCTTAGCACTTTTTTCCCCTGTGTTAGGTGAGAAGGACGAATCAAAGGTCAGCTTCAGTTCACATGCAAGTTGATCCTCAACAGTAATTTCAGTGCCCAATGTATTGTCTGTGTTCCATTTTTCCGTGAATGTCAAGCCATACTCAGACCATTTGTATTTTGTTTCCAAACTGCCTGAGACTTTGCTAGTCTCAGTGTTTGCTGAACCTGAACTTGTAAATTCCAGTCCATTCTCAGATTTTGTTTTCAGATCCAGTTTTATTAAGCCAAACCCATAGCCCTTAGTAAACACATCCCTGGCAGATTTTCCAAGGTCAGCATAAGTGGGTGGCACAGCCATTTTCTTCTTCTCCCAGCAGACACAGCGGGAGCAGCAGTGGGCAGCGGACACAGAGCTGTGTGGTTTTCTAACGATTATGTTTAGTGATTGATTGAATTGATGTCTGGTTGCCCCATGAGTGCAAGACTGATTATTGTATTGTGAATTGATTGAATGATTGAGTATTGATTACTGTATTGTGAATTGATTGAATGCTTTGTTCTAAATATTGTGTCTACTGTAGTGAAAATTGTGTGGCCATTCTAATGTTAAGCTGTTATAAACACTATATTGTGATTTTCTGAAATAAGATGTAATGTTATGAATATTATATTGTAATTTGTAATGAATGTTTGCCTTGATTTCTAATGGAATAAACAGAGTGTTCACTATGCTATGTAATCTGAACCTTAAAAGCTGTTCACAGTAGCATTCTTTTGGGAATCTGCTGGTGCATGGCATTACACCTTGGGCAAGTCACTTAACTCCAATTGCCTTGCCTTCCCCCTCATAAAAGTTTCTAGGGGCACCGAGAAACTAAGTGAGTTACTTATGACCATAGAATTAATAGTATTGTTAGAGGAAGGACTTATTTAAACCTAGAATTAACTGGGATATGTTGTTACTGTGTCAGCTCTAAGTGGTACAACAGATAGAGGCCTGGGTCTGAAGTCAGGAAGACTTGAGTTCAAGTCTGACCTCATATATTTACTAGCTGTGTGACCCTGGGCAAGTTACTCAATCCTGCTTGCCTTGGTTTCCTCATCTATAAAATGAGTTGTAGAAGGAAATGGCAAACTGCTCTTGACACCAAATGGGGTCACAAAGAGTCAGAAATAGGTACTTAACAAATGTTTATTGATTGTTGAATGACTGAATCCAGATGTGACCATGGTTATAGATCCAGGTGAAATGCAATTCAATATATATATATATTTATTAACCATCTACAACAAATAAGCAAAATACTCTTCCACGTTGGGAACATAAGACAAACATGCAAGGTTTTGCTACCAAGGAGTTTATATTCTCCTGGATTGCTCCTGGTTTCACACAGCATTGGTATGGAAACTTTTATTTTAATGGCGTTCAGGAGAAAACAGCACAAAAAAAATCACAGATATAAATCTGCCGTTCTTGAATTTAGCTTGAAAGACCTGCTAAATTTAAGCATTCCTGGCACCCAGAGGGCAGCTTGCATCATGTAATGCAAGACGAGAAGCTGTGTGATCATCAGACCCTGACAAGTTGAAGAATGTGACCATACTGTTGCATGAGGAACACAGATAAATTACTGCAAGATGCCCAATGCCAAATGGTGTCTGTGATGGGAGAGACAACAAATAAGTCGTTACTCCGAACAAATATTTTGTTGGTCTTTCATGGAGCCAAGGTCTTTCCTGTGTTAGTAGAAATGCCTAGGATGCAATGTGACCAGCCACAGCTGGATGTCACTATCAGTACTGCCATTTAGTGCCATTAGGGTCTTAGGTTCTGTGAAAAGCAGAATAGAAAGGAAACAAACAGAAAGAAAAAAACCACAACAGAAAACAATTTTAACCTCTTGAATGAAAACATGTCACATGCCTACATAGGTTCTTGGAACAAATTCCTCTTTTCACCCAGCACTTCCCATTCTGTGGCTTGGAATCAGAGTGTGAACCAATATATACTTCACCCCTTATCAGTCCTTAGCCCTTTCCTAAAAAACTCTCTGAGAAGAAAGGGTATCTGTTCTGTTAATCAGGGAAGTCACTGTAGAATTGGAAGTTCAGTGTCAATTGTCTTCTTTCAATGACTCAACGCTGCCTTAAGCAGGGACTGATTCTTGAAGGTCCTTGAGTCTCTCCTTCTTTTGTTCATCTTTTGACTTTTATTCATTTTACTGCTCCAAAAGCATTTCTAACAAGAGTGAGCAGAAGACAGAAATAGAGATGAGAATAGATGATGTTTGGCCATTCTCGGTGGCCTTTTAGTTTATCATAATCTATTTCCATGACTGACTAACTGATAACTGTAATCATCTTGAATAATTATAGTTGTTGTTCTGAGGCTGAGTCTCCCTAGGCTAGAGATGCCATGGATACTGATGGACATCATCCCACAACCCACCATCATGGGAGCTTTGACTTGCTCTATTTCTGACCTGAAATGCTTTGCACCTTCCTTAAGCAGCTTGGTATCCTCCACTCTCAGAGGCTCAGCATAGCAGTGCAAGATTTAGCTCAGACAACATACTGATTTTAGCTCTTTTGAAACTCAGAAGTGCTGAGCTCAAGCAATCTAATACCCCAGTAACAGTGAATTTATAGGCATATGTCACCAAGCCTGGTTCAATTAACATTTTCAAACAACTTCTGAAATCCTTTCTTTAGCTTCAGAATCAGAGTATCTAGTGCATTCTTCACACTTGGATATATATTGGACTTTCTCTGAGGAGTGGATCACTGGGATTCTTTCCCTTATCTATAGTGACTCTATGTACCACTTAGGATCCCAGGGTCTCTCTGGAGGGTCCCAGTGGCTCTGGTGGCAGATTAGTATTTTCACTATACAAGGAAAGTGAACTTTCACATAAGAGTGAACTCTGGGGGCGGCTAGGTGGTGCAGTGAATAGAGCACCAGCCCTGGAGTCAGGAGTACCTGAGTTCAAATCCGGCCTCAGACACTTAACACAAAAACTAGCCATGTGACCTTGGGCAAGTCACTTAACCCCAACTGCCCTCTAAAAAAAAAAGCAAAAAAAAAAAGAGTGAACTCTGACTTTCAGATGGAACTTAGGAGAAAATGAAGAGAGAAGTAGATTATAAAGGCTTAAATATTCTTTATAAGAGAACAAGACCTATTGAGGAGTACATCTTATTAACCTTTGTTGAGTGTGACTGCCATGACAATCCTGTCCTTGGGTCCTGGGCCTTTTCAACTCAAACAGGAAGAATCTCCTTCCTCTAAGCATGGTGTGGGAGTTCCTCCACTGGGGTTAGAATTTGGGGAACTGAATCAGCTCATTAGTGTAGGTGTTAGGCATGGAGTAGGGCTTGGGCTGCGTAACTTTGTGCATACTGCCAGGGTAACAATACCTTTCTTGAGTTGCTGTAGAAACAAAAACATCAGTAAAGCAGGAATAGAGAGTGCATTTATACCAAAAGAGGTGAAAGATCCCACCAAAAGTGGAAAACAATAAGGAAAAATCAAGTTGGTTTAAAAAGAACAACAATTTTTTTTATTTACAGAATAAAACAAAAAAATGCAGAGACAGTGGTTTTTGTCACTGTCGTGTGTGTGCATGTGTGTGTATACATGCATACGTACATATACTTTTATATAATAGAAGTTCAGTAACTCAAGCCTCTGGTTTTCTTTGTCTAATTAAATATTGATTTTTCTTTATGACTGATACATTTATAATAAAAGAGAAATTTAATTAGAAATTTTACAAAATAGATAAAGAGATGTCTGCTATCATTCTGTTACCTTAAAAGTCTGAATGGCTTCTTAGTGGGTCAGTCCCTGTAGGGATTCTCCATTTGTTTCTAGGATTTCATCCCCTAATAATCCAAAGCAAGAACAATTTAACATTCCTCTAGAGCAGACAGGAATATACTGACTAGGCCATCAGGAGACTAATGGGCTCCTGATTTATTACTTTGATCTATTACTTTGCATAAGATGCCTTTTATGATTCCAATCTATTTTCTTTTGTCTCATTTCATAGGATGGTGATAAGACCAGTCAATGAATGATAGGGAGAATTTTTCATCAGCAATCCCAGATCTTGAGTCTTTGATGCAAACAAACTCCTAGAAACTTTATTTGATTCATTTCAGCAAGCAGTCATTAAATATCCCCTGGGGATCTGCATTAAGTGCTGGGGAAAAATGACTAACACAAAGAACAGTCCCCTCCCTCACAGAGCTTACCTTCTACTGACATGTAAGCTACAGGTCTGATTTCCTAGCCAAATTCTCAGTTTGGCAGTAAATGCCCTACTGCCTGAAGTTCAAGTGTGAGGACACCAGAGGCAATCTCTTTTTTTTATCACTACCTAACAGCAGCAATGAAGCATTAGCCCATAGCATTTGCCAGCCCACTCTTACGTGTATGGGAGGCCAAGCTGCCTAAGGCACTAGCATGCTTAGGCAGTAGTTCTTGATGACATTGGGACAAAGACTATGCCCAAAAGCCCAAAGCCCAAGGTAACCCCACTTTCAGAAATCACCCCGTTTTGCAACATCTGTCTTCTTCCTGATGTTTCCAAGCAGTCAATGAGCTTGAAGGCCATTGTATGCTTCTACCCAGGTTGCTGTTCAGTGTCATATCTTTGCCTAATAATCCCAGACACATCTTCTTCATTAAAAGAAGCATGGCCAGGGCTTTACAGAGCTGCTTGGTTATGGCACTAGAAGATGGGAAAGGGCTCAAACATCTTATTGACTCTTCTAAAACTATGAGTCTTGCAGGGTCTACTGTGTGACAGTCATGACTCAGTCTGTTCCTGGGTATCTCAGCAAGAAAGAGAAAACAAATGGTCCAACAGAGAAGAAAAGATGAAAAATAGAAGGTACTTTCACATATGAGTGACTTCCCACCCATACTCCAAGAGCCACAACTAGGAATATTCTGTCTCATAGGATGTGGATCTGGAGTCACAAAGCTATTTGTGAGGAAAGACCCAGGAAAGCTCCATGGCCTTTGTTGGGAAGGCTGCCTCCAAGGAGAGGAGCATGGTTACAGGCTCAGGAGAATTCACCTGAGGCACAGCCATGATAATTTCTTATTTAACTCCTTCATGCTGAGCTCTTATGTTTCTCTCTGTTGAAGGAGTACAAGGGCTATCAGGCCTTTCTTCCTCTGGGAACCTTAGGACAAAACCCTACTTACAGCATCTGAACACAAAAGCACACCATCGTCCTGAACTGTGTAATATGAGTATCTCCTGTGGTTCCTTATGGGAACCTCGTAGAAAATGAAAACACATGACCTCGTACACATCTGTCACTAGCCTGCTCTTGCCCCCTTAGGTCATGCATACATCCAGAGCTGGAAGGGACCTTCGTGGTCATCTAGTCCATCCCCTTCATTCTGCCAATGAGGGAACTGAGTCCCAGAAAAGTAAAGTGACTTGTCCAAGGTCTCATGTGTACTAATTAAGAATGCTATATTAGAAACATTTGGAGGCTGTATTTAAGAGGATCAGGGGCCCTGAGCTGTTCTGAGTCACTGATCCTTTCTGCACCTTAGGCTCACTCACTTGACCTATTCAACAAGATGAGCTTTAAACACATGAACTGAAAGTTAGCGGTTCATTACAGAAATGCTCTGTGACAGTTTCAAACTCAAGACAAAAACTCCACTAGGAAGTTGACCCTTCCTCTAAGAGAGATGAATAAATGATCATTTGCACTGGAAGTATTCAGCCTTCTCACGTCACCCTGCTGAAGCAGAAATTTCTACC
Source organism: Pseudocheirus occidentalis (assembly GCA_028646575.1). Classification (NCBI taxonomy): domain Eukaryota; kingdom Metazoa; phylum Chordata; class Mammalia; order Diprotodontia; family Pseudocheiridae; genus Pseudocheirus; species Pseudocheirus occidentalis. Next base: position 31,013,458 of record CM053601.1, on the reverse strand, counting down.
ATGATTCCTACTGAGGAGAAATCACTGGCTAACTCTTGGCTAATTCAATGGAGCAATACTGAAGCAGCCTGTGAAGCCAGTTTAAATAAGTGTTCATACCATTTTTAAAAACACCTTGGAAAATACTGATTTAAGGAAAGGATATCTGTTCATGGCAAAGCAGGGATTGTGTAGCACTCACTGCTATTTAAAAAAAAATCCCAGCACTGGGTGCAAATTTTGGCTTTATAAAATGAAGGGTTATTGTCTCAATCCAAAGACTCAAAGAGAGACACATAAATTATCTACATGAAGAAATGATCTTCCTCGTTTCTAGTATAAGATGTGATTAAACAAACCGTCTCAATGGACTTAGGCCCTGAAAGAACTCCTCTGCTGAAAAGAGTGACTGCATTTCTGTTGAACCAGTTTCTTGGTCTTTCCCCAGTGGGATTTCTCCTGTGGTTACATACCTCAAGGGAAAGGCAAGAAGGGATTTCAGGAAAGCTGGTCCATTGTCCCTTTTTTTCCAGGCTTAGATTTACACTGAGTCAAATCACATCTCAGGACATTCTCTCTTACCTTCTTTGAGTCTTCCTTCCTTAGCAGCCACTCCATTTGGGAAAATGGTCTTGACAAAAATCCCCATGCAGCCCCTGGCTGAATCCTGACCTCCCACAATACTGAAGCCAAGGCCTTAGACCCAAAGCAGAAAGACAGTTTTTACTGATCATAACACATTAAAAATTATATTGAATAAAGATTTGCTTTTAAAAAAGGCATTAGAAATAAACTAGAAACTAAACATTTGAATCCTAAAGAATTTGTGGATGAAAAATAAATCATAGAATTAATATGTAATTTCAGTAAAGGACGACAATGAGACTGTTGTCCAGAAACTGAAATCCCAGGTCATTGCACACCACCTGATTTGTAGCCCACCATTAAGCCCCCTTTATATTCCTATCTTTGTCTCTATCCTATATCTTCTCATAGCTTGAAACAGCCTTAAGGCATATCTGGGCATTGCTCAGGGCAAAGTTCCCTGCCCCCTCCTTCCCCAAATTAGCATTCTATATATTTCCCTTGAATCAGTATAAGTGTACAAAGTGCAACTCAGGGTTATGGTATAATATAGAGCCCACCCTGTCCTGTTCCACTCACCAAGCAGGGTCCCCACACCCTTCACGTGGAACATGACCCCAGCCTGTTCTGGGATTTTCCAGTTCCCCCTTACCCCATCACCTGCCAACCTGTTCTGGAAAGCGTTGACTACAATCCTCCACCCTGCTCTTTTGAGGGACACCTGAGTCACAGGAAGATTGCACCCTTGTACCCTTGTGCCATATTCCAAAATTAGCCCTGAATTATAGATCTAACCAATGGCTATTCTTTGCTTCTGTGCATCATGGCTTCTGCTAACTCCCCTCCCTGATTGTGGTTTTTGTAGTTTTAGCTTTCATAATCAAAGTCTGTATCCCCCAACATCACTACCAATTTGAGTGATGAACGCTCTGGTAGTTGCAAGCTTGCTTAATAAATCCACACCTAAATTTATCTTGAAGCCAGGTCTTGGCTCACTCTTATTGTCTGCACAACAAGACCATATGCCAAGCTCCCTTTCCAGAGACCACTACTCACATGGTCGTGTTCCCAAGTTCCGTAAATGTAACATTTTGATCACTTGGAGACAAATTATGGCAGGGATATTTTACTCCAGTTGTTTTCTGGGATCAGCTTCCTTTTTCATTGACTATATGTTACCTTTAGAGGCCAAAATGGTTCTGAGGAATAAGGAAACCTCATTTTGTGCCACTGTGGTGCTATCTTAGTTTCATTATTGTATTTTATTCTTTTGCACTTCACATTAAGAATGAACCATTTCAAGAGCCCCAGTCATTTATTCCCTAATAATGGAAAACCATTATGCTCACTGAAAAGATTTAATAGGGACTTATGCAGAGGTCATAGGCTCTGCCATCCTGAAGATCATGAGAAACTTTGAAATGGGGGCTCCAGTCTGTCACTAAATGATGTGTCCTGGATCAGGTAGCAGTTATGTTTCAAATGATGGGAGACAAAAAAAGAAAGAGATGTAGCTGGTCCATTGTATCCTAAGCTCAGAGAAAAGAATGTCCAGAGGACACATTTAGAACTACATAAAACTCACATTTGAAAATACTTTTCCTTAGTTAATCTTTCTCTTACATAAATAACAAAACAAAACAATCATAGCCATAGGTTGAGCAGCAAATTGCCTGAGAAGAATGAAATCACTCTTAAAAGAGCCTTCACCTTGCCTTGTCCTTTCATCAACACAATGTTGGAGATAATGGAGGGTTGAGCTAGTGTCCAAGGGGATTCCACCTGAGCAGTGCTCAAGGACTGAGTTGACTTCTTCACGACATGGTGTTCCTAATTTGGAATTGATTGTGTGACATGGGGGACCCTGGCACAGGACTGCTCAGCATGGTATACCCACATCAAAGAAGATACTGTGCTCTATGAGCAAAGCAGAATTGCAACAGTTCAAAGGAAATGCAGGATGCGCAAATTTAGAGTCTACCCCAAATATTCACACAGACTATTTGTGCCTGACCTGTGGTAGAGCATTCTGAGCTCATGTTTGTCTGATCAGCCACAGCTGGATCCACTGAAACTTGATTCTAATGTAGTAATATCATTTTGGTCCTCTTTGACAATGAAGGACAACCACCAACTACCTAACCAGCTCATGAGGTCCGAATTTCTTGGCCAGTCAGGGCACAGCTTCTTTTGTCTTTTGGACAACATCCTCCTGAGTGGGGTGGAGTCAAGATGGCAGAGTAAAAGCAGGGATTTGCATGTGAAGGCCGCCAAACCTCTTCAAATACCTATAAAAATGACTCTAAACAAATTCTAGAGCTGCAGAACCCACAAAATGACAGAATGAAACACATCTCCAGCCAAACAGCATGGAAGACCAACAAGAAGAGTATATCGTGCTAAGCAGAGAGTAAAGCACAGTCCAGCATGGACTGTCCACATGTCCAGGAGACAAAATAGCTGGCAGCTGTGACAAACTCCAAGAGCAGTGTGGAAGGTCAATAAGGGAACTCTGGGAGACCTGGGTGAAAGAGGATGGTGAGGAGTCTGGCCCCAGATCAGAGTGGTGGTACGGAGACAGCTGTAGTGGCCAGCAGCAGCAGCATTGGCAGCTACTTCTGGAACTGTGGGCCCACAGACAGTGGGCAATCCAGCAGCTGATACAAAACCCCAGAAGCCTGGGACGGTACACCCACCTGTACCCCCACTGGAAGCAGAGTCCTGCGTTGATGGAGATTAGAAAATCAAACGTTGGATTGGGAAGATGAATAAACAACTAAAAAAAAGTCAGAGTATAGAATCTTACTTTGGTGACAAGGAAGAACAAAACATACAACCAGAAGAAGACAACTAAGTCAAAGCTCCTACATCAAAAGCCTCTAAGAAAAAATATGAATTGGTAACAGGACATGAAAGAACCCAAAATGGATTTTGAAAATCAAGTAAGAGAAGTAGAGGGAAAGGGGAAGAGAAATGAGACTGATGCAAGAAAATCATGAAAAACAAGTCAACAGCTTGCTAAAGGAGACCCTCAAAATACTGAAGAAAATAACACCTTAAAAATAGACTAATTCAAATGGCAAAAGGTGTCCAAAAAGTCAATGAGGAAAAGAATGCCTTAAAAAGCAAAATTAGCCAAATGGAAAAAAAATTTCAAAAACACACTGAAGAGAGTAATACCCTCAAAATTAGAATGGAGCAAATAGAAGCTAATAACTTTATGAGAAATCAAGAAATTATAAAACAAAACAAAATAATGAAAAAATAGAACATGATGTGTAATATCTCTTTGGAAAAACCATTGACCTAGAAAATAGATTTAGGCGAGATAACTAAAAAAATTACTGAACTACCTCAAAGCCATGATATAAAAAAGGAGCCTAGACATTATCTTTCAAGAAATTATCAAGGAAAACTGCTCTGATATTCTAGAACCAGTGGGTAAAATAGAAATTGTAAGAACATCCTCCTGTCTCCTCCTTTCAGTGCATTTCTAACACCTCCTCCCAATGGGCAGTCAGTACCCACCAAAAACTACTGACATAAGTGAAGATTCCAGTTCTTCCACTGTTTTTCACTTCTCCTCTGGCGCTGAGATCCTTCCAAAGAAGGGTTAAACTTCTTCTGTGGGGCTTCTCAGTCCTGTTCTGCATCTTGGATGCTTCATATTGCTCACCAAACCAGAACACTTCTATTCAATGTTTCAAGTGTGACAAGATTAACAATGAAGGGTTGTGTGTGTGTAGAAAGAGAGCTTCTGCAGTATTAGTGGTCGCCAGCAGTGTTTTCTGAGGAAGTTCTATGAAGGCGCATGGCTATCAGGATTGTGGAAGTATTTGCCTTCCTTTGATGCTCTACAAGCAAAGCACTAGGGAAGATTTTAAGTGCTCCAAGAAAAGATTATTGCGATGAGTTCAAGGGGCTGCTTTTTCTCTCCCACTCTCAACTCAGTGAATTCTGACAGGAATGAAGACTTTCTCTCCCTCAATAGCTCTCTTCTTTATATTCTTTTTTGAAAATGACATTTTGTTGCTACCTTCCATTTTTGTGTCACCTTCGTTTCCATGTATATCTTTCCCCTTCTCTCTTCCCCAGACATTCACTAACTTTAACAAAGAACAAGAAAGGAGGGAGAGAAGTATTTCAGCAAAAATAACCCATCAACAAAGTCTGGCAATATATGCAGTGGACCACACCTGCATTCTCCATCAAAAAAAGGACAGATGAACATTTTTTCTTCTCTTTGTTGGGGTTCTTTATATTTATCTTTTGGACATAAAAAACAGGAATCTTTCCCCCTTTTCTTAGCTCATAGATTTCCTAACCTTGCCCCTATACAATCCCTCAGTGTCCAAATTATAATCCTTAGATCTCTCTGTTGAAGGTACTTCTTCATGGTATTCTGGAAAACTGAGCTTGGAAGTAGGAGACCTGTCATTCATTATACTGTGATGTTTACTAGGTCACTGCATCCTCTCTCAGCCTTCCCTTATCTAGAAAATGGAATAGTAATGTCTATAATACTGAATTCACAGAGTTCTTGTGAGGAAATGTTAATACATACAAAGGGTTTTATAAGCATGAAGTGCTATGGAAATGTAAGCTGTAATACGTATTTTTTCACCATCTCCTCTCCTTACTTCAGACCTTTCTCTGTATGGGACTCTGTATTTTCTTTCTTGGATGGGCTGAGACTCCAGACTAACTGCCTACTCTATTTTCACTTCCCTCTCTCCCAGCAAGTTCTCCAGCCTTTGTCCTTATTTCACAGTCTGTTTTTCATCCCAATAATTTATGTGTCATTTGAACAGAAGAAAGAAAGAAAACAAAGAAAGGAGGGAGTGTGGAAAGGAAGGGAGAAAGAGAGAAGGAGGGAAGGAGGAAGGAAGGAAGGAAAGAAGGAAGGAAGGAAGGAAGGAGGGAAGGAAGAAAAAGAAGCCATTGATCTCTCCAACTTATCACCAGGACTGGAAACATCCTTTTCTCAGGATTTCTGGTTCATGACATTTGTTCAGAGAAGGCAACAAAAAGCAAAAGAGATAGCTGGGGACTTGAGATCGAGCTCCAAATTTGCCTAGTCAAGTGTATATTCCCATTGTCATCAGGGGAGAGTCTGGGAGGGATATCCTTTCTCTAACACCCTTAAGTCCAAGAGAGAGAAAGCACTGATATTTTCCAAAAGAAACAGGGTCCAAGAGAACAAAAACCTTTTGGCTTTTCTCCTGACCCTGTCACCAATGATCTTCAATGTAACACCGCATCACTGGGGACCCATTTGAAACTGCTACATCACCTAAACAAATCACATATCCCTCAGCAATGGACTACATGCCCACCTCCATGAGAAGGGCCCCAGTTCATCAGATCGAGGAGTTCCTCAAACATCCCCATTATGTCTATAAAGTGGTAGGAGTAGAAGCCAGATTACAGGTTAGGGGGAGAATGAGTAATGATGAAACTCTCATGTCTAAAGGCATTATGCCATAGTGAATAAGGTACTGCTCTTGTAGTCAGAGAGAGCTAGGTTTGAATTCTGCCTTAGACACTTGCTTCTTAGCTGTGTGACTAGTGTAGTTTATTTTGTCTTCTGTTAAATAAGGAAGTTGGATTTCTAAGGTACTTCTAAGGTTCCTGTGATCTTTTAATATCCCTTTCTGCTCAATAAATAAATCTGATAATAAAAGGGATAATTAGTAATTACTTCTAAAAAAAGGTAATCAATAGCATTTTAAAAACTCTGTTCTAAGTACTAAGCTAAGTGTACAAATATCAAGGTTACAGTTTTCTGGGGAGATATACATATTCTCAATAAGTAGATGCAGAATATATACAAAATAAATATGAAGTGATGGTAATGGTGGTAGTGGTACTAACAACGGGGAGATTTTTTAAAAAAAAGATCTCTTGAAAGAGGTAGAATTTGAACTAAGTTTAGAAAGGAACTAGGGGTTCTAAGAGTTGGAAAAAAACATTTAGGATTGGGGGCTGGCCTGTGCAAAGCATAGGAACCGGAAAAAACCACATCATTTGAGAAGTTTGGTAGTGAAATTATGGAATGGGGCAAGGGAAGAACACAGTAGCCAGCAAAGAAGGTTCCTTTTCCCTTCAGTAGTAAGGGCTAGGCTTTGTGCTATCAATCAAGTGCTCATCTCATCTGCCACACACAGCCCTTAACCAAAAAGATTTTGCAGTATTACCCCACATTCCTAGGCCTCTCTCAGGTGCTACGGCAATTACTGTGCTCTCCCTTTTGTCTCTACCAATGGGGTGATAACCCAGATTTTTCTAGCAGTTTGACATGTTTCCTTATCCAATGAAAACTCATCCTCTCATCTTGTTCCTATAATTTTACTTTCTTTATCAACTGCCCTGCCCTGTCCTTAGGTTCCATATCTCTACCCTTCCCTTCCTTTACCATCAGGAAGGACCAGGAATTTTTCTGGAGCAGCAATGGTCACTAGTCAAAGTAAAACATGTCTTGATTCACCTACCCTGGGGCAGAGATTTCTTGGCTGGTGTTTTGAGTGTGAGCACCTCAAAGACTTCTCAATTCCATAGGTAGACAGGCCCCACTCTACTCAACTCAATAGCATCTTCTGTTTTCTCCTTCTTCACGCCCATCTTAGAGGAAGAGGTATTATTACCCACAAATGACAATACCATTGACTGTTTGCTTGTCATCCTTAGATCATCCCTTCTCCCTAATTTTCAGCTACTCCTTACCCATTGTTGTTCAGTCATGTGTAACTCTTTGTGACCTCATTTATGGTTTTTTTTTTTGGCAAAGCTACTGGAGCGGTTTGACATTTCCTTCTTCAGTTAATTTTACAGATGCAGAAACTGAGGCAAACAGGGCCAAGTGACTTGCCCAGGGTCACAGCTATTAAATATCTGAGGCCAGATTTGAACTCAGGAAGATGAGTCTTCTAGACTCCAGGCCTCCACTTCATCCACTGTACCACTTATCTTCCCTCACTCTCCTCCCCATCTGTTGGCTTCATCTTCTTGCTTATAAATGTTATCATCATTTTAAAATTTATTTGCATAAGACTTTCCTCATAGGTGGAGACTGATTACTTGATCTTCCCTGCTTATGTGACAGGCAGAGTTAAAGAGCTTAAAAGGTAAGATCTCGGTCTTCTGCCTTCCAGCCTTCAGAAAGAAGACTTATGGTTCTGTAAAAACATGCCCAGATGTCTCCATACTTAACTTTCTGCTTATATCTTTCCCACCTTCTTAGTCAAACTTGTTTAAAGAGCTGTCTATACTTACATTGCATCTCTCTCTCCTCTACCTTTGCAAAACTGGCTTCTGACCTCATCACTCACCTGAAACCACTGTCTCCAAAGTTATCATGTGAGCTCTGATGGCCTTGTCTCAGTCTTTAACCTTCTTAACCTCTCTGAAGCATTTGAGTTTTCAACATTTTCTTGTATGACCTTAACAGGCAGCTAAGTGCTACAGTGGATCAGTCCTGAAGTCTAAAAGACCTAAATTCAAATCTGACTTCAGACATGTGCAGCTGTGTGACCCTGGGCAAGTCATTTGACCTCTGTCTGCTTCAGTTCCCTCAGTTGAAAAATAGGGATAATAATAGTACGTTCTTCACAAGAATTGGGAAGGTCAATTGAAATACTCATTGTAAAGCACTCAGCACATAATACCTGCTATATAAATGTTACTTACCATCATCATCATCATCATCATCATCATTATTATTATTATTAACATAATGCATAAGAGCAACGGTGTGCTAGTAAAGTTTAACAACTGGTTCTTTGGAGGGAAAATGTATGCACAATACATTTTTTTAAGGTGGAATTTTATTTTTATTTTTTTTAATTTAGTTTTTGTTTTCTTGTTTACATTATTCATTTTCATTACATTTTTTGAATTACACATTTTCTCCCCGTCTTGCTCCTGCCCCAACCCCATAACAGCATTCCCACTGTAAAGCCCCTCCCCTG
>CM053601.1:30991320-31004427 GCA_028646575.1 Pseudocheirus occidentalis | reverse complement strand
GACACATTACTAAAAAGTCCATGATTCCCTCTAATGAAGTGGACCTCAGATCTTCCTTATGATCTGAGATACCTCCTCCTTCCAGGGCCCAATTTTTATAGGACTAGCTATCTAGACATTCTTGAGTGGCTATACCAAATACAGACTAATCTCATTGGCTGACATATAATGTATAAGCTAAAATAAGCAAAACAATATACAAGCAAGGTCACAGGTTGGGCAAAGCAGGAAATATCTCCCTTCACTAGGGTGGTTACAAGATGGATTGACTTTTTCTTAGGTTAGGCAGGAACTATATATGCTTGATTTGGTCATGGAATTTGAGCAAAACAAGGTGGTGATACCTTTGTCAGCATCCTCATGGTTGTGCAAGTGAGCTCCACAACTGATAACAAGTGATGAACATTACATTAAAGTCTGACACCTATTATAGGAGCATTCCATTAGAAACTATATTCCTATGTGACTATGCGACAAAGTATGAATTAATGCATTGCTTAATCTTAGCCAAATATGTAAAAGGTATGGCAAAATATAGAATCTTATTGGTTGATAGGCCTTGCTTTTGAGGGTCAAAAATGACATATTACTAGGGAGGTGGGATGTGTGTGTGTCACAGATTGGGGGAAGCATGCAGTATCTTCACTGAGTAAGTGGTAATAAGATAGTCACCTGCTTGTATTGAACAAGAAGGAATGGTCTGGAGGTACAAAAATAAATTAGGGGACTTTCCATGTAACTGAATCACCTCTATCACACTGGGCTTCACTACAACAAGGAAAATAGATAGTGACAGACCTCTAGCTAGCTTCTTATGGTTATGCCAAGTGATCTTGTGGTTCACAATTCTGGGACCTAATATACAGAACTTATAATCACTACCCCTATAGAGTCATATCAAACTTATTAATATTCATTGTAATAGAGTATAAGTCCTCAACGAATTAACTTTCTTAGAGGAATGCTGAATTTCTAAATTTGGAGACAAAGAACCTTGTTTCTGGCAATTTTACAACAATATTGTGTGTGATACAGAATGGAATCAATTACAAAATGGAATCAGAATCAATTTGATTTTCTCAATTCCTCACTTTGATCAATGGGAGACATTTCTCCTGTGGTTCACTTTTCTGTAAGCTAATTCTAGAAGATCTTTAATAAAATCATTACTAGTAGGATGCACTAATAAGCTTCTGTTTTTCAAGTTCAGAACAGGCTTTAACATAGCAACTAATGTGAATTTTAAAAACAATAATATGACAGGGCAATAAGGGCCCACTCACCAAGGGCAGGCAAGCCAAGTGAATCAAGAAGAGGGATTCCACTAGGGGTCACCTGGAATGGGTAGCCGTGTCTTTGTAATAACTCGTTAGATCTCATGTAGTCCTGTCACAGATTTTTCTTGTCTGGGTAATATAAGAATAGCAAGATAGATTAATTATAGGATTAAGCCATGATGAGAATACCTAAAACCATGGACTGATATTAAAGGGGAGAGTTGCATGTCACCAAGGTAACTAAAAAAACCTCAGAAAACATGATATTATGAAACAAAAAGTGAAAGTGTTGTGGCTGTTTGTCCTCATTTTCAGAGGCCATTGGTCCTCACAATGATGTCTTGGCTTATGAATGAATTGAATTTATGTGAGACAGTTGCACAAAGTTGTCAAATTAATTTTATCTTTTGGAGTCTTTGAGGTCCAGTAATGTAATGTTAATGTAATCTGAAGATCTTCCATGACCCTTTCTATTGGCACTTAGTAAACATGTACTTAGCACCTTCAAGTTAAGCACTTAGTAAACAGGCACTTAGCACCTTACTTCAGGTTAACACCTTGGGAGTAGTTAACACAGTAACAGGAAGGGGCTGAACAGGTATGAGCTATACTGTATATAAGGAAGAGAACTAGCAGGACAATCAGATTTTCTCTCAGTGACCACCTGGAGACTGCACGTTTCTGCTGAGATCCTCCTTCTGCAACTTCTACCAAGAACTTCCAAGAAGCAGCCTGAGGAGCTATTGTGAGTAAGAAAGGAATCCCTGCTTGAGGGAGCCTGTTCTATTGTGAAGGCTTGGGAATGTGGGTGTTCAGTTTCATGACTACTACAATGACTTTGGCTTTCTGGTTCTGGGACTTGGCTTTCTGATTCTGGGACTAGGTTTTCTGGTATTTGAATAAAGGCTTTGGTTCTGCCCTCCATGTGGAGAGTTTGTTACATTTTGATTCACAACTATACCAGCATATTCATAACCACTGTGGGTATTGTGAATATTGCTTATTGATACATTGAAGATAAAAGTCAAGACCACTAGCAACGTCCTGGGATACAGTTGGTGATATTGGTGTCTTCAAAGTCTGACCAAGTTCTAAGTATTCCAACAGAGCCCACTTCAGCCACCTTCATGGTAGCTGAAATAGATTGTTGTCATCTGCTCATTCTACTTGGATAAGTCTTTTCACGTTTGGGGTAGATACCCCAGTAATTTACTGATGGGTTTGTGGCCCTTGAACTACCCTCAACCTAGTTTAGTCTACCTGCTGAGATGATTTACTTGGGTGTGAGCAGCTCACATCTTACGACTTCTTGGAGCCACAAGTGAGAGTTGAGTGCCAGCTAGATACAAAAGGTGGATACATAGTGCTGAAAAGGGCTCAGTGAGCCCCTATACCAGAGAAATAGTCCTCCCTGAATACCCAATTACACCTAAAACAATGATCATCAACATTAACACTAAGTCTCCTTGTTTTCTAGTAATCCATTCCCAACGTCAACTTAAATTAACTAGTTGACTAGCACATTTCATGTCAGATCCAAGATATCCCATGTAGTCATTTGGTGTCTGAAAACTTTTCTTGGACATACTGAAATAGTATTCATTCTCAGGGTAGCTCTGAAGTGCGCTGAAATCTGCTTTGAAATCATTTGCAAGAGATTCCTAGGTAATTATATGAAAATTTTCCAGTTATAAGACTCAATACAATTTCATGTACCCTCCTACATTTGCTTCTCCAATAACTGGTTAATGTGGTTATAACCAGAGCCTTGTGGCTCTGATCTTATTAACAACAGAGCTATACAAGGAACACCAAATTAGGAACCAATAGTTCACTTAAAAATTCAGAGAATTTAACTTTTTATGTGCCTTTGCTGTTTTTATCTTTATCTAAACCGTGTATTTGACATAGACACTGACAACAACAGAATGAAAGAAAAATCTTTAAAAAAGAATCTATGAGGCTCTGACTTCTAAAAGAAGCCCTTCTGGTTAAAGAGTTAATACTTGCCAAGTAGATGTATAAATTAATTTCATTCTTTATTTCATATTTAATCCCCATAAATGGGAAAACTTCAGTTTAATTAAAACTCTAGGTTTTACTACTTATAACTATCCTGTGATGTAAGTTAACAAATTGTTATGTTGATATATTTAAGAAATATAAGTGAATAGAGCACCAGCCCTCGAGTCAGGAGGACCTGAGTTCAAATCCAACCTCAGACACTTAACATAAGAACTAGCCATGTGATGTTGGGCAAGTTACTTAACCCCAATTGCCCTCCAAAAAAGAAAAGAAATTCAAATAACAGTAGGTAGAGACAAGATGGTAGAGAAAAGCAGGGGCTTGTTTGAGCACTCCAAAATTCTACAAAAAATTTTACAGTAATGCCTCAAAACAAATGCTGGAATGGCAGGACCCATAAAAGGATGGAATGAAACAATTTTCTAGTCTAAGACAACTTAGAAGGATGTCAAAAAACATCTGTCACACTGGAGTGAGAATGGAGTATAGTCCAGTGAAAGCCATACCCCAGCAAGACAATAGCAGACTGAACCTTGGACAGCCAACAGAAGGTGTTGGGAACACCTATATCAGCAGAGTTCTTAGCCTACAGAGAGTAAGGAGGTTGATCAGTGGATGAGAGGGAGATTACAGGGGTCCCTTTGCTGGTACTGGGTGCAGAAGTCTCTTGCATTGCCTATACAGGGATACAAGGTGCAATCCCAGGGTGAGGAGGTGCATAAGCACAACAGAGCTAGCAACCACAGGGGAGTGGGGCCCTTGTCAAGTCTCAGGGTAGAAAAGAATGCTTATGACCATTCATGGACCAGAGTACAAGCAAAGAGAGTAGTAAACATGTTTCTGGTTAGAGCATATCCTTTGGAAGGACTGAAAACTTACAGACTCCCAGAACAGCTAAAGATAGCTGCATAAAAATCCTGAAGCTTGGGGCAATGTCCCATCCACCCGAGTGTTGAGCCCAATTTTAACATAAAATCAAAAGTCAAGAAACAACCCCCTCCACCCCAGGCACACAGTCCCACTTTAGTATAAAGGCAAAAGTTAACAAATGGGTTGGGAAAATGAGCAAACAACAACAACAACAAATCCTGAACAAAAGTCCTGAAAGTTGTTATGCTGAACACAAACTCAGAAGAATACCACAGTCTCAAAATGTTGCATCCAAAGCCTCAAAGAAAAAAATGTGAATTGGTCTCAGGACCAAAAAGAAATCCTAGAAGAGATAAAAATGGATTATAAAATCAAATAAGAGAGGCAGAGGAAAAATTGAAAGAGAAAATGACTGTGATGCAAAAAATCACAAAAAAGTCAACAGGTTGATAAAAGGAAGTACAAAAATACTGAAGAAAATCACTTAAAAATAGAATAGGCCAGATGATGAAAGAGGCACAAAAATCCACTGAAGAAGAGAACTCCTTAAAAACAGAATTGGTCAAATGGAAAGAGGAACAAGCATTCACAAAGATTACATACAAATCAGAATTGACAAAAATGCTGGGGATCATAGGAATAAATGGAGCTGTCCTTAAAACAATAAGTAATATCTATCTAAAACCATCAACAAGTATTATCTGTAACAGGCATAAGCAAAAAAGTCTTCTCAATAAGATGATGGGTGAAACAAAGATGCTCATTATCATCACTATTATTCCATATTATACTAGAAAAGGTTGCTATATCAATAAGAGAAGAAAAAGAAATAGAAAGAATTAGAATAAGCAATGAGGAAACAAAACTATCAGTCTTTAAAGATTATATGATACTTAAAGAATCCCATAGAATTGCTAAAAACTAATTTAAATAGTTGAGAACTTTAGCAAAGTGTCAGGATATAAAATAAAACCACACATCATCAGTATTTCTATATATTACATATAAAGTACAGCAGCAAGACATAAAAAGAGAAATTTGTAGACAATATAAAATACTTGTGAGTTTGCCTGCCAAGACAAACCAAAGAAATATGTGAACACAATTGCAAAACGCTTTTCACACAGTCATATTTAAACAATTGGAAAATATTAATTTCTTATAGGCAGGTCAAATTAATATAATAAAAATGGCAATTCTGTCTAAATTAATTAACTTTGTGCCATACCAATCAAATTACCAAAAATTATTTTATAGAGCTAGGAAAAAATAATAAAAGTCATCTAGAAGTCAAGTATTAAGGTGATCAATAAGAAAATGTGAAGAAAGATGGACTGGCTTTGCCAGATATTAAATTGTATTACAAAGTGGCAATCATCAAAACTGAGGCAACCATAATTTAAAAAGAAAGCCAAAAACTTGAAAATTTTTTACAAGTATTTTTGATAAAGGTCTCACTTTTCAAAGATATGAAGAACTGGATAAAATCTATAAGAATACAATTCCCCAATTGATAAATGGTCAAAAGATATTTTTTTAAAAAAGAAGGAAAATGAATGTTCCCCCCCCCCCACCAAAGCTCTTGCACCAACTTGATCTACGCTTACATACAGTGTTGTATTAGCATTATCTCCACCAATATATAATCTTACCTAGAAGTAGCACGCAGAATGCCCTGACTTTATTTGTAAAATGGCTACCTGTATATTTTAACATGGACAAACTGTCCTATGATCTACTTGGCTGATTTTTATTATTCTAGTGTAAAAGCTGTGAATCAGATCAAATTGGGCTAAAGGAATACTCACTCCTGCACACTATTTGTGAATTTCCATGCTGTCTGTTTGAATGTTTATATTTAGAGTCCTCAGAGGTGCTAAAGATGACAAAAAATATACAACAGAAACAGCTGTTCCTCTGGGTAATAAAAACAAACACATTACTTCATGCCTTTCTACTTTTCTAGGGTCAAGAAAAATGCCTAGGAACTTTTAAAAATTCATATTTTATTTTTCCCAATTGTGTGTATAAGCAAACTTTAATGCTCTTTTAAAACATTTTAAGTTCCAGATTCTATTCATCCCACCCTGTCTACCCCCATCCTGAGATGGTAAGCAATCTGATATAGGTTATACATTGCAATCATGTAAAACATATTTCTATATTTGTCATTTTGTTGAAGAAAACTTGAACTAAGAAAGAAAAAAACAGATAGACAGAAAGGAAGAAACAAAGAAACAAAGAAAGAAAGGAATGAGGGAAGGAAGGAAGGAAGGAAGGAAGGAAAAAGAAAAGTAGTATGCTTCCATCTGTATTCAGATATCATAAGATCTTTCTCTGGAGGTAGGCAGCATTTTTCATCAGGAGTCCTTTGGGATTGTCTTGGATCATTGTATTGCTGATAAAAGCTGTCATTCACAGTTGTTCATCATGTAATATTGCAGTTATCTTGTGCAACATTCTCCTAGTTCTGTTCAATTCACTCTATCAGTTCATGTAAATCCAGGCTTTTCTGAAATCATCCTGCTTATTATCAGTTCTTATACTACAATAATATTCCATTAGAACAGTGGTTCTCAACCTTCCTACTGCCGTGACTCTTTAATGCTTGTATGTGGGTGGACCTGCCTGGAGACGGATAGAGGAGCAGTGTCTTGGTTCCTAAGACCATCAGAAATATGTGTTTTCTGATGGTCTTAAGCAACCCCTATGAAAGGGTCATTCGAACCCCAAAGGGGTTGCAACCCACGGGTTGAGAAGTGCTGCAGTAGAATAACATACCATAACTTGAGGGAATTTAAAAAATATCAGTGCTCTTAATGGCTTGGCTTATATTTTTAAGGATATTTAAGTGAAAAGTCATTTTTCCAAATTGTAAAATCAAGAGAGACAAAAAATTTGTTGTTCTAGTATGTGTGAGCATTCTTAACTCATTGTGAGTCTTTTCTTGCCACACAATTTTCACTTCTTTTGCCTCCAATGCATAGCGCACACCTTTTTGTAGTAAATTATGAAAAACACACCAAAGAGTGATCATGCAATAGTTATTTTTTAATATGAAGTAAATAAAAGACAATTTTTCACTTGCTCCCAAGTTAGCCAAGCTTATACCTTTTGGTATAGCAAGTTCACTTATTGGAAATGTACTGAGGAGATGTACTAAGGGTATTAAAATGACCACTTTCTTTTGTTGATTATCAGTCTCAAGCATTCGTTTTCTTTATTTAGTAATAATCACCACAAAGAATAACAAGCAACACCAACAACATTACCCTATATCAAAAGATGGAAAGATACCCACAGGTAATGGGATAATTATTTTTCTCCTTTGGTTTTATTTTTAGCAAAAAAACATTGATTTTCTCTCCCTTCTGTGTAATCTCAAAACTTAGAAAAGGGAAGAAAACCGCTTTTTAACAAATATGCACAATGAAATAAAGCCAATTCTTGCATTTTCCATGTTTAAATTTGAATGTCATATTCTATATCTCGAATAATTCCACCTCTTTCTGGACATGCAAAATATAGATAAGCAATACTTTTCTGGAATTTTGGGTGGTCATTGCATGGATCAGATATAACAAAAGCAGTCATAATAGTAATGATGCTGACAATGATAAAAACATACATAGAACTTTAAGGTTTGCAGAGCTATTTACAAATGTTATTTCAATCTATCCTAATGTTCCTATTTAGTAGATGAGGAACTTAGATTGATTGAACTATTAAATATTTGATTGCAGATTTTAACTCAGGTCTTCCTGAATCCAGATTCATTTCTCATCTTTCAAAGGCATTAACATCTTTTTAAATTTAGTATTTTATTTCTTCCCACCAATTACATGTAAAATCATTTTTAGTGTCCATTTAAAAAACTTTTGAGTTCCAAATTCTCTCTCTTCCTTCCTCCCCACTCCCTCTCATTGAGAAGGCAAGCAGTTTGATATAGGTTGTACATGCAAAACATTTCCATAACAATCATGTTGTGAAAGACTAACTATATTTCCATTCATCCTATCCTACCCCCCATTTATTTTATTCTCTCTCTGCTTTGTTACTTTCCCTTCCCAAAAGTGTTTTGCTTCTGACTAGCCCCTTTTCCCAATCTTCTTCCAGTGTGAGGGCAAACTGTCCCAAGCTTCAGGGGTTTGTGTAGCTGTTTTCTGAGATACTTCTAGTGACCTCTAAGTTTTCAGTCATTCCGAGATGATATGATCTAAGGAGAGATGTTCACTCCTCTCCTGGCCTGTGCTCTAGTCTGTGAGTGACCACATACACTTTATTTTCTGCTCTGGAACTGTGAGGAGGCTCTTCTCTCCACTGCTTCTGTAAGCTCTGCCATGCTAAGTGGTTCTACTCATCCTACGACTGTCACCAAGGACTGTGGCTCAGATCTAAGTATGGGCAAAGCAACAGAGTACTGGCTCAGTGCTAGCAAAAACACCCCCGTAATCTCCTTCTGACCACTTGTTAAATCCCCTTACCATTTGTGGTCTGAGAACTCCAGAAGCTGCCACTACCAGTGCCTATTCAGTCACTCTTAAGCCCCACTCTTAGTTTGCTGGGGCTCGGGCTGTGCTGGCATGGCCTGTACTGGATTGCACTCCTCTCTCTCCTAGTTCTGACAGACATTTCCTGCTAAAATGCTAAGTTGTCTTTGGCATCTGTGCCCTGAAATGTCTGGAAACAGCACTTCTGCCAGTGATTCAGTTGTGCCAAGGTCTGTTCCAGCTT
The DNA here is from genome assembly GCA_028646575.1 of Pseudocheirus occidentalis. NCBI lineage: Eukaryota > Metazoa > Chordata > Mammalia > Diprotodontia > Pseudocheiridae > Pseudocheirus > Pseudocheirus occidentalis. Next base: position 30,995,521 of record CM053601.1, on the reverse strand, counting down.
TGCTGGTGTCCACAGTGTGTTCTCTCAGCCTGGTTCAACAGACCCTTCCTGTTGACTTTCCAGGTTGTTTTGGGCTAGAAAATGGTTTCACTCTGTCTTTTTTGTGAATTCTGTTGCTCTAGGGTCCTTAATCCCCTGCAGCCGAAAGTTCTGGTATGCCAGTGCTCCTCCTCATCTTGGGCTAAGACTCAGGAATGCCACCCAGGTCTGAATATGGGTGATGTAGCAGAGTCCTGAATTCAATGCCAACAAACAGTTGTCTGACCCCTTTACCACCTGTGGGTTGAGAGCTCTAGAAGCAGTCATTGTTGAAGCCAATTCCCTTGCTCCTAAAGGCAGCTACTGCTTTTTTGTGGCAGAGCCTGATACCATGTTTCACTCTCACCCTAGTGTGATAAACATTTCTTGCCTACCTTCTAAGTTATCTTGGCCTGGAAAATTGTTGCACCCATCCCTTTGTGGTTTCTGTAGCTCCAGAACTTTTTGGACATACCTTTTAGAGTTGTTTAGAAGGGAACTTGAAAGAATTCAGGTGAGTCTCTGTTTTTTCTCCCCCATCTTGGCTCTACCCTTCTAAATTCTGATTTTTAAGCAATCATTTCTTCAGTGAGTTTTTGCACATTTTTCTTTTCTATTCTTTATGCTTCTTTTACAAAGTCCTTAACTTTTTGTTTTATTATTCTCTTGCATCGCTCTTAGTTCTTTGACCAATTTTTCTTTTATCATTATTATTTCATCTTAAAAATACTTTTTGAGCTTTTATAGAAATATTTTTGGGGCCCGAGACTAATTAATATTTTTTGAAGGCTTTGCTTCTAGCCATCGTAATATTGTTATTCTCTTCTGAATTTGTGTTTTAATCTTTGTCTGTGGTCAGGGTTTTCTTTTTTATTGCTAATTTTTTTTCTGGTCCATTTGACTTTTAACTTTATATTAAAGTTGGGCTCTGCTCTGCTCTGCTCTGCCCAAAGGCCTGTGATGGTTTGTTGGAGTGGAAGGGGCATCATCCCAAACTTCAGGTTTTTAATGATTTTCCTTTAATTAATTTCATTTAATTATTTTCAGAGTTAATTCTGAGAACCTATATGTTTTCAGTTCTTGCAATGTGGTGCAATCTAAGGAGAGGTGTGGTCAGTGATCTCCTGACCAATGCTCTGGTCTGTGAGCAATCACAAACACTCTTTTCTGTCCTGGCACTCTGATCAGTATCCCTAATTCTTGATGGTCACATGATCTACTTTGCTAGTTTTCCTCCTTACTATGGGACTATGACCTGCATCTGTGACCAAGATTCCTTTATGGACAATGCAACAGAGAGTCCTGATCCCAGTGCCAGCCAAATGTCCCCTGAAAGTTCTTTCTTATCACTTCTCTGATCCTCTTATTATCTACATAGTGAGAGAACCTGAAGCTATTACTGCTGATTTAGTCATTCCAAAGGCCTGTGATGGTTTGTTGGGACATGATCTGCTGCTGACTTGCCCAGCCATTGACTGTGCTGCACTGAACTCCACTCTCTCCCTAGTAAGCTTTCCTGTCAGCCTTCTAAGTTGTCTTAGTCTGGAAAACTGTTTCACCCTGCCTTTTTGTTGCTTCTGCTGCTCTAGAATTTGTTTTGAGGTTCTGTTTTAGAGTTGCTTGGAGGGGAATTGGGGAGAGCTCAGATGAGTTCCTACCTTAATTCCTCCATATTGGCTCCCAATTTCTAAAATTTCTGGTTATCTTTTAGTTAAAATTTTTAACTTGTAATCATTTGTTTTATGGTACAAGGTGATGGTGAAATATCCATAACTATTTGGAAATTTCTGTAATTCTCAGCAATTTGATTCACAATATGTTGATACTTCTAATTAAATTTTATTTTTGCCTAAATAGGGATATGATTTCCAGATTCTCTGCAACTAAGGAAAAAATATCATTATTTTCTGGTGGGTATTTTACAGACTCATGGAAACAATAACTTTAGTGTTATCTTTAAAGAAAAAAATGTTTCTTCAGTAAAAATTACCTTTTCTCCATCTTTAATACTCTAATCTTTCTACTGTCTTCTCCATGACAATTTTTTTCTTGATAGTAAGAGGCAATAGCTCTTTTATTTTAAACAAACTCACCTTATTACAGTTTTTCTACCTTCAAGAACCCTGCCCTGTAACTGAGAAGAACAAATAGCAATCATTCCCAATGCTAGGTCCTCTGAAGCTCTTTGCTCATTTTCTGAAGTTTAATCAATCTGTTTTGCAGCAACTGTTTGTAAATTTTTGGTAATTTTTTAATTGTATTTTGTCTTGTGCATCAATGTCACTGTCCTATTTCAATGTAGATTTGAATTAGTATTGAAATGCTTACATATGCAAACTTCTTTGTAGTGACATCTACTTTTAAAAATAAGAGAATTAAATATACAAGGAAAAGGGGAAATGAATTATGAGCATATGACTTGAAATCTAGCACTCAACCTTCAAAGAACTAAAGGTAAAGAAAATAGCTTAATTAAAAGTAAGGTGATAATCCTAACATCAGCAAAACACACACGCATAGCTATTCTTGTAATGACATTAACTACATTAAATTATTATTTGTCACAAAAAATTCACATGCCACTAAAAAAAGGGCAGCATATAGTGTATGAGATAATTTTTTGTTTTGTTTTTTTTATAGTCAGCAAACTACATACAGTGGAATATTGCAGTCTGTATATTATTCAGGGTATTATGTAACCATAGGGAAGTGATCCAGAGAATATAAGAGTCTATGTTATTTAATGGAGAGATGTTTACTCTGGAGACAAAGGACCTTGATTCAAATCATGTTCCTGATAATTACATAATATGTTCTTGGATTAAGTTCACTTAGCTCTGATCATAACCAAGGTGTTCTTATAATATGTAAATTATTCTCATAAAGATTCTGGAAAGAGGAGAACTTTGTAAATCTGGGACCAAGAGATTCTATAATTCTGTGTTTTCCTTTGTTCTTTCTCATACTCTCCATATTAATCACTTTTTTTTTGCTAAAAAAACTGTCGAGCCCACTAAAACCTAGTATGCTGAACTACTCTGATTGTTATCTTATTTGCTTTCCTTGGCTCACAGACATCTTTCTGTCTTTCATCCTTAACTTCATGTTCCATAAATAATCTTACAAGAGTAAATGGTACTTTTGGGGGAAAGAAATAAAGTTTTGGTCATTAAAAAGACATTTAACAGAATTTTACTGCCCAGTCAGATTGGTTGGTTCAAAAGCTTCCTAAACCAGTTAATATTTCCCTTATCCAAGTCAGCTCATTGTTCTTTTTTCTTTTTTTTACATTTGATATTAAAAGTTTGAATTCCAGATTCTTTCCCTTTTTCCTTCATTACTCACCCTTACTGGGAAGCTAAGCAGTTCAATATAGGTTGTACATGTGTAGTTATGCAAAACATTTCCATTGTGGATATTTTGTGAAAGGCTGGCTATATTTCTCTTCATCCGGTCTCACCCCCCACTTGTTCTATTTTTTACCTTGACCCTGTCCCTTTACAAAAGTGTGTGCTTCTAACTCTCCTTTCCCCTAATCTGCCCTCCCTTCTAACATTTCTCCTTTTATTCCTTTCCCCCCTACTTTCCTGTAGGATAAGATACCCAATTTAGTGTATATGTTAGTCCCTCCTTAAGCCAAATTCAATTAGAGTAAGGTTGACTCGTTGGCTTTTGCCTTCCTGTTCTTCCCTTCCATTGTATCACTTCTCCCTTGCCTTTTTTATATGAGATAATTTACCCTATTCTGTCTCTCTCTATTTCCTCTCATTATATTCCTCTCTCATCACTTAATTTTATTTTAAAATATCATCCCATCCTATTCAATTGATCCTATGCCTTCTCTATGTATACCTGTACACATATATACGCACTCACATATGTGTTCATATACACAGATACCCTCCTATATAGACATATATAGTATATATATATATGTATAAATTTATTTATTTTCCCTTCAACTATTCTCATACTGAGAAAAATTTCATAAGCTATAATGATCATTTTTCCATGTAGGAATATAAATACTTCAACTTTGATAAGTTCTTTATGATTTCTTTTCCTTGTTTACCTTCTCATGCTTCTTGTATTTGAATGTCAAATTTTCTATTCAACTCTGGTTTTTTGATCAAGAATTCTTGAAAATCCTCAATTTAATTGAATCATCATATTTCCCTCTGAA
>CM053601.1:30974858-30989858 GCA_028646575.1 Pseudocheirus occidentalis | reverse complement strand
TTGCACATGATGTATAACCTATATCACACTGATTTCTGTCTCAGGGAGGATGGGCTAGATGTTGGCACTCAAAACTCAAAACTTTCAAAAATGGTTTTTACCTGTAATTGAGGGTGACATTTAAGATAAAATGAAATACATTTTGCCTTTTTTAACAATATTATTATTGTTCACTGATAGCCCAAAACCTTATAGCACAAATGTATAATTAAGTTGTGGATGAAAGTTATATTAAAAATAAAATTTGTTTATATATATTGATATAACTATTGATTGATTACTTCAAAGAGTGTCAGAAAACTGTCCAACCATGACAACCAGGCATTCACAATCACCAAATGATTGGTTAATGAGATGATGGAAATCTTTATCTAATACTCTGAAATCCTTATCTAGTACTTTTTCACATCCTATTCTCTTGTCACACAGATCCAAATTTTACCAAGCTCCAACTTTCCTTTTCTAACCTATTCATAACCTTGAATGTGGGTGGAAGCGTCTTCATTTGTTTGAAGGTATTTTTCATAGTTCATAAAGTACTTCTATAGCTACCACCTCCATGGAAAATAAAGTTATGCTAGTGTCAGATTCAAAGGGGAGGGGAGGAGAGAAGTTAGATCACCCAGGATTAATATCTCCTTCAATTACTAAAATATTATTAGCCTCATTTGTTTTGTCCTAATAACACAGAAGTCCAGATGAAGTACCCAGTATTCTTTTTTAAAAATTGATTTAGCATTTTATTTCCCCCCCAATACAGGTAAAAATAATTTTCAACATACTTTAAAAATATTTTGAGTTCCGAATTCTCTCCCACCTCCCCTCCCTCCCTCACCCATGAGAAGGCACATGATTTGATATAGTTTATACATGTGTAATTATGCAAAACATATTTGCATATTAGTCATGTTGTAACATAAAACATAGACAAAAGACCCCAAGGAAAATAAAGTAAAACAAAGTGTGCTTCAATTTGTATTCAGATACCATGAGTTCTTTCTCTGAGGTTGGATAGCATTTTTCATTGTAAGTCCTTCAGACTTGTCTTGGATTGTTTTATTGTTTGAAATAGCTAAGTCATTCAGAGCTGATCTTCTTATAATATTACTGTTACTGTGTACAACATTTTCCTGGTTCTACATCAAGTATTTTTGAATAACTCTTTAAGCGTGCATTCAAAACTGGAGACATCTTTTTTTCGTGTAAGATAATGCTAATAGTGATTTATATTTTTCCTGATTACATGGTTTATTTTATTTGAGGATAAAGCAAATATGGAAATGTGATAATAACAATCCCTTACTACATGCAGTGCATGTGACATTAAGAATGAAACTTTTATTGATGGAGCTTTTATTGACATTGCAAACTTTTTCTGCTGACCTGCTGTTTTTTGGAGGCAGGAAAAATGTATCACCCTGACATTTTCTTGGCTTGGCCACAACAAAATTTGATTTGAGATGTCTTTTTAAAGTTGTTTAAAAGGGATTATTGAGATAGTTCAGTTGATTTTCTGCCTCTAATACACCACCTTGGCTATACCCCCTTCCAAGCCCCCCCCCCCAAATATTTTAAACACTTAATGTTCATTGTTACTGCTATAGTCTTATGACAGTAAGGTCCTGGGAACAGGTGATATGGAAAGTATTACATTATTTGCAACATGAGTGGTCCCTATCCCTAAAGTAATTTCTAATTCTCAATGCTATTCCCATGTTCCTTGGTTTTGGATAAACTAATTTCATATTATTTTCTTGAATTTGCCTAACATATTTGTTCCCATCTTGCCCAGAGTACTACCAAATACAACTAGACCTCAGCACCTGAATTCCCTTGATTCTATTCTTCCAGTCTAAGTCTTGACTTACACTCAACTTAATGCATTATGCAATAGAAATAATATAATAAAACTCATCTTTCTCTTCAGGGAAGGAGGACAGTGCTTATTTTTCCACCAAGCTTTTCCCAAGTTCCTTCAGTGATTCCACTTATTCATTTGAGTTAGACTCCCTTTTCTTTCAGTGACTCATATCTGAGATGTCCTAGATATAAATGGAGCTAATTTAATCCTTCCCTTAACTCTATATCTACCCACCATTTCCACCTTTATTTTCTTTATCAGATGCGTCAGTTTTAAGAAATCAAAATACTATCTGTCTTCTTACCTTGCTGATACGACTGTCTACGATGATTTATGATGATGCAATCCCTTGGCCTCTCAAGTTAGCCTAGCAATATCTCTCTGCTTCATAGATTACTGCTTTCACATCTTTTCTCTATATCATCATTGAGAAAGTATTATGAGGGCAGATGTTTTACCTACCATACCTGATTAGGTCTTGAGGGTCTAGCCATAGCCTTTGCAAGAAATCACATACAGGGATCTATAGTTTGGGGAAATGAATGAGTTTGACATTAAACTCCTAAAACCCTCTTTTGGTAGCATTTATTTTTTTCTCCATCATTTCCTTGCTTCTTCTGCATTATTTCAGTGGTGTGTACCAACCAGGATTCAGAGAGTTCCTCATTTTCTTTTTAAAATTTATTTTTATAAATATGACGACTTTATATAAGAAGTGTAGAAGCCCTACTATTGCTTTTTCTGAGGTACTGAGAGTAATGTTGTCCTTGTAAGCAGGTCTATACTTTCAATATCAGTTATATCTTCTCTCTCCAGGAAGGCTCTACATTTCCTCATTAAGTCCTAGACAGAAATAGGAGGGTTGTTATCCACTATTTAGAAAGACCCATCAGTATTTATCTTTGTGGGTGTGGAGAAAAGACACTGAAATGTTTCATTTTACCAGGAAGCTTGCATAATACAGTTCTCTCTTTGTATCTCTGTTCAATATCTGACATTACCCCTAAGTTTTCATAACAGAGTTCAAAGACTTTTCAGTATCTACATCAGTGGGCATTCCACAAACCAGTGGTACCCAGTGATGGTCAAGTCCCATCACTGACTGCCTTCCTCTACTAATCTTGGTAATTTTTTTTTCAAACAGAAACCTTTTATTGACATACACTGCCACTAAACAGAATAAGTTAGCTACTAAACATTCATTTTTAATTTCTCTAGAAAGGATAGTCTTCCTTTTTTAGATAGAGGCAAGTTGTAGAGATTATTTTCTTCTATACATTCCCCTTTTTCATTTCTCTTTATTCCCACCATTTCATTTTTTGGAGGGGGAAAATAAGAAAAAAATCTTTAGCTAATGCCAAAATTTCTAAGAATGTCAAGCATTCCAATCTAATTTCCTAATTAAATTGAAAATTATTACAAGCATTTATAATGTCAGTCATTTCTGTGATAATAACATGGGTATATCATTGGAGAGTAATAAAGCAGAATTTAAAAGGCCACCAATAGAGACTGAGAAATGTCCCAATTAACTGAATGTCCCAAAATTGTTTGAATAGTCAGCTGTAGAAAGCATAAATGAAAATAACAAGGAATTTAAAAATTCATTTTCTAGGCAATATATTGCACTTGTGCTTTAACTGATGTATTATTGTTCTTTAATTATACTTATTTGTATAAATTATGGTATAATGTACCATACCACATAAAATATTCACTATATGTACCATATTTTCTTGTGAAGATGTAGGCACTGAAAAATACTCTTGAATTTAAATATCTCTTCAACATTTTGACTGTAGAAAACAGCTTCCAGCATCATTCATTAGCCTTCATTAGGGCTCTAACTTGTACAAAGAAAACAGAATTGAAAGGCTATTAAGTACACTGCATGGAATTATTTATTAGCTATGAACTCCAGTTAAATCACTATTCTCATTAACCACTTTTCCTTAAAGTGGCTTGTAATAAATATGTATATAAATTTACAACATTTCATGTTTGTATGCTTCTAAAGTCCATCACCATATTTTTAAACACTTTATTCAACAAGAGCAAATACTTCTTGGGGAAAAGTGAGAAGAATATTGAGAGTAGAAGCTCAGTTGCACATATCTCTTATTTCTAAGTCTTATAGAAATGTGCTCAGGATTTGCTATTTTTTGTGGTGATTATTACAAAAAATAAGAGCTATCATTGAGATGTGTCTTCCCCAGAGAAGGGTTATTCTGCTGAGATTGAAAAATACAGTAGAATTATAAGGTGATCATTGTTATTTGTTAGAAAACATGATTTTCTGTCTATATTTAATCAGTGAAAATGTAAATGAGTTCAACAAACCGAAAGACCTTTTGGATGTGAACCAATTCTTTACTGAGAGTGAGAAAAAACAAACACTTTCCCCTCCACATTTTAAAATGGGGAAAAATAAGTGGCTGTTTAATGCATTTTAATGATAATTGATTTTAATAAATAGTGATTGTAAGGGGCTGCAAGAGACCATGTGGTCCATGCATTTACAAAGTAACATTAATATCTTGTTCCTTTGCTTCATTGTGTCATTGAGCTGACCCTGCAATCTCTAAATACATGTAGATGGAGAATAAACTATGGCATGTTCTACCAAGCTTGAAAGGCTTCAAGTACCAGCCTGCAATAAGAGGTATTTCTGCCTTTAGAGGCCCAATCTAGAGACTATAAAGGTACATCAATAGCTTGTCTGCAGGGATGAAATATTTGGTGATTCTCAAAGACTGCCAAATGAGAGAGGGGTTGTCAGCTCTAAAAGTGAGATCTTTGGGGAGAGAAATACTGAGGGTTTATTTTATAGCATGCAACTTTGCTGAAACTATTGTCTCAACTAATGTATTTGTTAATTCCCTAGCATTTTCTAAGTAAACCATCATATAAATGCCAACCAGAGATAGTATTATCTTTTCTTCACTTATCTATTCCCTTAATTTTTTTCTTATCTTACTGCTATTGCTGGCATTTACAGAACTAGATGAAACAAGAGTGCAAAAAGTGGGCATCCTTCCTTTACTCCTGGATCTATTCAATAAGATTCTGGTATATTCCCATTGCAAATAATATTTTTTGACTTTAAATATTTTTAACACTATTTAAAATGTTCCTCTATCCCTATACTTTGTAGAGTCATTAGCATAAAAGAGTTTTGTGCTTTGGCAAATATTTTTTCTTCTACATCTGGAGCAGTGACTATAAGCTTATGGACATCTTTATTTTTATTGATTGATTATGTTGATTATTTTCATAATGTTGAACTATCCTTGTTATTAATCCCACTTGATCAAAATGATTTCTTGAATAAAACATCTAAGTATGTTGTATAAGATTTTTAAAAAATTGAGTGAAAGTTTATTGATGATATTGGCTTGTGTCTTACCTTTCCCTGATTTAGGTGTTAGATCTGTTTTTGTCTCATAAAAGGACAAAACTTTCTTAATTTTGGAGAATATTTTGTGAAGTATAGGTACCAACTATTACCTAAAATTTTGATAATATTTGCCTCTAAATCTCTTAGGACCAGGAGTTTTCCTCTTTGGTTTGGCTTTGCAGATTGATTTATTTCCTTTACAGAGATTGGTTTATTTAAGATCTTTATCTGGCTTTCTGAGAATTTGGGCATTTAATATTTTAAGTTATTTTCTATTGCTTTTGTGTTCCTGGTTTTGTTGTGCATAACATATTTTGTTTATTCTTTTGTTTCTTCCGGATTTTCTGTGATTTCACCTTATTTATTTGTTGTTTTTCTATTGATTTAGTTTTCTGCTCTTTTCAATCAGTTAACCTAAGTCTAAAACAATTTTATTAGTTTTTTAAAAGAATCAATTTTTACTTTTATTCATAATTTCTATGTTTTCCCCCAATTTTTCTATATTTTCTTTTTGATTCTTAACATCTCCTTTTTGCTTATATTAGGCTTGCTAATTTATTGGCTTTGTAATTATCAAAAATATGCATTCAGTTCATTAATTTTCTCTTTTTCTGCTTTGTTAATATATGTTTGCAAGAGTATGCTTTTACCCCCCAAGAGTACTTTAGGTACATTTCAGAAATTTTGGTAGGTTATTGCATCATTATATTTTTTTCTTTTTCATAGTCATTAATTATTTCTATGATTGACTCATTATTTAATATTTCATTCTTAAACTTCCTTTTGGATCTGAAACTTTTGTTTGTGGTTCCTGAACCAATTTCTATTTTTTTGTTGTTGCATTATGGTCTGAAAAGAGTGCATTAACAATTTCTGCCTTTTTGCATTTATGTGAAACATTTCTGTATCCTAGTACCTGACCTTTTTTTTGTAAAAACTTATATGTGATCCTAAGAAATATTTCTTAGCTTTGTAATTTCAAAGATTAAATGAAACTTTTAATTCTAGTTTCTTAAGTAATTTGTTCAGTTCTATATTTTCCCTTATCTTTCTGTAAGATGGATGTTGAAGTTGGGTTATAGATGTGGGTTTTTTTTTTTTGCCTGTGTCTTGTCCTTGGTCTAACTCCTCTTTAAAAAAATGTATTTATTTACTTTTAGTTTGCAGCTTTAAGTTCCACAATCCTATGAGTTTCAAATTTTCTTTCTCTCCCTCTTTTCTCCCTGCCTCCTCTCCCACCCCCAGCAACATGCAATATAATATACGTTCTACAAATACCTTTACATTAAACATTAGTCATATTGTAAAGAAGGATTATAACTAATGCAGTGAATAGTGAGAAAGCAGGGACAAAACAAAACACAACACAAAAAAGAGAGAACAAGTAGTTTTCTTCAATCTGTATTCAGACTTTGTAGCTCCTTCTCTGGATGTGGAAAGCCCTTTCCATCCTAAACCTTTTGGAGTTGTCTTTTAACCTTGTATTGCTGAGAGGTGCCCAGTCTATCAAAGTTAGCCATTACACATTTGATGTGTCTGTAATTGCATACAAAGTTCTCCTGGTTCTAGTTTCCTCAGCATGAATTTATATAAGTCTCTCCAGGTTACTATGAAATCTGTCTGCTCCTCATTTCTTAAAGCGCAATAGTATTCCATTACATTCGCATACGACAACTTGTTTAGCCATTCCCCAATTGATGGACATCCCCTTGAGTTCCAATTCTTTGCCACCACAAAAAGAACTGCTACAAATATTTTTGTACATATGGGTCCTTTTCCTGCCTCTATGATCTCTTTGGGATACAGCCCTAGAAGTGATATTGCTGGATCAAAGGGTATGCACTTTTAAAATAGTCCTTTGGGCATAGTTCCAAGTTGCTCTCCATAATGGTTGGATCAGTTCACAATTCCACCAACAATGCATTAGTGTTTCAATTTTTCCACATCCTCTTAAGCATTTATCATTTTCGAGTTTTATCATCTTAGCCAATCTGACTGGTGAGATGCCATACCTTAGAGTTGTTTTGATTTGCATTTCTTGAATCAATAGTGATCTAGAGCATTTTTTTCATATGCTTATAGATATCTTTAATTTCTTCTTCTGAAAATTGCCTGTTCCTATCCTTTGACCATTTATTAATTGGGGAATGACTTGTATTCTTATAGATTTGACTCAGTTCTCTCTATATATTAAAAATTAAACCTTTATCAGAGACATTGGTTGCAAAAATTCTTTCCCAATTTTCAACTACCCTCCTAATCTTGGTTACATTGGCTTTATTTGTACAAAACCTTTTCAATTTAATGTAATCAAAATGATCTATTTTGCATTTTGTAATTCTGACTCTTTTTGGTTAAAAAATCTTCGCTTTTCCATAAATCTGACAGGTAAACTATTCCTTGCTCTCTGAGATTGTTTACAATATCAGCCTTTATACTTAGATCATGTACCCTTTTAGACTTGATCTTGGTATATGGTGTAAGATTGGTGTATGCCTAGTTTCTGCCATGCTTTTTTCCAATTTTCCCTGCAGTTTTTGTGAGTTCTTATTCCTGAAATAGTGAGTTCTTATCCCTGAAACTGGGGTCTTTTGGTTTATCAAACAGGAGATTACTATAGTCATTGACTTCTGTGTCTTGTGTGCCTAATCTGTTCCACTGATCCACTACTCTATTCCTCAACCAGTACCTTGGGTCTAACTTGTAATGATATGGGTAGGGTTACTGAACAAGCTCAGAATTAGTGAGCATCAGTTCATGGTTTTAAAAAATCTTTTAGATTCTGGATGTCTTACATCATGAAAATGGCTAAAGTTGCTTAATCTTTGGTGCCTAATTTATGTTTGGAAAGGTTTGACAGGTAATGGCAATCAGAGAAAATATTTAGTCCTCTGTCTTATTAATATCTCATTATACTTCTTGATCAGTATTTGGTCTCATCTAAATTTTAGGGTTTTTTGTAGTCATTTTATCTGGAAATCTTTGCATTGGTTCAGTCATCGTATTTATATAGATCAATCCCATATCCATATCCAACCCTAATATCTCTGTAGAGCTACATTTATGGATCACCAGCTACCTCTTAGACATTTTGAAATTAATAGAAATAAAAGACAAGATACAGTTGCTACTCCCAAACACATTTTCATTTTAATAATTGCCTTATTAGAGTAGACTTAGGGTCTTTTGGGAAACAGTTTCTCAACTTGTCACTCTAACTACCTGAGGGACCTAGATCTTACCTTACACTGATAGTCCAAGAGAACAGTGAATGGAAAACCAATGTGAGGAAAGGAAAACACAGTCATGGGACTTGAGAAGGGAAATGATTAGCTTTCAGGAGTATATTTTTAGCTAAAATTTCCATGGGAAAACATTGGAATGATGAATAAAATAGATAAAAACTGGTCAACAAGGTAAAATTAATAAAAATTTGAAGAAAAAGAACAATCTCTTTAGACAAATGCTTCATAGCAAAGGAAATTGAGACAGAATCCTGTAAGATAAGAGCAGAGATTACAATGAATTGAGCAACTAACAACAAAAAATAATGGAAGCACTCTGAGTTCAAAAATGTTTTAAAAGAACAATGAAAGCAAAAAATGAAAATCTAAATGAAATAAGAACAGAAATGAGATGTGCTAAGGTAGAAATAAATACAATGGGATACTATAGTATTTATGAGAGAGAGAGACAGAGAGAGAGACAGAGAGAGAGGGAGAAAGGGAGAGGGGGGAGAGAGAGACACAGAGAGAGACAGAGAGAGACACAGAGAGAGAAAGAGAGAGAGAGAAAGATGCTACATAAAAATCAACATCTGATTAGACAGAGGACAATGTAGATTGTGAAAAAACTTTGGAATCTCAATGGGATGTTCCCAAATGATGAATAGCAGGTAACATAAGGGAAAGAAAAATGACCCTGGAGTCAGGAAGACCTAACTTCAAATCCAGCTTCAGACAAGTAATAGCTAAAGGCCCTGGTATCACTTAACCAACACTGGCTTCAGTTTCTTTAACTATAAAATGGGATCATAGTGGCCCCTACCTTGTTGGGTTATTGTCAAGATAAAATAAAATCACTTAGTATGGATGTTGACACAGATTATCCCCTCATGAACAGTTATTTCCTTATGTCTCCCAAGTGATTCAAGAGAGAAATAAAAGACAAAAAAGCTAAATTCATGGCCTGCACAACAGTCAATAGAACAGAAAAAACCTTGAATCCACATTGGCAAATCTCACCAAAGAAGGAAAGCAAAGAATAACTGATTGAGAACCAAAGGAGAGTATGGAAAAAGAAAAGCAAAAATTAATAACATTAAAAGAAACAGCTTTTAGGTCTCCCAGAAGACCAGGTCAAGTTGAAAACCTCAAATATCACCATAAAAGAAAACTGCTCAGAGCTTTTGAACACAAAAAAGTAATGACAAAATTAATGCAAATGGAATATTTATTCAGAATTTTTGTAGTTCATTTAAATTTCCTGGAATCCAACTTCCCTTTTGTTATTAAAAATGTCATTGCTGGTCTGTCTGCTCACACTCATGGTATCAACTTGGACTTCCTCTTTCATCCTAAGCACTTCTCCCTTCTGAATATTGTCCATTGTTGTTGGAAAACAACAATCTTCTGCTGCAAGCTCCAAGAAACACAGTAGTTAAATTACAGCAAATTCTTCACCCAGGAGAAAGATCTGCAAATATGAAGCAAAGGAAATTTGAATAACATCAGAAATCACTGAAAAAAGTGGAATAAAGTTTTCTGAAAGAGCAAAAGGGCTGAAAATACATCTCAAAGTCACAAACCTGCTAACTTGAGCTTAACTACAATTACAAAGACAGATATTTAATAAAAGAGGGCCACACAAAGCACTATTACACAAAACACTAGACGTGAACAGATGATTTGCTTTAAAAACATTCCAAAAATCCAGAAAAGTAAAGGAAAGGTAAACAAATGTAGTAACAAAGGAGGCAGAAAGAATGAAATAAATTAGTGAAAAAAAAGGCCCTAGGAAAAAAAGACACCTATAGGGATGAAGACAACACCAATAACATGAAGGGACCATTAAGTGATTTATTTTTCAAAATCCACAGGGAGACATGCATGGATGAAAAAGGAACTTAAATAAAAGAAGCAATGGTGGAGAAACAGACCTGAAACATGATAAACTCAAACTGACAACACCAAACCTGTTATTATGACAATCATCTTTATTAATAATAATTATACAACACTGCAGAATGGGAGGACACATTAAAAGGAATTAGAGAAAGGATAAGAGAGAAACTGGACTATAAAAAAGTACCCAGAAATACCTTTGACCCAGCAATACCACTTCTAGAACTGTATCCTAAAGAGATCATACAAATGGGAGCAAAAAAAGTTTGCACAAAAATATTTGTGGTAGCCCTTTTTTGTGGTGGCAAAGAACTGGAAATCAAGGGGATGCCCATCAATTGGGGAATGGCTAAACAAATTGTGGTATATGAATGTAATGGAATATTATTGTGCCTTAAAAAATGAGGAGCAGGTGGATTTCATAATAACCTGGAGAGATTTATATAAACTGATGCTGAGTGAGGAGAGCAGAACCAGGAGGACTTTGTACACAGTTACAGACACATTGTAGCTATGATTACTAACTTTGATAGACTGGGCTCCTCTGAGCAAGGCAAGGTTAAAAGACAGCTCCAAAAGACTCATGATGGAAAGGACATCCACATCCAGAGAACAGAGCTACAGAGTTTGAATGCAGATTGAAACAAATTACTTGCTCTCTCTTTTGTGTTTAGTTTTATTTCATTGCTTCTTTCTTGTCGGTCACTTCATTGGTTAGAATTCTTCTTTACAACCTGACTAATGCTTAATGTGAAAGTATTTGTGGAGCCTATATTGGACTGCATGCCACCATGGAGGTGGGGTGGAGAGGGAGGAGAGAAAATCTGGAACTCAAGAGATTGTGGAACTGAATGTTGTAAACTAAAAGTAAATAAACAAATTTAATAAAATAAAATTTAAAAAAAGAAATTGTGTACTATACTCTAATTCAAAGTTAAAAATTAAGGGAAATAGTTCCTTTATTGTCTCAGGAGGAAGAGGGAGGATAGAATAGGTGAGGTGTCAAAGGGAAGGATTTCAAGGAGGAACATCATTTCAGTGGGGATAGTTTTCCTGAACAACCTCCCCATGAGGAGAGATAAATATTTTACAATAGGAGAGAATCTTATAATTTGTACAATTTTCAAGAGTTTGGTACTTAAAGAGAATACTATCATTGACAGATTGTTGCAACTCTGTGACAGTGTATTGTCATAAGATAAGTGGAATCACATCTACTGGGGCCAACTGATATCTAGAAGATTGGAAGGACATGGATGTAGAGAGAAATTTCATGGAAAATAGGGAAGCAGAATGGACCTGGAGAGCACAGGGATAGAAACAGATCAGAAGAAAATTTCTATACAGCAAGATTTCTGTACTCCTATCTCTTACAAGAAGAAGCTTCTAAGTGAGAGGCATAAATGAGTAAGGAGGAAAAAGGCTATAAGAGAATGCAAATTTATCAGAAGCATCTGAAAATAAGTATCTTTAGAAGCTTTACTTCTATGAAGAATAAGTGTAATAAAGAAAAGCAAGATGATTAATGAAGAGAATGAGGAAAGAAGTTTTTTTTTTAAAGCACAAAAGTGACAAAAGAAGCAAACAAAATAGTTTAAGGGGATTTTAGGAAGAAGAGGCTCATTGTTATTTAATTGAGAGAGAAAAAGGAGGGGAAGAATTAGTTAACTAGATAAAAAGAAGAAAAAAGTAGTAATAAATTAATTAAAGATCCAAGAATGATATAACAAATGGGTGGGGGAACTCTGTAAAAAGGGGGGAAGATCTTATGGGAATACGTTTGCCTCAAAATAGATTAAGCATAAATAACCTGAAGAGACAAAATAATGTATTAAAACAGAAAGAAGAATTTAAAAAATCTTAATTTTGTGAAAAAGAAATATTAGAGAAAATGAAATAAAATGTAAATATGAACCATCATTTCAAATGTGAATGTATTAAAATCCTATAAAATGGGTGACAGATGGATTAAATAAAAAAAACAACAATTTACAATTTGCTACTTAAAAGAAGTACACCTAAAACCAAAGACATGTAGGTATAATATTTTGCTTGATTTCTTCCTTATAATGGATATCATATTGGTTGTTTTCTCAAGGAGCTGGGAGGGACAGGAGGGAGGAAAAGAATTATGAACTAAACATAAAAATAAAAAATCCAAAATGAATCCTCAACAATTTTTGTAAATTATAATACTCATTTCTGTAAACACCACCAGAATCATAGGAATAAGTAAAACCTTTCCTTAATATGATGAGTGAATAGTTTCTAGCTGAAAGCAAGAGTCAGATTGTTACATAATGAAGGTGAAGAGGGTGCCCAAAGAGGCTTAGGACTGCCTGAGACCCCAAAATACCAACATGCCGGGTCCTGCGGAAAGAATTCTACTTGTCTTCTCAGCCAAAGAAAAAGTAAAGTTTATTGAAAGTTCAAGTTCGCCATATGGGGTAGACTCTTAAGGAGCCAGTCTATACTAGGTCATTCTATGGTGCTCTTACAGAGCAAGTCTCTGCTAGGCCATTTCATGGTGCTCTCACAGAGCTGGAGGCAAGATGGGGTCTTATATACAGAGGAATCTAGGGGTGGTTCAGAGGAGGAGCCTGGGGAGGGTCTTCAGGAGGAGTCTATGAGGCCAAACTCCAGTAATGAGTTTGGGGAGGGACTTCAGGTGGAGTTAATGAGATCAGACTCCAGTACTTCAGGTGGAGTTAATGAGGTCAATGCAAGATATTTTGATAGGCTCCAGGGTGGGAAGCAGATGGACAATGGAGATTTGGACCCAGCCACAATGAAATACTTAGGGCCTCTGCAAATGCCTCCTGGAGATTCAATCAGACTTGAAGAGGTTTCCCAGAGGATGTACCTCAAAGATTCAAGGAGCTCAAGGCGGGTCGCAGAGCCTACACCTCATCAAAGGTAAGTAGATGTTTTTCTACTCAGAATAGGGGTAAAGCAAGAATGTCCATTTTCATCACTTCTATCTGCTATACTGCTAGAAATGTTAACTATGCATTGTAAAAAAAGAATCAAGAAAGTAATCATCATTAAATAGAAAACAAATTGGTCACTTTTTCACCTCTAGAGAAACAAATACAAATTAGCTGACATACTAACTTCAACAAAGTAGCAGGATCTACTTAATGATGGAATAGTGTTTTGGAAGCAACATAAAGAAGTCCTGGCTCCAGGATTTTTAAAGAATGTTTTCACTTTGGAAATTTGTTTCTTATTTTTTTCATTCATATGTGAACAAGAGAGATTTGTTTTTCATCAGTTTATGGAGAATTCAGATAGATTTTGAGGCATTATTTTCATGTTATGGTTTATTTTTTCATTCAATTATCAATAAGGCTTTAAGGAGGGCTATCAGGACAGACACCTACCAAATGCAAATATGAAGTAGACTCAGCATTTCTATTGATAATATTAATAATTCATTAGTATATTCAATATTCAAAATCATTAAGAACCTTTTGTGAATGACATACTGTGCTAGTGAGTGGGGATGTGAAGACAGAATGATGTTATGTATATTAATGGATTTCCTTCATGAATTTAACAAAATGGCATAAAGAGATTGAGGCTGATAGATATTGAATAGTTTGTGTCATGAAGCTGGTTGCGCTTGGACTTCACGATTGGGCTTGGACTTCACTGCATTTAAAACTGATCATTTCCTGTCATGCCACTCTGTCTCCAAACAAGAACAGAAAGAAGACTATGCAGTCTTCACATCAATATGTCAGCTCTGTCTCCCATATATCTAGTATATAAAGTATAAACACTATTGCAGAATACTCACATTTTATGAACTTGCAAGAGGCTACAACTATGAATCTATGTAGTATAGTAGAAAATATTGTAGATTGAACCAGGAATCCTGGGTTTCAGTACTAGCACATGTATTTAGCATCTGTTACCCAGAGTAATGCATCCTCAGGGCATCAGTTTTCTCACCTAAATACTGAAATTGGACCAGATGATCTCTAATTTATTTTTCTTTTTTCTTCTTCTTTTTGGCTTTATGGAGGGCATTTGGGGTTAAGTGACTTGCTCAAAGTCACATGGCTAGTTAGTGTGTCAAGTGTCTGAGGCTAGATTTGAACTCAGGTTCTCTCTACTCCTGGGCTGGTGCTCTACTCACTGTGCCACCTAGCCATCCCTCTAATTTATTTTTCAGTTGCCACATTCTCCTAATTCTACTTTTAAGATATAATTATTCATCAGGATTGCTAAGGGCATATAGAATTCATTTATATGGAAGTTAATCTCTTTTATCTTGTGTTCATTAAATGTAAAACTGTCTAATAATAAATGTATTATTAAAAGGAATTGTCATTTATGAAGTGGTCTTATAAAATTTAAGTAGCTTCAGAGACTGGGCAAAGAGATGGGTGATTTGACAACTATTTAATATTAACATGAACTAATGGAATTCTATTTTTTTTATTTATTTTTTATTTTTTTTTATAATTATTATTATTTTTTTAATTTTAATTTATTTTCTTGGTTACATCATTCATTTCCACAAGGTTTTGAGTTACAAATTTTCTCCCCTTTTTGTCCCTACCCCCCAGCCCAGAACATTGATCACACTGTAAGACCCCTCCCACAATCTG
>CM053601.1:30938678-30974358 GCA_028646575.1 Pseudocheirus occidentalis | reverse complement strand
AAAGGAATTTGGGTCCCATTTGTTTGAGGGGGGAAATGATGAGTTGTAGGCTCTGGGACACTCCCCCCTTTTTTGAGCTCTCCTTGATTCTTTGAGGTACAGGCTCTGGGAAAGTAAACCTTCCCAGGGAAGACATTTGCCTGCAGTCATGAGCCTTAACTTGTGGCTCTGCCCAAGTTTTTAGCCCCCTTTGTTCCAGTAGTTTTCCACCCTTGAACTGGCCTGGCCCACCATTGTCTATGGTCTCCAGGTAGCCTCCAGCAACTTCCCACCCTTAATCACTCATTACTGGAGTCTGACCTCATCTTGACTCCTGAAGACCCTCCCTACTGGAGTCTAACCTTATCTGACTCCTCCTAAAGACCCTCCCCAATCTCCTCCTCTGGACCATCCCTAGCTTCCTCCCACAACCTTTCTATATATAGAATCCCATCTTCCTTCCACATGGTGTGAGAAGGCCATAGAATGCTCTAGCACACAGACTTGCTCTGTGAGAGCACCGTGAAATGGCCTTGCATCCCACATGGCAAACTTGAACTTTAAATAAACTTTACTTTTTTCCTTGGCAAATAAATAAATAAATAAAATGAAAGGGGGAGAGATCCTTTTGTGTTCTACATTATAAAGATAAATAATACTTAAGGCTGATTATATTTACAAATGTTCTTTCAACATACTGGTGTTGTGAAAGCATTTTTACAGAAACCAATTCTGATCTAGTAACTACCTAATGTTGTCCCTTAATGACCATTCTTGTCAAGTATTTCCTTCATGTGATTAGTTAATATAACTCTTATAATGTGATTTGGATTGATCTGAAAATCTTGCCAGTTCTGCAATATAGCATGACCTAATTTTAATTAGATTGTTCATTTGTTCTGCCACCAATATGACACTTACAGTTACCCAAGCTTACTTGAACAAGTTGCATGAATATTCTTTAACAGATTCAAATTAACTCAAGGTTGCAAATGCTGATGGCTAAAGGAATTTCAACACTATTCTTAGTAATATCAGATTAGTAATTTCTTAACCAAATTAGCATGACTCACTTTTATTTATTTTATATTTTAAAATGGATCAAAAAGTTCTTTAAAAAGTACAGATTGCAACTGCCAATTTTGTTAGACTCACAGGATTATTTCATTTTAATTTTGGGAAAGTTTTGTTCATTACATCTGTTTTTATTCAGTTTTTGTACTGTTAAAATTATTTATTTAGTCATGTACTATCTAGGCATAAAACAAAGATGAAAAGTTTAAGAATCATTATTTTTTATTATGGATGAAGGAAGTCTTCCAATAGAACCAACTCTTAAATCTTCCTTTTAAGTGAATCTAACATATAAGTAAAACTAATGCTCCCCACCAATAGTCTATGATTCAATTCAATGTTTTCATTGCAAAAATTTCCCCAAACATATTTTCCCCTAAGAAAATAATCATGATACTTTACCTGTTTTGTTTCCCATACAAATGTGTGCATGTGTGCATGTGTCACCATTCCTCTTCCAATTTTTTTAGCCTTGCATGAAGCAAGAACAATAGGAAATAGCTAGCTCAGGGATATCTTCTTCTTTGGAGTTGAAACAGAGCAGAGATGTTGGTAGAAACACAAAACTATTGGAAAGTATAAATGCTGCTTTCTATAAAGGAAAGCTTTTGGAGGAGTTGAGCACTCCAGCCTCCAGCTATAGGAGAGAAAAGACTGAGGAGGGTTGGAAGGAGTTAGTTGCATTTAAAGGAAACTTTAAGAGTTAGCTCTATTGGAAGGCTATATTAGTCCATCATCATCATCAGAATGATGATGATGATGATGATGATGAAGATGACAATGATGATGATGATGACGATGATGACGATGATGATGATGATTCCTAAGCTTTCAATCATTGCTGAGTTAGCAGCCTGGTAATGAGATTTGGAATATTCTGGTAGAGGCATCTTATTCCTGAAGTTAACATCCATGTATTGCAAATGAAGGAACTGGTGGACAGAGTGGTTAAGTGACTTGTCCAAGAAAACCTATCTGGACTATGTGGTTACTGTCACCTCTAGGATAAAAGATACAATTTCCTCTGTTGGTATTTACAGCTCTTTGTCTCCTTGCATTTCCAATCTCTTTATACATTGTTCCCTTTCACTCACTCCATTCCTTACACATTGCCCTCATTGTTTTTCCATGGCTGAAGCAATGGGTCAGTGAAAATTTATTTTTAAAAATTCCTGTAATAAAATATGTTCAATAAATCCCAAGTAAAAGCAATTCAAGAGAATTGCAGGAAGATGAAAGGGAGGTAAGGCAAGGAGATTAAAAACAGTCAGCAAGCAAATTTCCTATAACATCAGCAACTGTTGTCAAAGAACTAAAACAATCTTCATCTTCCCCTTGCCCAAAGGTCCCACAGATTTTCCCAGAACCATCCTTCTGGGGACAAATTTCACTAAAACAACTCTAAATCTTCTCTAGAATAAGGCTTACAACAACACTAGTTGATGGTGTGTAATGGGGATAAATTAAAGCCAAACCAGTTGCCCTATCCCAATAATGTCCTGTCCCACAACACACATTAATCTCTATTCTCTTGAATCTCTTCATCTGCATGAATCTTTGTGTCTTCATTGTGAATTTTCCTCAAACCTGGAAGGTTTTCTTCCCCATCATCTTCTCTTGGAAACCCTGGTTTCCATCAAGACCTAGTCCAAGGGCAATCTTTCAAAGTAGACTTTTCTGCTCCCCCAAGTTGTTGGTACCCTCATTCTCCAAGCCACCTTGGATTAACTTTGTCTATGTGTGTATAATAGGGGTGTGTGTGTGTAATTTTGTAAATGCATGTGGATATAACATAAAATATTGTGACCCCATTAAATGCAAGCTCCTTGAGGGAAGAGATTTTATCACTTCTGTGTTTATGTTCCTTGCAAATCCCTGATACCTCATACATAAATTTTAAAAAATGACTCCAGATTTGTTGATTAGAATCTAAGTGTTTAGATCTAAGAATTAGATCTAAGAATCTAATCTCTCTCTCTCTCATACACACACACACACACACACACACACACACTGCTCCTTTCACATGCATTTGTTTTCTTGCAGTATTTAAATGGATTTCTTTTGTCAAGGTATAATTTGAGGAGTTACAAAAAGATCTTGATTCTGGAAGGTATGTAAAGCCATTTTCAAGATGCTCAGCCACCTTTGATGTCTACCTGGCACCCAACTCTTGCTTGTGGCTCCAAGGAGTTGTAGCATGTACAGTGGTCACACCCTGGAAAAAATTTGGTTGAGAGTAACTAATAGATCTCAAACCTATTGGTGAGTTAAGGGGATGTCTACCTTGTGAAGACTTTCCCAAGCAGAATTGGTAGATGAGATCAATTTGCTCCAGCAGTCATGAAGATGGCTGAAACAGGCACTATGGACCACTCAGATATCAAAGACATCAATGCTATCCCCCATATCCCAGGCCATTATCAATCATCTTGAATGTTGTCTTGCCCTTTGAATTTGATGATACCAGTCCTCTTTGAAAATGAAGGCTGAACAACAACATAAAGGGGCAATAGCAAGAAGTATTAACAGTAAAGAACCTTGAATTTGCATACAAAGATCAAAGGAGCGTAATTTACAAACTGCATCATATTTTAACCAAAATTCACATCCTGAGGCTATACATTAAATCATTAGAAGGCATGTAGGCAATACTGTCAAAGTTCTTGGTGCTGTTATGTGTAAATCTCAGACAAGTTCCAGACATCCCAAAGTAAGACAAAGTAAAGAGCCATATATTTGTTAATGACAGAAGAATGCCTAAATATGCTGACAATTTTAGTTTTACTGGCAACTCTGAGACAATTTGGATATGTTAATGAACTAATCCCAAGGTGGTACACATAAGAGTCAGTCTGCTTCCCCCAAAACAACTCACAAAAATAAACTCCAAGCTCCTGACCCCTGAATACTCTTCTATCTCCACTGGATCCAAGATGCCAAGTTCTCTATTACCTGTGTTTCTTCTCATCCCCATCCTCTTCCCTGCTGCCTGTCTTCCTTCAATACTCCACCCCCTGTTTCCATTTCACATAAAAACAATTTTTACCATACATTTTTAAAACTTTTAGCTCCAAATTCTCTCCCTCCCTCCCCACCCATTCTTGTTGAAAATGCAAGCAATTCAATGTAGATTATACATGTGTGGTCATGCAAAACACTTCCATAACTGTCATATTGTGAAAGACTATATTTCCCTCCATCCTATCTCACCCCCTTTTATTCTGTTTTCTCCTTTGACTCTCTCCCTCTTCAAAGGTGTTTACTTCTGATTACCCCCTCCCCCAATTTCCCCTCCCTTCAATTGTCCCCACTCTCTAATTCCATTCCCTTTACTTTCCTGTAGGGTAAGGTAGATTTCCATACCCAATTGAGTGTGTATGTTATTCCCTCCTTAAGTAAAATCCAATGAGAGTAAAATTCACTCTTTCCCTCTCATCTCCCCCTTTTCTCGCCCACTGTAAAAGCATTTTTCTTGCCTTTTTTATGTGAGATAGTTTACCCTATTCTACCTCTCCCTTTCTGCTTCTCCCAATACATTCCTCCCTCTCACCCCTTAATTTTATTTTCAGGTATCATCCTTTCATATTCAAGTCACACCTGTGCCCACTCTCTATTTATGCTCCTTCTAAGTCCCTAATAATGAGAAAGGTCTTGTGAGTTACACATATTGTTTTCCCATGTAGGAATAAAAATAGTCCAACTTTAATAAGTCCCTTATGATTTCTCTTTTCTGTATACCTTTTGATGCTTCTCTTGATTCTTGTATTTGAAAGTCAATTTTCTATTCAGTTCTGGTCTTCTCATTAAGAATGCTTAAAAGTCTTCTGTTTCATTGAATATCCATCTTTTCCCCTAAACGATTATATTCAGTTTTGCTGGGTAGGTGATTCTTGATTGTAACACTAATTCCTTTGACCTCTGTAATGTCATATTCCAAACCCTTTAATCCCTTAATATATAATTTGATAAGTCTTGTGCTATCCTGATTGTATTTCCACAATACTTGAATTGTTTCTTTCTGGCTGCTTGAAATACTTTTTTCCTTGACCTGGGAACTCTGGAATTTGGCTATGATATTCTTAGAAGTTTTTCTTTGGGGATTTCTTTCAAGATGTGATTAGTGGACTCTTTCAATTTCTATTTTACCCTCTAGGTCTAAAATATCAGGGCTGTTTTCCTTGATAATTTCTTGAAATATTATGTCTAGGCTCCTTTTATAATCATGGTTTTTGAGTAATCCTATAATTTTCAAATTATCTCTCTTGCATCTATTTTCTAGGATAGCTGTTTTTCCAACAACATATTTCATATTGTGTTCAATTTTTTTCATTCTTTTGGTTTTTTTTATAATTGCTTGATTTCTCTTAGAGTCATTAGCTTTCATTTGCTACATTCTAATTTTTTTAGGAATTATTTTATTCAGTAAATTTTTGGAGCGCCTTTCCCATTTGTCCCATTCCATTTTCCAAGGCACTCTTCTTTTTGTTGGTTTTTGGACTTCTTTTGCCATTTGGGTTAGTCTACTTTTAAGGTGTTATTTTCTTCAGTATTTGGGGGGGGGTCTCCTTTAGCAAGGCTTTGACTCATTTTTCATTATTTGCTTACATCATTCTCATTTCTCTTCCCAATTTTTCTTCCACTTCTCTTACTTGATTTTCAAAATCCTTTTTGAGCTCTTCCATGGCCTGACCCCAATTCATATTTTTCTTGGAAGCTTTGGACATATGAGCTTTGACTTTTTGTCTTCTGGTTGTATGTTTTACCCTGTCACCAAAGTAATATTCTATAATCTGACTTTTTTATGGTATTTGCTCATTTTCCTAGTCAATTAGTTGACTTTTTAAATTCTTTGTCAATGTAGGGCTCTGCTTCCAGGATAGAGAGTGTGCTGTCCCAAGCTTCAGGGGTTTCATGAAACTGTTTACAGATATATTTCGAAGGATGCATACATTTTCAATTCTTCCAAGAGTATATGATCAAAGGAGAGGCCTTTCCTGTCCTGTTCTCTGGTATATGAGTGACCAAAAGCACTCCTTTCTGCCTTGAAACTATGCCTCTGCCTCTACTGTCCTGAACCTGGGACCAGACCATATTCCTCTTTCACCCAGGTCTAAAAAACCTTTCCTGCTGACCTTCTAAGTTGTCTTTGGTTTTGTAGTTGGAAAGTCTGAAAACCACCACAGCTGCTAGTGGTTCAGTGTCCTGAGCTCTGCTCAAGGTTTGTTGAAGGACACTGTTTGCATTGGTGCCATCCATTCTGCACTTTGCTCCTCTCCCAGCCTAGCATGATAGACTTTTCCTGTTAACCCTCCAGGTTGTCTTGGGCTGGAAATGTGTTTTGCTCTATCATTTTATGGGTTCTGCAGCTCTAAAATTTGTTTAGAGATATTTTTACAAGTATTTGGAGGGGCTTGGGGGACAGCTCAAGCAAGTCCCTGTTTTTACTCAACCATAGTGGCTCCACCCCCTTTAAAGTTTTATATAGTGAGCCTATATGGTGTGTGAATTCACTAAGGGGCACATGCTTAGAGAACAAATGCAAACAAGGACAATGTATGGAGGAACAACTCTTATCTCGTATACTACAGGGTCATTGATATCTTCCAGCAATGAGGTTAGACTGTTCCTTTGGGTCTTCTCTCCACCTCTTCTATAGATTCAGTATTGCTTTTTTGGCCCTCTAGTTACTGTTGAGCTGTCAAGTGGAGCACCTCTCTGGCTCCAGCTTTTGGTTGAATCATCAGATGAGGAGCTATCTCTGTCTTAGGGAATTAAGAAATGCTTTTCCTCCTACAGAGATTTTTTTTAAGGAGATGTCTCTGCATACAGTTATTGAACTGATGAAAATAAAAATCTTAATAAGTTTTTCCCCTGTTTCCATAAAGAAACATTTACTTCTCAGTTCCTTGGCAAGAATAGGAAATTCTTCTCCAATGAATCTTTGCCCAGTTGCCAAGTTACATTGCAATTCAGATCTCCTCTAAAATACTAGTGCTTCCAGGTTTATAATCTTGTTTTTGAACAGCATTCTCTGGTGCCAAGGATGGTGTCTCTATTATATACTTCATTTTTTCTTAGGGTAAGAAATACTTTACAGCTTCCTGTTTAAGTTATGATTGCTATACAACACGTAGCAAGCATTAAAGATTGTACTCCCAATAAATTAACAAAATTTCTAATAGTTTGAGGTTGTCAGTTTCTTAACTCAATTTTTTTTTCTCCTAAGAAATGAGTAGGAGGAGAGGAGGAGAAGCAAGGAATGAAACTAAACCTATGGAGAGAGTTCTTTATTTCCCTTATGCCTGGCCACATTCCTAACATTCATATGTATATAAATTAGCAAAAAACTTTCTAGACAGCCCACATGGCCTTTTAAAAAAAATGATTAGAAAATATGCATTCAAAAATCCACAAAATCTAACAAATGTAATACCAATATTTTGTAAGTATGTTATCTCCCTGACTAAATTTCCATAAACATGAAATTTTATTGATTTCCAAAACAAATGGATAGCAAAAGACCATAACTGATCACTTGAAGGTTTCTCTTTTACTTTCGTACTTCCTATGGGTGCTGTAAAGTAATTATCAATGATAAAATATTAATGACAAAATAAAATATTGCACATGGAATAAAAGGCCTGACTTGAAGTTATAAAGATCTGGGTTTAAGTCCCAACTCCAAGAAGCTAGTCTAATGAAGAACCAACTTGATTTATGATAACAACATGTTCATGAAATTTGAACTCTATGGCTTTGAAGAATAAGTCGTAAATCACTCTGACACCTCTTCATCTAAATCATTGTATAAGATACATAAAGTTGTACAAATGAGAAAAAATGACAAGCTCTCAGCATCCTCTTCCTCAGTCACCCTCTAAGATGATAACTTTCAGAGAAAATACAGATATGCATTGAGACACAGAGATTCTATATTGAAAATTCCCTTCACCACTAAAATCCTCAAAGTGGTCCAAAATAATAATAATTATAATTCATGATAAAATAAATATAGTTTAAAAATATTTCCTCATTTTGTCTGAATAACAAAGCTTCAAGACAGATAAAATAAATATTGTTGTCTTCATTTCATACATGAAGAAGCCAAGATTTATTGAAGCTAAGTAGACCTGAATCTCCATTAAGACAGAATTTTTTCCTTCTGTGTATCCACATCCTCTAATAGTACACATATGATAAGCAAATAATAACTTTTGCTGAATTCTGAATTGATCAGCTATTATACAGCTGGCACCTGTAAGATCTGGAACTCAGCCTTCAGATTGTGAGTACAACTGCCTTTCAATGCCACTTCATATGATTTCTTTGAGAATGGCTGTGTAATGGACATATCTTAATTGAGGCAGCTGGGTGCCATAGTGCATTCATTGTATTTGAAGTCAGTAAGACTCTGTTTGAAATGGCTCTGATTTTTACTAGCTCTGTGACTTAAAAACAAGGTCATTTAAACCACTTTCAAGTTCAGTTTCTGCATCTATAAAATGGGAGATATATTATTACCTGTGTTAGGGGGGTTTCTGAAGATAAATTAAGAGAATATATGTAAAGGGCTTCATAAACTTCAAAGCATTACATAAATGCTAACAATTATTGTTATATAATTTCATTACTAACTGTGCTGGATGACTACATTCAAACCTGGTTTTGTTTTGTTGTAATGACTCTTCAATTAGCATAATAACCAACCTTCTTTATCTATGTATCACAATTTAGTACTTCATTCTGCCTTTGCTAATTGTTTCATTTTTATGTTTTTATTGCTTCATTTCTAAACAACTATAAGCACCTTATGAATATTGTTCTAATACTTCTTACAAGCACCCTGCATATTACAACCATGAGATGTTCAATAGTTACTGAGCATTCTCTTAAACTGAATCCTCAGAAAGCTGTAAAAGCATAGTTTTGTTGCCTGAGTTGGAAGCAAATTATGTTTTTTTTCCCAAGAATGTTTCAATATTAAAGCATAAAAACACCTGTTCATTCAATTTGGAGTACTACCAGACCATCTGCTTACTTTATTTTCTGTTCAAAAGGTACATAATGATAAAATAATGTATCAAGCCTATTATTTAATGAAGATATACCAAAAAAAGAAACAAGTTTTCTTAAATGATATTACATATCACCCTGTGTCTTTTAAAAGCCTACCAGGAGTGGGGAACCTATGTCTTGGAGGCTACACGTAACCTTCTAGGTCCTTGGTTAAAGCCTTTTCACTAAGTCCAAGTTTTACAGAATACATTCTTTTATTAAAGGTATTTGTTCTGTTAAGTTTGGATTCAGTCAAAGGGGCACACTTGAGGACCTAGAAGGCCACATGTGGTCTCAAGACCACAGGTTTCCCACCCCTGGCAAAGGTTTTGGGTTCATTGATTAGAGAGTCACCTTGACATATAATGCTGTGTATCTTTGGGGAGATCATTTCTAACATCAGTAAGCTATTTTCTGTGATTTTAATGCCTATTCAGTCAACCACTAAACACTTAGCTATGGGCCACTAGCTATGGGCCAGGATTTGTGCTAAGCAATTGGTGTAAAAAGATAGACAAAAAATAGACCTTGCCTTTGATAAGTTCAAATCCGAATGGGGGAGATGACATGCAGACAATTATGCCCAAATAAGCTATATACAGGATAAAGAGAGAATAATTAAATTAACTTTCTTGTAGGCAAAAAAATTAAGAGGGATTAGTTTGCCATAGGAGGTGGTGTTTTAGTTGGGACTTGAAGGAAATCTAGGAATCCAGGAAAAATGAAGGGGGATAGTATTCCAGACATGGGGAACAGTCAGCAAATATGCATGTAGTTAGGAGATAGATTGTCTTGTGCAAAGAACATGAAAGAAACCAGTGCCACTGGCCTAAGGTATAAAACTGCTTAGTGAAGAAGGGAGACATATTATTGTGAAAGTCTTTAATGTCAAAGAGAATTTTATGTTTGAATTTGAAAGTGATAGGGATTCACTGAAGCTTATTGGACAGGGGATAAAAAGGTCAGATCTGCACTTTAGGAAAAATCACTTTGACAGTTGTCTGGAGGATTGACCAAAGTGGTGAGAAAATTGAAGCTGTGAGGTCCTTCGAACCTGAGGCTAGCAAACAATGAAAAGATGAACATTCAATATAAGCTGAAGTTCAGTCTTTCCAAAAAAGAAAACTAGACCTAAACAAATTATTTGCTTTGCAAACAATCCCAGACAACTGGATACAAGGAAGTTAAACAAATTCACCGACCAATGAAGACACAGGTAGACACAGGTAATGAAATAAATTAAGCAAGGGGGGAAAATAGAGAACAAAAAATCCACCTATATGGTTAACAACAGTGCTGATGATGACAGTGAAAATAGCAGCAGCAGCAGCAACAACAACAGGAGAAACATTAAGAAATTTCTATAAGCTCATGAAGAGAAAAGTGGAAGAGTAGAAGTCAAATAGTTGTGATGGTGGAGGAACAAGTCTAAAATATCATGAACTAAATTAATTTCTTGTATATGGAAAGGAAGACACTGGAGAATGGGAGGAACTAGGAGAGGGGAGGAAGGAAATGGGGGGGCATATATTATGTACCTTAATCAAGACAATATTTACCAATTAAGGGGAAATGATGCCTGTAGACTACAGAATAAAAAGCTTAGCTTAATAAGACCAAGGTTTCCTACTACATACTGTGCCATGGTCAGTCACCCTGACCTACATCTTGCCACTCAACTATGATGACTCTGGAGAAGAGAGTGAGGCTGGTGACTTTGCACAACCCTACCTCACTTAAATCCAATCCACCCACAAGTCAAGACATCATATTCCCTCTTCAAGAATAAAGGATGAAGAGCAGTATAGGGAGAAATGAAAGCAAGAAGGAAAAAAGGGAAGAATTTAGTTTAAGTTTTGGAAGCAGACCCCATTCAAGAGCCATCCTAGGAGAGAGCTAAATTCTGTAATGGAAGACATAGACATTTCAATCACTGTTATCTAGAGTGTTTTGTGCCTCCATAGAAAGCACCTTATATCAGAATAAGAATCAGAAGTCTGGTGGGAAATTATCACCTAGAATATTAAAAGGACATGGGCCCAAAAAGGACATTTTATGGCCATTGGAGAAAAAATGCATAATGGAAAATGAAAAGTATAATAATCTGCAGAATCCAAAATGTAAGAAAGTTCCTGCCATGGTTCAATGTTTCTATCCCATTCTAAGAATGATGCGTAACAGGAAAAGGAGAGTGAGAATGTTAAAGAAGGGAAGCCAAAATGGGAACATTAAGAACTTTAATTCCAGGAGACTAAAGAAATAATAAATAAAGATAAAGAGCATGAAGCAAAAAAGAAAACTCGAGAATAGAAAGGAAAACAAAATAACAAAGAGCAAGAGAGAAAGATATTTTTGTTTTAGAAAACATGTACTTAACATGAAATAAAATCTAATAAACAAAGAAAGGGGAAGAATATACTTGTCTGCTTAACTGATTAAAAAAAAAGAGGAGACAGTTAACTAGAAAAAATAAGAAAGAAAAAAGGAACCAAAAGGTTCAGGAGTGAGGAACCTGCAGCATTAAGGCTACATGTGACCCTCAAATGTAGGTCCTATGACTGAATCCAAACTTCACAGAACAAATCCCCTTAATAAAAGAATTTGCTCTGTAAAACTTACTCAATCAAAAGGCCACACCCAAGGACCTGGAGGGTCACATGTGACCTCAAGGCCACAGGTTACCACACATGGAAGCAAAATTCTAAACAAGGAAAGGGATGAAAAATGGTAGGAAACTGACTTGAGAATAAGAAGGGAACATGTTGAGAAGAATAGATTGAGAAGAGAATAGGTTAATAATAGGTTAAGCAAAAATAAAATGAAAAATTACTCTCTTTTCAGAGAATGGAGGAAAAATCATGATTCATGAAAAAGAGAAAAATATAAAGCTTGGGGCAGCTTGGTGGTGCAGTGAATAGAGTACTCACCCTGAAGGCAGGAGGACCTGAGTTCAAATCCAACCTCAGACACTTAATGCTTCCTAGCCATGTGACTTTGGGCAAGTCACTTAACCCCAATTGCCCTCCAAAAAAGCAAATACATATATAGATAGATAGATAGATAGATAGATAGATGTATATGTATGTATGTATGTATGTATGTATATTTATATATGTATATGTATATATATACAAAAGCTCTTAAAACTTTAAATGTGAATGGATTAATTGATACAATAAAATTAAAAAGTAACAAATTGGTTAAAAATATTTGTTACATGAAAGAAATAGATATAAAAATAAAGACATGTGCTGAGTAAAAATTAGGAACTGGGAAAAAATATGTAGTAGAGAAATCTAAAAGCAATAGCATTTGCAAATATGCTAATAGATAAAGCAAAAATAAAAATTCACAAAACAGAGATTAACAAGGAGACTACAGTAGTCTAAAAGGAACCATAGAAAGACAAAAATCATTATTTAACTTATGTCACCCAAGTGACTTAGCTTATGAATTGAATGGAAAAATTAACTAATTTGTAAGAAAATATAGACATTTGTATAATAATAGTATGATATTTTATTTTTTATTTCATTTTTGCTTTATCAACCAAAGAAAATATTTTTATTCATAAAAACAAAAATAAACTATTTTACTATGTGGCAGGTTTGATATACAACTTTGTATGGAAAAGTCCTGGTCCTCTTTTCTGCTGGAATAAGTAAAAAATGATTGCCCCTTTACACATAATTCTTAAGGCTGACTAGCATATTTTAATAACATTTTCTTGATTTTGGATAAATCCAACAGAAATATAAACAAAAGAAAAATATATAATAGAACAAACATCTACAAAACTTATAGTTATTAGACTTATGGTATCTACTAAATTAAACTAATAAAGAATATATACATTTGTCAGCATTTCATGGAACTTTAAAAATGAACATTATTAGGACAAATAAATGTGAGCAGGCAGAAATAGTAAAATATCATTACTATCATAATAAAATTAAGATAGAAACAATTTTAGGAAGCACAAAGTATATAGATCCAAATGGTAACTTAACAATATAATTCCAAATATTGAATGGTCAAAAAACAAATCAGAGAAAGAGTAATTACATAAAAGAATATCAAAATGATAAAATAATATATGGAAATGTATGGTATATAGCTAAGGCATTCTTCAAGGGGAAAAAGAAAAAGAAGATTGATAAAATGAATGTGGATATTTTTAAAAATAGAAATACAAGAAATAAAACCAAAATAACTACAAACAAGGATCTAGGAGGAAAAAACCTCAAAACATAAGAGAAATATAGATAAAATCGAAATCATATTCTTTGAAGAGAATTGCAAATTCAATTTTAAAAATCCTTTGGCCAAACTGATTAAAAAGTAGACGACAGAAAAGCAAATCACAAAAAGCAAAATAGCAAATAAAATGGTGATGTTACCAAAAAATCAGGAAAAAATAAAAAGAATTATTATAACTTGATATGCAAAATTTATGTTACCAAAGCTAAGAATTAAATAAAAGAAACTAAGAGAAAATGAAATAATGATCTAAATCCAATCTCTAGGAAAAAATAGAGCTAATTGTAAAAGAACTATTCAAGGGATAGGCAGGGAGGAAGAAATTCTTGGGCTACATGGAATTACAGGAGAATTCCATCAAACTTTTAAATAACAGTAAATGTCCATACTACACATATTATTCTCAAAAACTGAGAAAGTAAAAAATCTATGACTCCTTTGTGCAACAAATGTATTCCTAGCTCCCAAACTTCGGAAGTATAAAGTATGGAAATAGAACTCAACTATTTTCATTAATGAATATTGATTCATAAATTTTTATTAAATATTGGCAAACTACAGCAATTAAATCAATAAATCAGTCAGCATGATGCAGTTTAATTTAGAGCAGTGAGAGAAATTAATATTATAATATTATATTAATAACTAGTTATTAATTTGTGGTTCACTCATTTCCTTTCATTTCTGTTAAAACCCAACTCCTGAAAAGTTTGATCAATCTATGAAGGGCATGGTTGCATGATGAGATTTGCTCCTAGTCCTCAAGGCACAAAGTTATTGAGCAGGACCCCATCCAACTGGGAGACCTAATTTCTCTTTAGAGTATAAACAGAACCCAGTTTGGGTGAGCTTTTGCCTGGGGGAGGAACCACCTGTCCTTAATCCCCTCCATTAGAGTTTAAGGCAACCCAGCTCAGTAAAGAGAAAATTAGCCAGAGAAGTTCAGATGGAAATGGCTTCCCCTGCAGAGATGCCTTGAGGCTGATGAGTTTTGTTATTAAGCCACATTTTCAGAAGGAGGAACAGAAGACTTCTGACCCACCCCCTCATTAAATGTCCACCAGTCAGGGTTGAATTTCCCTTGTCAGAGGAGTTCCCTTTCAGAAGAGATTTAAGGCATTTTGGGTTCTTCCTTGGGGTCTTTGGTTACCAAGAGAAACCAGTGACCATTAATTTACTGATTGCTAGCTAGCATAATTAATAAATTACTTATTAATTACCCAGAAACTCTGTGTCTTGGGGTTTTCATCCAACACAACAGGCATGAAAATACTGCTCAACTTTAGGAAAACAATATTATTTAATCATGTCAAAAAACAAAACACTAAAAACCACATGATTATTTCAATCAATGCAGAAAAAATGTCTCTGAAAAAATACAATATTAATTTATTACAATATTCATTTATGCCTCCCAATGTAGGCATGAGGGAAAATACTGGTATAGGAAGGTCTTTCTTTAATATCATAAAAATATATATGTATGAGACAAAAAACAAAATCTTTTTATGCAATGGGAATTCACTAGAAGATTTCCCAGTAAATATTGGAGTTCAACAAGGATGCCCACTCTCCCCAGTATTAACTTTCCAATTACTTTTCAAAGAACTGAAGCCATTAATAACTCCAGCAAAGTTGCAGACTACAAAATAAACCCTCAAACTTCACCAACATTTGTATTTTTAAAAATATAACATTTCAAACAACCCTAACAGAAATGAAAATCATATCCTAAGTAACTACAAAATGAATAAAATATTTGGGGTCAAACTACCAATACACATAAAATACATGAAAGATTCAATTACCACATGTTATTTAAAGAAATGTTAAATAGCAGAAGGAATATTTGGTTGTTGTTCTTCCTCTGCTCTCAAAGAGAACCATTGATGTGAGAGTGATGTCTTGACTTGCTTGTTAGTATAAGTGGCGATAATTCCAAAATGAATTTATTACTTTAATTTTATACCAATAAAATTATCAAAGAAATACTTAAAGGAACTTTAAAAAACAACAAGAAAAATCACTTGGAAATATAAAAGTTCTAGAATGCCGAGAGAAATGATGAAAAAATTTAAGGACAAAGGGGGAAATGTCAACTTCCCCATTATAACATTATAAAGCAGTGGTCATCAAAATGATCTAATATTCATTAAAAAAGAGAACAACAGAAATTACAAAAGAAGAAAGAATAAGAAGTAATAAAATTCAACTCGGTAATAAACTAGAAAACATTTTATAGGATAAAACTTTTTATTTAAAGATTGCTGAAAACCTGGGAAGCATTCTTTTAGAAATTTGAATTAGTTCTATACCTTACATGATATTTCACATTACATTCTACATTAATGTATGACTTTAATATTAAAGATCATTTTTAAAAGAAAATTGATCATATAACTTTCATAGGAATAGGTAGAACTATATTCTCTAAACAAGGGTTAGGAGTAATTACTAAAACTGATAACTTTGGTTAGATGAAATTGAAAAGCTTCTTCATATTCAAGATGTGGAAAGGTGGAGGATTTCTTGCACTGTATTCCAAGATAAAGTCAAAATGCAAACATGATTTAGACATAAAGAATGATAACATAAGCAAATTAGGGAAACCTGGAAAAAAATTACCTTTCAGATTTATGACCAAACAAAATATAGTGAGGTAAAAATGGATCATTTTTATTAAGTGAAGTTAAAAAGCTTTTGTGCAACAAACTAATGTAACCAAAATCAGAAAGAAAGCAAGAAACTGAAGGTGCAGGAAATTACATCATTTTTTTCTGATAAAAGCCTCATTTCTCAAATGCATAGATTGCTGAGCCAAATTGATTTAAAAAAAATTTTAATTAAAAAAAAGCAAGAGCCATTCCCCAACTGACAAATGGTCAAAGAATATGAACAGGAAATTTTCTGAAGAAAAAAATTAAAGCTTATAATAGACTTCTGAAAAAAATACTCTAAATAACTAAAAGAGAATAACAAATTAAAACAACTCTGAGTTTCTACCTAGGACAGCTGAGTAGTACAATGGATAGAGTTTGGGGCCTGAAGACAGAAAGACTTACCTTGCTGAGTTCAAATTCATTTCAGATACTTACTAGCTGTTGTGATACTGGGCAAGTCACTCAAGCTTGTTTGCCTCAGTTTCCTCATATATAAGATGCTCTGGTGAAAGAAATGGAAAACTAGTACATTTGCCAAGAAAACTCAAAAAAGAGGTCACAAAGAGTGAGAGATGAAAAATTACTAAACTAGAAGTTCTACCTCACACCTATCAGATTGGCTAACACGACAGAAAAGGAAAATGACAAATCTTGGAGGGGATGTAGAAAAATAAAGATGCTAAGGTACTATTGGTGGACTTATAAAAGGTTCTGACCATTCTGGAGAACAATTTGCAACGATGCTTGAAAGGCAGTACAGCTACATATACCCTTTATGATGCTGGTTCTGTATCATGAAGAGATTAAAAAAAAAAAAGGAAAACTGATCATTTGTCCAAAAATATTTACAGCAGTTCTTTTTGTGTGGCAAAGGATAAGAAATGAAGGGAATGCCCATCAGGTGGGAACTGGCTAAACAAGATGTGATATATGATTTTATGGAATATTATTTTGCTATAAGAAATGTCAAGGGGGAATGGATTCTGAAAAAGCTAGAAAGCTGCAAAGTGAAGTGAGGAAAACCAGGAGAATATTATAAAGAGTAATAGCAATATTTTACAATGATCAACTGGGAAAGGCTTAGCTATTCTAATTAATACAAAGATCAAGGGTAATTGCAAAGGACTCATGATAAAACAAATGTTATCCACCTACAGAAAGAGAACAAATGAACTCAGTACAGACTGAAGATTTTTTATTTATGTTTGTTTTCTTTATGTTTATTTTTCTTGAGATTTTTTTTGCAACATGGCTAATATGGAAATATTTTGTGTGATGTCATATAAATAATAGCTATCATATTGCTTTCCTTTTTAATGGGTGAGGGAAAGGCTGAAAGAAGGCAAAAAATTTAGAACTCAAAAGTTTTAAATGAATGTTTTAAACAATAAAGGTAGAAGGTCTATAGATGTGGTACATTGCATAGGTTTTTAGACTTTTTCATTATATTGAGCAAGTTTCTGTTTCTTTAAAATATTTGTCACAGGGGATGGTTATCTAGGAGATGCAGGGGGAGTGATACAAGGGGAAATATGATGATATAAAAATAAACAATATCAATAAAATTTATTTTAAAAAAGAAAAGAGGAAGGGTGACTGGGATTTTCTTTTACCTCCTGTTTCCCTAAAGCCAACTCCAAACTGCTAATGATTTTCTCCTAATCAAGATCAAGGACTACATTCATTGCCATGGCAACCAGCTGTTTTCCTGTCCTTTCACAAATGAGGAATTACCTTTTACAGTTTTTCTACCTCTGACCTAAGAGTTTTAATATAATTCTATTCTGGATTGCTTAATTGATTAAACCCACGTCTTGTTTGGTTAAGAAGATAAACTTCTTCTGAACAATTTTAGAGTTACTCTGAATAACATTTTTAGTAAGGCAGGTGGACATAGAGCCAAAAAGATCTCCATTCTTATCCGGCCTCTATGATTCACTAATTATTTGACCATGGCCATTACTTACCTTCTCTGAGACAAAAAATCTCCTCATTTATAAAATTTTGCTCTTGCTAATCAATATAGTCATGTCTGATTCTTTGTGACCCAATGTGGGATTTTCTTGACAAAAATACTGATGTGGTTTACAATTTCCTTCTCCAGTTCATTACATACAGAAAACACATTTTCCAGTTGCAACAGTCTGATGAGAGTTACTATTTTTTCTTTCATGAAAATTCCAGGTGATAGAAATTGCATTTCCATTTTTACAGCATTAAAACTTTCCTGATATTATCCCATAACATATAGTGACAACTAGTTGGAAGAAGGAGCTAACCATGGGGTTCACACATTCACTGTGTATTCTCTTGGGCTTCTCACAACTCTTTGGAGGTATTTGGCCAAGAAAAATGGTTTCTTCTTCAGTAAAAATTTCAAATCACCTAACTTGGATTCTGATCTAAAGGATAGAAATTTAATTTCTTCCTCTTTTTTGCTGTCTCCTAATAATCAGAAGTACACCAGTGTTCAAAAAAGTTACTCCTGAAGTCCCTCCAGCTGTGGCTAATCATGGCTACCCTGGGGCTAAAACTACTAGCTCATGCAGGTCTGGGCTTGGCTCCCAGCATGCTTCAATGAACCCTTCCTCTCCACCTGATGGTCTGCCTTCAGTGGGAGATTTGTTTCTCTTTGTCACTTTCTGGGTTCTGTAGCTCTAAAATTTGTTTAGAGAAATATTTTGTAGGCATTTGAGGTGGTTATGAGGAGAGCCATGGAGTTTTCCTGCTTCAACACCACCATCTTGGCTCCACCCCAAAAGTAATTTAATTTTTAAAAGATCAGTGAATCAAAAATAAACTATGCATATTAATTATTTTGGAAAGATAATAGGATCTTTGCCTCATTGGATGAAAGCAGATAATGACACAGAGATCGTGAGCTTCTTTTATCTTTGTATCCCCAGAATTTATTACAGTAACTTGGCACAAAGTAGACCCTTAAGAAGTATATATTTTGGGGGGATCATATGTTGGCATTTATTATTTAAGTTGAAGAACAGGTAATGAAGCAAGTGGGGGGGCAAGGGAGGAGTCAGGGAGACGATAGCCTTTGATCTGTGTCTGCTCTAGATGCGGTTGACCCTAATTTCTGAGTCTTGGTCCAGGGCACACAAGGAGACACATGCTAAGATGAGGTTCTGGGGTTACAGGTTGAGGAAAACACTCGGAGTGGCCAGTTACACATCCAGCCAGAGGTGGGGGCTGGGAATCAGTAGCACTGCTTCCTTTTAGGAACTGAAGCTTAGTGATAAATCCCATCCCACATATTTCTTATAAAACATCCTCATAGTTAAAAAGTCTTTGTGCTAAAGAATTCTTTCATCACCTCCCTACCTTCTTGTACTTTGCTTCTAGTTTCTTTGAATATGGATCAAACTTGCAAGCTGCCTGCTCAAAAGCTGCTTCTTACTCCTCAATGAAAGTGATCTGATCCAGATAAAGCTGAAGTGCAGCACATTTCTGGTTTAAGTCCTTTAGATTTCTACTTATGTTTACTGCAATATCTTTCATTTCTAGATACTTCAAGCTAGTCAGTTTGTTTATAGTTTCCAGAAGTTTATTATCTTCCTTGTGGCTGTCAGCTTGCCTGTCAGGCTCACAGCCATTTTGGAGAACATGTCCTGGCACAGTTCCATGATGTCCACATCAGCAGGCTCTGTGGCCACCTTGGCCATCTCCACCATGACATCGTCTAGGTCAGGGAAGGGGGTAAGGAGAAAGGAGGGAGCGAAAGATGGGGAAGGGGGAAGTGGAGAGGGAGGGAAGAGGTAAAGGAAAGGGAAAAGGAAGGGGACAAGGAAGGGGAGAAAAGGGAAAGGGTGAGAGGTCAGAGAGGGAGTATTTTTGACTGATTGTCTGACTGATGGTTAAAAAAAAGCTTTATGCTTTAATTCTTAGCAACATGAATATAAAACATCAAAGATGAGTTTTATAAAATAGATCAATTGATTTTGAATTTGGATATTT
Source organism: Pseudocheirus occidentalis (assembly GCA_028646575.1). Classification (NCBI taxonomy): domain Eukaryota; kingdom Metazoa; phylum Chordata; class Mammalia; order Diprotodontia; family Pseudocheiridae; genus Pseudocheirus; species Pseudocheirus occidentalis. The sequence goes on along the minus strand of CM053601.1, from coordinate 30,954,358 downwards.
TTTCCCAAATCAATTGGACTGAACTTCAAATAACTTTTTTCATACAATTAAATTTTATTGAAGTCATTCATTTTATATTATATATGATTGGGATGAAAAAAAAAATTCATCCAAGATTTAATGAAAAACAGAGATCTCTTGGGATAAAAATAGGAATTTATTCTCTTACCCAAGAGAAGAGGGTGGTCTTCCCCATCACTGATTATTTGGGAAAGGAACACAGTGTGTGGTGAACAAAGATTTTAAACCCTAACACAGCAGGGTCATAGTTTCCCCATTGTCCCTCACCCCCATTGGCTGAGGGAGCGAGCTCTAGCTATCCCTGACTCCCACTGGCTGGGAGGAGGGGCCCACAGAGGCAGGAGAGCAGTCAAAGGACTGAAGGTGGGGGTTAAAAGACTCCTGAAAGGACTTGCTGCTGATTGAGAGCAGCAATGGAGGAAGAAGAGGGAAGTTAACAATTCAAAACTACCTGAGTTTTCACTCCCCCCAGGCATATGTTTGTGTACACATTTTTATACTATCATTCCGTTTTATAATTCACATTTTTTTTAGTTAGTCATAGTCTTTTTTCTTCTTCTTCTTCTTCTTAACCACCCCACTCAAAAGAAAAAAACCAATACTAGGAGCATGTTGAGTCAAAGAAATTACTGCATTGACCATGTTAATATATAAGCTATTGTATTCTAATTTAATTTAAATTATATTATATATACATATATAGTATAATGCCTGTAATGTATATTTTAGCTAAATTACAAACATTTATATTTTTACAGTTTAATTTTAAAGACAAAAACTTTAAAAGGTTTGGGAATTTGGTTTCTAACCCTGGAATGATACACCTAAGCACAGATCCCTTCTTCAGTACTACCCTGGATCTCTGACCTGGAACTGTGTCATTAGTGATAGAAACGACAGTTGAAAGTTTTTTCATGTGCTCTTCACAAGTTTAGATCTCTCCATGCTGGATGTGGATTCTTCTTCTTATCCTCACACACAATTCCTTCTTGCCTTGGGATGTTTAGCAAGGTGTTCCCCTGGCGAGAACCTATTCCCCTAATATTGAAAAACCCTGTTCTATTAATATAAATCCTACCTGGTTATTTTGTATTATTTTTGTGATCTAATCGACTTGTTGGTTATTTATTTTTAATTATTGAATTAATATTCACTAGGAAAATTGGCCTATAGTTTCCTTCTCTTTTTCCTTCTTCCTGGTTTAAAAATCAAAACCATATTTGTGTCACAGAAGGAATTGGGAATGACTACTTTTGTTTTTCCAAATAGCATATATCATATTGGAATTAATTGTTCTTTAAATATTTGGTAAAATTTGCTTGTTAATCCATCTGGTTCTTTAAGTATTCTATTTCCCCTTCTGTTAATATAGTGTATTCATATTTTTGTAAATATTCATTCATTTTAGTTAGATTGTCAGTATTACTGCCATACAGTTTGGCAAAAATAGCTCCTTGTACAATCACTCTTTTCATTTTTGTGTAGGGACTTAACTTGTATTTTTTTAATAAAATTTTTTTAATAAAAATAATATTTTATTTTGATAAAGTTGAAACCTCCAAAGATTTTAAATTTAAAATTTTATCAATTTCTCCTTTAATTTTTAGGATTAAAAATTTAGTATTGTTGCTGTATGCTCAAATTGTTGATCTGCTGTTTCTCTCTTTTATTGATCCAAATGTTAAAGATAAAAATTTTCCTCAGGAATATAGGATGGAGGAAAATACAGTTAGCAATGATAACTGTGGGGGAAAAATTTACAAGTATCTCTGATAAAGGCCTCATTTTTCAAATATATGGAGAATTCAAATTTATAAAAATAAGAGCCATTCTCCAACTGATAGATGGTCAAAGAATATGAATAGGAAGTTTTCAGCAAAGTCATTAAGACTATCTATGGTTGTACAAAAAAGTGCTGTAAATCACTATTGATCAAAGAAATGCAAATTAAAACAACTCTGAGCTACCACCATGCACTGATATGATTGGCTAATAGGACAGAAAAGAAAATCACAAATGTTGAAAGGGATGGGAGGAAATTGGTAGACTAATGCACTGCTACTGGAGTTGTGAACTAATTCAACCACTCTGGAAAGCAATTTGGAATTGTGCCCAAAGGGCTATAAAACCATGCATACCCTTTGACCCAGCAATACCATTACTAGGTCTGTATCCCAAAGAGATAACAATCTAAAAGGAAAAGAAAACTTAAATATACAAATATATTTATAGCATCTCTTTGAATGGTGGCAAAGAATTGGAAACTGGAGTGATGTCCATCAATTGTGGAATGACTAAACAAGTTATGGTATATGATTGTGATGGAATACTATTGTGCTAGCATAAGAAATGAAAAGGATGCTCTCAGAAAAATCTAGACAGATTTACATGAACTGATGCTGAGTGAAGTGAGCAAAACCAGGAGAAAAGTGTGCACAATAACAGCAATATTGTATGATGATCAGCTGTCAATGATTTAGTTCTTCTCAGAAATAAAACCCAAGACAGTCCTGAATGATTTATGATATATATAAAAAATGCTGTCCTTTTCCAGAGAAAGAGCTGATAGAATCTGAATGCAGAATGAAACATACTGAGGTTTTTTTTTCATTTCTTTATTTGTTTTAGTTTATGTTTTCTTTCACAATATGACTAATATGAAAATGTTTGTATGACTATACATGTATATCAAGTTGCTTGCTTTCTCAATGAGGGTACAGGGAAGGGGAGAATTTGGAACTCAAATTTTTAAAAAATGGATGTTAAAATTGTTTTTATATATAACTGGAGAAAATAAAATATTAAATAGTGGGTTTTAAAAATAAATATTCCCCTAAGTACCACGTTGGCTACATCTCACAAATTTTGGTACATAGTCTTATTGTTTTCATTACTTTTAATGAAATTATTGTTTCCATTATTTGTTCTTTGAACCACTGATTCTTTGGGATTTGTTTAGTTTCCAAATAATTTTTTAATTTATGATTCAAAGTCTCTTTATTGAATGTAATATTATGGTAAGAAAAGCATATATTTAGCATTTCTGCTTTTCTACATTTGTAAAGTTCTATGCCCTAAACATGATCAATTTCTCTGAAGGTACCATGTCCACCTGAGAAAAAATTATACTTTCTACTCCCATTCCCTCTTCTCCAGAGATCTATCATATATAATATTTGCAAAATTCTATTTGGGTTCTTAACTTCTTTCTTGTCTATTTTATGATTAAATTTATCTTGTACTGAGAGGGATAAAATGAAATCACTCCTTAGTATAGTTTTACTGTCTATTTCCATTTATAATTCATTTAACTTCTTTCAAGAATTTGGATGTTATGCCATTTGATGTACATATATTCAGTGCAAAATATAGTTCCCCTCTTTATCTCTTTTAATAAGGTCTATTTTTGCTTTTGTTTTGCCTGAGATCATGATTGCTACTAATGCCTTTTTTTACCTCTCCTGAAGCATAACAGATTCTGCTCCAGCCCCTTCTTTTTACTCTGTGTGTATTCCTCTCTTTCAAATGAGTTTCTTGTAAGCAGCCTAGAATTTAATGAACAGACCATAAAATTATAGAACTATAGATCTAGGAGTGGAAAGGACAGCAGAGGTCAGTTTGTCCATATGTTCATATAAGGGAGGCCTAGGATTAAGTGTCCTGCAAAGGTCACACAAGTAATAAAGGATCAGAGTCAAGTCTATCACTTTAATAGCTATGTGAAAAATAGAGTGCAAAAGAGAGAGACTTGAGGCTTGTAGACCAGTTAGGAGGCTATTGCAGTAGTATTGGTGCCTGAATTAGGCTTGTGGTCCTGTAAATACCGAGAAGGGGCCAAAACTAAGAGATGTTACTGAGGAAGGATTGACGAGACTTGGAATGGCAAGTTCCAAGGAGTGTGATAATGTGAAAAGAAAACCGATTTTGAGTAAGAGTATCTGGGTTCAAATTCTAGCTCTGAATTCCAGTACGACTTCACAGAAATCACTTCATCTCTGGTTTCTTTTCATGTGTCAAATGAAAAGGTTGTACTCACTGATCTCTAAGAAACTTCTCTCTTAGCTTATATGAATTGATGCTAAGTGAGAAGAGCAGAACCGGGAAAAATTTGTACAGAGTCACAGATACATCATATGTGTGATGACCAGCCTTAAGAAACTGGACTCCTCTCAGCAATGCACAGTTAAAAAGACAGCTCTACAAGTCTCAGAATGAAAGGAGATATCTACACTCAGAAAGATTTAGAAAGACCAGAGTTAAAATGGAGACTGAAGCAACACATGCTATTGGTTTTTTCCATGTTTGGTTCTGTTTCTTTTTTTTCCCATTATTTGCTCCATTGGTTACAACACTTCAACACAACCAGACTATTATACAAAATGAAAGTGTTTGCAGATTCCATACATGATGGTATGCCACCATGGGGGGGAGGGGAAAAGGGAGGGGAGAAAACCTGAAACTCAAGTGATTCTGTAACTGAATCTTGTAAACTAAAAGTAAATAAACAAGTCAATAATTTTTTTTAAAAAAATTTAAAAATTTAAAAAAACAACTTGGAAAAAAAGAAAAAAGAAACCTCTCTTTAAAGCTATGATCTGACAATGATCCTATGATTCCTCAGCAGAGGATTTTCCTGTAGAAAAGCAGGCACACACACACACACACACACACACACACATAAATATGCATACATAGGCATGCACACAAAGATACACACACAGCTGCCTTCAGTTCCATTATCAGACTATTGTCTTCCTTTGGTGGTAAGTACATTAATAAGAACCCATTAAAATAATATGCTTTGCATTTTTCTCTGAGCAAGTCATGCTACAATTTTTTGCTTCATGTACTACAATACAAATGTCCCCAAACCTCATTTAATAAAATGGTATTTAACTGCTCTGCATGAATATACATTTCTCTGATGAATTCTGAGAATGGAAATGGCATGTGGAGCATGTAGGCAAACATTTCTCTTGACATAAAAGTGCCACTCACTTAATTGCCTTCCAGTTACAGTAATTATATTTTACAGCATTTCTATCTTCCTAGTCATAAGATTTTAAAAGATTTTACTACAAATAAAGCATTTTAGGAAATGCAGAATAGAGCAAACACTGAAAATTATAATAAAGCTTTCAGAGAATAGGTGCAAGCTGTGACTCATAACAATCTCTACTATGCATTTTATTGCTAATAACTTGAGAACATTTAAGTTCTTTACGTGGGAAGTTTATCAGGGCCATAAATCACTACAGCAACTTAAGTGCACCGAGCAATTTACAAATAAGAAAAAGAATAAGTATGTCCCAAATAAGGCTTTGCAAAGAAACCACTGATACAGACACAACATGGGTGTATGGTAAAATATCAAGCCAGTCAGCTGGGATGTTTTAAAATCTTATTGGGAATATTTCCATAATGTACTCTCTGGGCTGGATCCGATGGATGACTTTGTGGGAGGTGATTCAGGAAAGAGAAAGAGCTAGGATCTCAGGAGATCAAGTAAACTTTTACATTTGGTTCACAGTCTGAATAACTAATGTCCTCTTGTTTCTCTGTTATTACCCCAAAAGCCTCAAACTGTGTCCCCACTTCACATCTAGTAAGCCCTTCCAGCAAGCTTCAGGCTGCTCTAGACAGATGAGCAAAACAAGTCCCAAGAGAGTTCTAATAAGTATCCATGCACTCTCTGTCTTGGGAAAAGAAAGAGCCTAATAAAAAGGGCATGTTGCATTTCCCTAAGTTTCTATTAGATAAAGGAGAGGATAAACATCATACAACATAGTCATTTGTGGACCAAGATAGATAGTAAAACTACATACAATTTCAACCTATGGGGCAGTCTCTTTGAAGCTTATAGTGACTGACTCAGGATTAATGTTCATGGTTTCAAATTTTGTTCTTTATGTGAGCTCATGAACACATTTGCAAGAGAATTTCTCTCCCCTCAAGGATTTTTTCCCCATAAAAGTACAGAAGTGGTACTAGAGTAGATTTAAAATTATTCCATGTTAGATCCTTGTCTGTTTGCAAAGTGTGAATCATAAAGTGGATTTTATTGTTCTAAAAACTCTTTCGTAACTATGAAATTGTGACCCTATTATTGGGTTAAGTCCATTTTAAGCTGGGACAGGTCTCCCATGGCATGCAAGACATCCACATAAAGGAAATATCAAACAAAAGGACATAAATAAGTAATTTCCTTAATTCCTTGTGTATTTTTAAATCGAGAGGCTAGCAGAGGACAGTTAATACTTGAAGCAGAAATTCAAGTCATAAATTGTTTTTTGCACTCTTGTTTTTGTTGAGAGCTCAAGATTTAATTAGAGCCTTGAAGAGCAGCAGGTCTTTGTTTCTGTAAAGACAGTCCTCAAATAAGTCATGGGATGAATTGGATTTGCTTCTTTCTTTTCTCACTTCTTCCTTTGCCCACACAATAGCCCCTGTGTATTTCCAAATTAAGCAATGGGGATTCTTCCTACCCACTTCACCCATTTTTTCCCTCTTCTCTCCTTATCAATTATAATGCTCAAGGATCCCAGAGCACAGACTCAGGACATGCTATAACCTAGAGACCTTGAAAAGTGGGGAAAAAAACCAGACACCGGGTTTTTCCTACACAAAAGGGGAAAGAAAGTAAGTCATTTTTGTACCCACTCCACCCATCATGCTTAATGAAAACATACACACACACACACACACACACACACACTACACACACTACACTGGATGCAGACAAAGATTTGCAGACCTCCTTCTCTATTATACCTGAATCTTCAGTCAGCATTACAGAATGTGCTTCCATAAATATTATTTGGATATAGAAGTGTTCTTTTGGGGGGGGGGGGTTTAGGGCAGAGTTCTTATCTACTGTGGATAGTGATTTACCACAAACTAACTGACTTGAAGAAGCATTTGCAATCAAATTAATAAATTTAAATGGGTGGGAGAACTTGATGGATTCGTTTATTTTCACTTTAACAAAAATTCTTTGAAGTCAAAGGAATTGCACTAGCCCTCAATCTGGTCCCTTTTTGCAAGGCTAAATCCAGCATCCAGAGATAGTGGTGATCAAGAGGAGATTAAAGGCATAGATGTCCCTGGACAAATGGAAGGATGGCAGAAATTAGGGAAGGGTCATGAAGAAAAGGTAACTGCATATTTCAGTTATCCCTTCATTTACTTTTCATGACAAAATTGGCTTTTCCAGTTCATTAGGAATTTCCACTAGTGCCTGATGTCTCCTCTATTTCCCTTTGGTTCATTTTATCACTTTAATTAATCAATTAAAAAACATTTATTAAAGACCTACTATGTGCCAGGAACATTGTTAAATGCTAAGCACTTCTCATTAAGAGAGGAAAATAAAAAAACTCCTTGGAATATTCAAGTAATATAATCTTCAGAAAGGCTTTCCTTTCCAGTTTTGTTTTCTCTGAGAGTGAAAAAGAAAGAGACAGGGAGGGAGAAGGAGAGACAGAGAGGGGGAAGAGAGAGACAGACAGACAGAGAGGAGAGAGAGAGACAGAGAGAGACAGACAGAGGGAGGGAGGAAAAGAGAGGAGGGAAAGAGAGAGAGAGAGAGAGAGAATTTTATTTTCTACTCAAAATGGAATCTTTGAATCTGAGGACAAAAAAGCTAGAGATGTGCTTCATATGCTAGGAGCTCTCACAGATACCTGCTAGTTTAACATATCATACATGATTAAAGGAATAAAAACACAAGAGATGATCATCTGCAGCCCTATCAATTGTGATGTGATTATTCTTTTAGAAATTTTTTTGCAAGTACCTCAGACACATTCTCAATCATCCCATACATTTGTGACTAACTTTGTTAAAAACACTCCATCTCCTATAAATGCTAAACTCAAGTTCCTCAGTCTCATCCATACTATGTAAAACATTGACAAGCCTACTACAATGTCAGTCATGTGGGAATGGTTAGAGAGGGAGGAAGATGGCCAATAAATGTGGATGGTGAAAAATGGCCTAATGAGATGTAAGTAGGGCACAGCTCTCTTCTCACTACCCCAAATACACAAGGAAAGTACTCTGATCACAGAAAAAATATCAAACAGGAAATAAATTGAAAAACTATCACAAGGCAATTTTTTTATTGTTGATATAGTCTGTTTTCATGTTGCCTAGATTTATCCCTGTATCTCTCCTGTTCTCCCTTCCACAGAACCATCTCTTATAACAAATATGTTGTAAAAGACAAAAAGGTTAATAAGAAAAAACATTCCATAAGGAAAAAATGGAAATAACTGGCATCATATGGAAAGCTTCATACCTATGTACCCTGAATGTTGCAAAGGAGCAGAGGGAAATCTCTTCTCATATCTCTTCTTTGCCACCAATCCATAAAATTTCATAACATTCTGTTATAACTTTTTGTTATGAGAGTTCTTTTCATTCTCCTCATTGTAGTCATGCTATATATTACTTTCCTGGCTTGACTGACTTCATGTTCTATCAGTGCCTAGAAGTTACCTGGGCTACTTTTCATTATCATGTCCACTGTTACTCCATCAGATTTATGTACAAAAATGTGTTTAGTCATTCTTTAATCATTGAGCATCTGCTTTGTTTCCATTTTTTGGTAACATGAAAAGAACTACTATAAATATCAGGATGTATATAGAATCTTTCTTATTGTTGTTGACCTCCGTAAGCACAGGAATCTCTGGGTCAGAGACCATGAAGTGCTATTTGCATAATTCCAAACTGCTTTCCAGAATGAGTGGAGTAATTCTCAGCTCCAGTGAAACTACAAAAATAACCCCAACCAACAACAACAAAAATGAAAATCTGATCTTGACCTGTTGGTTTTGGAGCTGCCATTCTCCTTGTTTTACACACTCTCTATCATGCTATGTTGGATGTTGTCAGTACCATGTCCCTTATGGGCAGCTGTAGTTCTAAGTACTGATTGCTGTCATTAACCCCTGACAGTGAATGAGAAGACATCTGTTCTCAGGGTACGTTGAGGTCTATGAATGAGAAGAGCTTTTGGATTCAAGATGGAAGAAGTCAGACAACAATATAAGAGGGTGGAATATATAAGGAAACAACTGCTAAGAGACGTGGTCCAGAAGTAGAGTGCTGGTTACAATGATTTAATATGATAAAGCAGGAAAATGGACAGCAAGCATGAAATAGCTATAAAATATTGAAGGAAAATAATGATAGAACACTTCTGAGGAGATACCAGTGGGAGGAGAGGAAAGTGGACACCCCCAAAGAAAGGCAATATTCTGGTGGCATTCTGAAGAGATTCCATACAAGGTTTTTGTATGAGAGAGAGATTTTGATAGTCTTTGATGATTTCAGCAGAACATTGCCAAACTACCTCCCATTTGGGCAGGATGGAGTTGGTATATACAATTCTGAGAAGGATCAATAAAGGAACATAGTTTGAAAAGGAAGAGAATCAAAAGTAATAGCATGGGAGAAAAATGAACAAGGATAAAACAGCACCCCTGATTTGAGTTAACAAGTATTACCCCTGTACTTCTGCTTCCTTCAATATTCTTGAGATGTTTTTATTTTTGAGAGTAAGGAAGAGGCCAGATTAAGAAAAAATTCATTACAATAACACATGGGATAGTTAAGGGAAATTTTTTGTTCAGTCTTCTGGAAGCCTTAATTCACATGACAGCCACTTTAAGAACAAAGAAGGAAAGATTGGATTCTAGAGGATATCATGGAAGCAGAAAGGATTAAAGTTAAGGTAGTGGAATGAAAACAGTATTTCTTAGAAATAAAATTTACAGTCTGTCATTGAAATTAAAAGAAGAGATTAAGTGGAGATAGGAAGCTTTGTTATTCATATCTGAGGTGGGAATAGGTTTAAAAAAAGAAAAGAAAAACTAAAGGAATTTTGATATGGTGAGTGTTCTAGCAGTAGACCAGGATTAGATTAATGTAAGGGGGAAAAATCACAGACAATAAGTGGGGAAAAAATGAGGAGAGGAAAGGTATTTAAGGATTTCATGGAACAAAATAGTTATTATAACCCTAAACATGAAGGGTTTTTTCTGCATAAGAAACTCATTTAAATAGAAAGAGGGAAAACAAGAATAAAATTTATTTTTCTTCAGTCAGCATAAAAAAAGGATGAGTTGTTTTCATACTTTCAGACAGGGCAACAATAAAAACCAATTTAAAATAGTGAAATTACATTATGTTGAATACACAAGAAATAATTATTTTAAAGTACATTTGGACAAAATAGCTTAGAGAAAAAATTCTTCTTAAAAACTAGGCAAATTAAGAAAAAACATACATAATAACCCACTACTGGAGAAAAATTTATTATTCTCTTCTAAGAATTTGATAAATATGACAGAAAGGCAAATAAGAAGGCAAAAGAAAAAGCTGAAAAGATTGTTGGGGAAATTAGATTTGACTTTCCTGTGGTAATTCCTTAATGGGAATTGGAATATTAGGAAATGTCCATATTTCATTATATATTACATTATTTTTACACATACAACAAAAAACTGATCATGTGATAGAACATAAAGCAATCCTGAACAAATCTTAAGACAAAATCAACACATGCTTTATTGATCATCATATGATTCAAAAGTGATTAATAAAGGAAATGTGAACAAAATATGCATTTATAAGTGCAGAAAATGTAACTATATCCTAAATAGTGAATCTAAGAACTAATCATAGAAAAAATTTTAAATAATGAATCTATTTTAACAATTACATAATAACAAGTGATTAAGTAATAAATAAAATGTCAATAAGTAGCAGTTTGCAAGTGTTACTTCTAAAGGAAATGGTAGCATTTCCAAATATATAGAATGCTGCTAAAGCAGTCCCTAGAGGGAAGTTTATGAGTCTGAAAATTTACATGTAACAAAATAGAAAAAGTAAGCAAGAAAAAATAGAAAACCAATTAGTTGCCCTAAAGTACAAAAGAAGACACCTTGAAAAGCATGAGAGAAATAGAGAAACATGAATATAAAATATTTGTATAAAAGAGGTAGTATGGCACAGTGGATGAAGAGATAGCCTTTGAACCAAAAATTAATGTCACTAAGCATTTACTAACTGGTTACTGTTATACAGACACTCTAAGATACACTGTTTAAGTCTTTCTTTCAACACAAACTGGTTGGGTGACCTTGGACAAGTCCTTTAAAATTTCTGTACCAGGAGAGGGGAACCTACAGCCTTGAGGCCACATGTTGCCCTTTAGGTTTTCAAGAGCAGCACTTTGAATACAGGGGCTGCAGATTTCCCACCCCTGTGTCTGTACCCAGGCATATGTCTATGACTATAAGTTGTAGATGAACTGCCAAATGCATGTTTTGACATAATCTCCTAATTTGAGAGTTCCCTATAACAATGCAATCTCAGGTCTGACTACTCCTCTTTTTTTTGGTGGGGGGAAGGAAGGAAAGCAAGGCAATAGGGGCTAACTGCCTTTCCCAAGGTCACACAGCTACTAAGTGCCAAATGTCTGGGATCACATTTGAACTCAGGTCCTCCTGACTCCAGGGCTGATGCTCTATTCACTGTACCACCTAGCTGCCCTTAACTACTCCTTTTTTGTTTCCTTTTCTGGATCTTAGCAGAGGTCACACCTACTAACTATGGACATCCCAAAAGGTTCTGTCCCAGACCTACTTCTTTTCTCCTTTTATACTATTTCACTTGGTCATCACATTTACTTACACAGATTCAATTATTGTGGCAATAAGGATGATTCTCAAATCTGCTCCCTCCAACTTTTCAATATCAATCTTCCTTTTGGTATCTTGAACTAAATGTCCTTTAGACATCTTAAACTCACCATATGAGAACTAAATTCATCCTTTTTCCTCCAGTAAACCTTCCTCTCTTCCTAACTTCCCTATTACTGCTGAGGATGCCACTTTCTCCCCAGTACAACCTAGGAATCATCCTCATATCTTCATTCTCTCTCACTCCTCACAACAAATCTGTTGCCAAGGTTTATTGATTTTCCCTTTGTAATATTTCCCATTTATACCTTCTTCTTCCCTCTGACTGTGTCACCACCCACATATAAATAAATACACACTCATTGTCTCATTTCTGGACAGCTAGAATAGTCTGCTGGTTGGGCTGCCTGCTACATGTCTCTTCCCCACTCCAGTCCATCCTCCACTCAGCTGATAAAGTAACTTTGCTAAAGTGTAGGTCTGATCATGACACATTCCTACTCAATAAACTCCAGTGACTTATCTATCATCTCCAAGATATAGACAAGAGACAGGGAAACAGCAATAAGTATGGAAATGGGAATGTATAGATAGAAATATGATCTATGATAAATTCAGACACATTTATACATTTATACGTTTATACATTTGTGTATGTGCTTTAGTATATATTTGTGGAGAGAGATTGTGTCATAAATAAGTGGTAGAAAGTAACGTGGAAACAAAATTTAGAAGTCAGCTTCTTTCTTTTCTACTGACATTCTATTGACATGAATGATGTTGTGTATGATTATAGCATATATATGTATATATATACTATGTGGCATTTAATTATTGTAAGACATGCTATCACAAATAAAGTCTAAAAGTTGCCAGATTGCTTTTTTTGTTATTTCATTTTACTTTGGAGTTGTTATGTGACTCATAAGCTCATATTTCAGAATCTCACACTGGCAGCAAAAGTTTCTTATCAAGAACTCTGGCTTAGTTTGAGAATCTACCTCACATTCCTTTGGGTAATCGCAAAAGTTGCTTGATAAATTCATGGATGATAAATTTGGGATTAAAATGAAATTCAGAAGGCACATAGTCCAATCATCTCATTTTACCAATGAGACTACTTAGACCCAGAGATTATGGGGATTTGTACTTCTCACAAAGGTAGCATCAGAGAAGGAGTGTGAACCCATGCCCTCTGAATTCAGAACCAGTGCTCTTTGCACTAAAACCCACTGTCTCCATAATATGTCTCCATAATATGCCTATCACACAAGGTTGTTATAAGGAGAGTATATTTTGTCACCTTCAAGTGCTATATAAATAAGTTAGCATTATTAATAAAAAGAAAAGAGTAACTATAATGAAAGATAGTGGAAAAAAGCACTCTGTTTAATACTACCTTGGAACATGTGACACGGGGCAAAGCATTAATCTGTCTAAATTTAAATCTCTTCTGTGTATAAAAGGATTTGAGAACTGAATGACGTTCTAGAATTTATAGTCCAGAGCTAACATTTTCTGACAGCCCCAAGACATTTGGTTTTTTATGATATTTTGTCCCAGTTATTTTGAGGGGGGAAAGCCCTACAGTTTTTAATGGGAAGTACTGAGAAGAAGATGCTGAGATGAAGGAGGAGGAGGAAAAGAAGAAGGAGCAGGATTAAGGGAAAGGGAAGGAGGAGAAAGAGGAAGAGGAGGAAAAGAAAGAGAAAAAGAACAAAGAAAAAAGAACAAGAAGAACAAGGAGGAGAAAGGAGCAGCCTCCAGACTTGGAAATCTCTCTCTCAGTGTTAGGAATTTTCTAACATTAGGATCTCTGAGCTATTATAAATTTATTAATAGTTTTTGTCCACTATATAATCTACAAAGAGAAAGGAACAACATGGAAATAAGTACCATTTTATGGCTTGTAGGTTTAATTCCATTGTTTGTTGCAACAAAGTACAATTCATTAAATCCCAAGCCTGAGAAAAAGAGAAGGTGGTAACCAAAGTTATCACTCTCTGAACTGATTCCATGGGAGAAGAGAGTCAAAGCCAAGAAGTTAAAGATCCACCCTTTTCTGGAATCAAGGAAGAAGGCAGTGCCAGCTGGCCCACTCTACTATTCACACCTGTCACATTTATAAAAAGAGGAAAACAGACTAGATGTATATGTGGTTGTTTCCAACCCCAAATCTTGAATTCATTCATCATTTCTATGCTAATGATTCTCACATCTACTTATCTAGTCCTGACCCCTCTGCTGACCTCCAGTCTCTCATCTCTGAACTCCTACTGAAGACCTTAAATTTAACATGATCTAGGTATCTTAGACGCCAGTGCTTTATCTGAGAAATTTATGAAATTATTTGTATTTGACCCTTTCTTATCTTATACTAGATACATTAATTTTGTTTGTGCTTTTCCATGTCATGTAGTTGAATTTTCTCTTTTCTTTTTTACTTTTTGTAATTACCTCTATGCGCTGGTTGGGAATACATCTACTATCCATACCAGTGAAAACTACAGGATTTGCTCTTCTTCCATATTTTTTTATGTTACTAACTTGAATATCAAGGTTCATTATCCATGGTGTGTATGGCATAAGATCTTTCTCTAATACTGCTTTCCAGTTTTCCCAGTGGTTTATTTTTGCCAAATAGGGAATTCTTTTCTAAGAAATTTATGTTTGGAGGTTTACTGAACACTAGGTTATTGAGTCTCATTTTTTTCTGATTCTCCTTTATCTAATGTGTTCCATTTATTTATTTTTTATTTGTTAGCCAAAAACAAAAATATTTTGATAAATTTGTATTTGTAACATAGTTTGAGGTCTGAAAGGGCTATTTCTCTTTTATTGTACTTTTTATTTATTTTCCTTGATATTCTAGATCTTTTGTTTCCCTAAATGAATTTGGTTATTATTTCATTGACTTTCGTAAATATCCCTTTCCTAGTTTGATTGGCAGCTACATTTTAAAGAAAGAGAAGTATCTATGAATTTGAGGTATGGAGGGACTGTATGCTAGGATAGCCAGTACAAAGACATGGAGAAAGGAGGTAGTAGTGTTTTATGTGATGAGTAGAAAGAAAGTGAAGAGAGTAAATTACTCTGGGATTTCTCATTGTCTTTCTTCCCACATATCCAATCAGTTGAAAAATTATGCTAATTCTACCTTCAGTACTTCTTTCATATGATAATTCCTCTCTTCACTCACTATCTCAATTCAAGTCTTTAGCACCTTTCACCTAGATTATTATAGTAGCCTGTTAATTGTTCTCCCTAGAACAAATTTCTCAACACTTCAATTAATCCTAAATATTTATGACAAGGTAATTTTCCTTAATCATTAGTTACATCACCAAATTTGACCAGAAAACAGAATGTTACATGGGGAATAATGTCCAGTAAACATGCAAAAATGGGTTGGGGACATGTTATGAAAGGCTCAAATATCTAAATGGAAGACTTTACATTTTACTTTCCAGGCTATAGGGTGCCACAAGAGTTTATTGAATAGCGTATGGTTGCTACTCACAGATGGTCATATATCTGTTTAAAGAAAAATCCTCTGGAGATTATTCAATGGGTTGTATATGTGGGATGAATAAGATTGGAAAATAATGTTAAAGATAAGTATTTGTTACACAATGTAATAAACATAACTGTAGATGTAATATTAGACTTTATGTACAATACATGTATAGGGACATACCTAGGAGATATTGTGAACCCACTACAATAAATACTGGGAAAAAAGCGACTCGCATGAATATTTTTGTTTCCCAGTGCATATAAAAATTATGTTTACATGATACTTTAGTATATTAAGTGTGCAATAGTATATTTAAAAGAAATAAATACCTTATTTTAAAAGTACATATGTTAATTTAAAAATACTTTATGATTTAAAAATTCTAACTATCATCTGAGCTTTTAGTGAGTCATAATATTTTTGCCAGTAGA
>CM053601.1:30899215-30938178 GCA_028646575.1 Pseudocheirus occidentalis | reverse complement strand
CTGCTTCCTTGCCCTCGGGGCATATTGGCCAAACTGCTTTTCCTCCCCCAAATTTAGCTTGAAAGCTTCACTTTCACTGACCTTTCTCTAATCCTTCTTTTTCCTGCCTTGATAGATGTGGAGATTGCCCCAGGTGCTGTAGATCTGCTCTCTATAGACTCACACTGCATCTTGGCTCCTCCCTACTGTCCTGGGGCCTGGCCATGGTTTTGGTTTTGGGTTGGGCTGGCCTTGGCTCCCAGCCTGTTATGATAAGCCTCTCCTGCCAAACTGCCTTCAGTGAGAGATGTGTTTTCTGTATTTTTGTGAGTTTGAGAGCCCTAAAATTTGTTTAGAGTCATATTTTATGGGTATTTAGGGTGGCTGTGTGGGAGCTGCTGTAACTTTGCTGCTTCTATGCCTCCATCTTTGCTCCGTTTCCCCCCCACCCCCCAACAGACCTTTCCTGCAGGGATGGTAAGCTGCTTCCCTGCTTTTAGATTAATTCTGAGGTTGTTTTCTAGTTGTTTGGAGGGGAATGAAGGAAGACTTCAGAGGGCTTCTTCCTTACTTTACCATCTTGGCACTGGAAGTTCCAGGTTTTTACATTATTGGCCTCTTTAATAGCTTTTCTACCACAAGTTTCCAACTTTGGAAGTGGTTTCTTTGTTTTAGACTCAGTGTCAAAATATGAATAGATGGCTCTTGGCCCTTCACTTTCCAGCATCCATGGTATTTCCCCATGTTCTAACAGTGAATCATATCTTGTTTGGGAATTGAAAGCCCAAGAAAAATAGGATTCTTATAGTTCTTCCTATGTAGTATTTCCTTGTAGAGGTCTTGTTGAACAGGAGCCACTTGACTCCACTCTTCACAAATGAAGTATAGATTCACATCTTTGAATGCTACTGGTTCCTGAAATCTAGTAACTGGGAACACAGTAGAGTTTTCTACCTATATCCTTCCCTCTTGGAGAAGAGAAGGAATTTGAGAATTTGGAGCTTCCTTATCAAGCATTTGGGTCAAATCTTCCACCAAGGTTACTACCTCTTCAACAAATTTTTGTATCTCTTTTCCCATTTGGCCAATTCTACTTTTCAAGGCATTATTCTATACATTGAATTTTATGCCTTTATCTTTGGTTTATTCTGTTTCGTAAGGTGTTATTTTTTCTACAGGTTTTTTTGTGCCTCCACCCAGCTGTTGACTTTTTTATGTTTTCCTTGCATCATTCTCATATCTCTTCCTTATTTTACTCTACTTCTCTTACTGTATTTTTAAAAATGGAGTTTTCCTTAAAATGTTGAGCAGTATCTATCTAAAATGAAAAGTAAGGATTCTCACTCTTGCAATAAATTTTAAACTTTTCAAATAGAACAGCATAAAATAAGGTTGTCCCTTATTACCATTATTATTAAATATTACTTGAGAAATGTGAGCTATAGTTATAAAACATAGAAAGATATTGAAAGAATAAGCATAGATAATAAGGAAACTAGAAAGTCAACTAAAATAATGAAAAATTAATAACTTTAGCAAAGCTATGGAATAAATTTATAATAATCATCAACATTTTTGTTTATTTAAAGTAACTACAGACAGTGTTAAATACTTCAAAGTCCACCTACCAAGACACACACTTACCATAACAAAACACTCATCACACTAATAAAGACAGAACTAGTTAATCGGAGAAACATTAATTGATCACTTACAGGCCAAGCCAATATGATCCAAATGGCAATGCTACCTAAATTAATTTGCATATCTAGTGCCATAACAATCAAATTATCAGAGAATTATTTTATAGAGCTAAAACAAAATACCACAATTCATCTGGAAGAACCGAAGGTCAAGAATGTAAATGGAATCAGTGAAAAAAATAGGAACAAAGGTATCTAGCTAGCAGCTAAGCCATAATAGTTAAAATAATTTGGTACTGGGAAAGACAGAATTTTTCAGTGGAAGTGATTAAGTACACAAGATACAGAAGCAAAAAAACACAGTAACCCTCTGTTTGATAAATTCAAAGATCCAGACTTTTCAACAAGATTTCAGTATTTGCCAAAAACTTCTGGGAAACTTGGAAAGTTTTCTGGCAGAAACTAGTCAGTGACCAAGCATCTTTCACTGTATGTTGAGATAAGCTTGAAATAAGCACATGCTTTAGAGAGAAGGGGCGATATTCTAGGAAAATTAATTGAACATAGAAGACTTCATTTTTTTGTCAGATCTATGTATATTGGAAGAGTTAATGACCAAGAGATAGCAAGATTTATGAGAGATAAGACAGATAACTTTTTATAACATTACATTTAAAAGAGTTTGCATTAACAAAAATCAATGCAACTAAAATGAGAAGAAAAGCAGGAAACTGGAGGGAAAAACACACCTGTGCAGTAAGTTTTTCAGATAAATTTACATTTCTAAAGTGTATTGGAAATTGAATTAAGTTTATAAGACTAAAAGCCATTACCCAATTGACAAATTGTTGAAAGATATGATAAAAATTTTTTGGGTAGAATGTATCTTTCTCCTGATTATTCCTTTTTCTCTTTCTAACCTACAATCTTCCCTTATACACATGCTATTTTCCCTATTAAAATAAAATCTAGTTAATGCCTGTTCTTTAGCAACCTATTTAACTTTCCATTATCACTTTTCCTGTCCCTTTTCAAAGTACTCTATGTCTTCCCTTCATTTCAACAATTCCACTCAATTCTCATGTTTTAACATAGTTGATTTCTTACCCAGTTGCTGGCCTTCAACTGAAATATGATACAGAATACCATAGGATAGCATAGGATAGGATATAAGAATAGAATAGCATAGTTAAGCATATCATATGTGCTTGACAAATTTTTTTATTAATTTAGAAATCAGTGTCTTTCCACACTTTGGATTTTCTAGAGCTTCCAAAATAAAAATACAAAGAAAATTTTAAAGTTCAAAATGGGTCTTTGTTTAATTAGAAGTAATTTTTGTAAATGCAAAAGTAATGTTTCTGTCATTTTCTATTTTTGAAAATAATCTGTTATATTTCTCCTATAAATCACCAATACCTTTTATTTCAGTTCTTTAGTCTTTGCATATCTTTTAATATTCTAAATCTCATTTCTGGTATATTCTTAGGCCTGTTATTTATTTTGTGCATTTGCTGTACAGCAGAAGAATACTGGCTACACATTAAAAACTCTGCAGTTTTTACCAAGCAATTTTAAGTGTAATTTTTAAAAAGTAAATGTGTATTCATGATACCTATATAAACATGAACATAATTCTGTCATAGGCTTATCAATCAATATGAATTTGTATAAGCATACATTGAAAGGGAGTATGATG
The DNA here is from genome assembly GCA_028646575.1 of Pseudocheirus occidentalis. Classification (NCBI taxonomy): domain Eukaryota; kingdom Metazoa; phylum Chordata; class Mammalia; order Diprotodontia; family Pseudocheiridae; genus Pseudocheirus; species Pseudocheirus occidentalis. Next base: position 30,934,857 of record CM053601.1, on the reverse strand, counting down.
TAGTGTATAAAGGGGATGCCATGGATTCTGGAAGACCAGGTTGTAATTCATAACTCTGAACTATCCTGATGTGAATTACAAATTTGTGTAATTTGTGCAAAGTTTTATGTATCATTTTTTTAAATAATGACGTTCAGTTTTTGATTTGTTATATCCTTTTGGGATGTAAAATTTTCTTTGCATTTCCTGTCTTTACATTCAATATGTTTTACTTGTATTGATATCATGATTTTTTTTAGCATTACTGCTTTTTGTTTTTCTTTCAAATTGCCTTTCATTTCCATGTATTTGAATTTTCAATAAATTACATTTTCCTTTGTTTCTTTGGTGAGATGTCATCGTGGGTTGACATTTTTCTATTCTATTATTTCCACTGTGCAGTTAAAAATTTTTCCTTGACAAATCTTATTTATTTTTTAAAGAATTCTGGAGCATGCTGCTGTGGCTTGATGCTTTCTTAGAAATCCACAGGTTCTTCTGCCTCATCAGGAGTTGATTATTTTTTTTCTTTGTCATGTAATATTTATTTAGACCCTTAACTGCTCTTGAAGCTATATTCCATTCTATTATCATTAAGTTCCATATTGAGTTATTTTCTTACATTGGACTTTTTTTCTGACTTTTCTTTTTCCTGAGAGCTTTGGTAATTTCAACACCCACCTTCTCTCTTTTCCCCTCTTTCTCATCTTCTGACTCTTTTCACAATCATCTCAGTTTCTTCTCAAGTTTGTCAATTCATGGTTCAGCCAGCTTTACTCTTTTTCTCATTTTATTTTATTTTATTTTGGAGAGGGGACAGAATTGGCCCCGTCTGGATACTTGTACTTTTGTAGTGCTCCATTGCTATAAATCACTCTGACTAAAGTCTGCTGCAGTAAAATTTGATACTACATTCCTCTCCTGGTTAGAATATACTTGTGTCTTTTGGTTATCTGTTGGTTTAGGAGGAGGTAGAAGTAGAATTGAGTTCTGTTGCAAGCCTATAGGTTAGCTTTTTGCAGCTCTGCTCTTGTAGTAGAGGTTGTTCTGATTGCCAAAGGAAGAGATTAGTATTTAACCTTCTCTGCTGTTATGTCATCATTTTAAACCTAATTTTGGATATTCATGTACTATTGTTGTTTTTAAGTTTTGTCCAGCTCAATATGACCCCATGGCCTTAGTCCACAGGGTTTTCTTGGCAAAGTGAAGTGGTTTGTCATTCTCTTCTCCAATGTGTCCTCAGTTTACAGTTGAGGAATGGAGGCAAATAGGGATTAAGTGACATGGTTACATAGCTAGTAAGTCTCTAAGGCCAGATTTCTAAATTTTTAAATATATTTTGAATTTAAATACAAAAAACAAAGAAAGTAAGGAATATTTTCATGTACATAGTACAACACAGAAAGAGAATTCAATATAAGAAACTGAATTTCCATTGCAAACTGTTTACTTAAAAAAAACTCTATGTACTAAACACTACACATTGTTTTAAAAGCCACTACACTTTTCTGTGTTTCATTCCAAGTTTTCTTTTTCTCTCTACTATCTACTTTTTATTATTATTTTTCTTCTTCTCCTACACCTCACTTTAGAGGTTACAATTAAACACACACATATACTATACATGCGAATATATGTATATGCATATGAGTATATATGTGTATGAATATATGTGTATATATATGCATATATGTATGTGTATAAATATGTATACATATATATGTAAAACTATACTATTTATACTTCTATTTATCAGTTCTTTTTCTGGAACTAGATACCATCTTTTCTCATAGGTCCTTTGTAGTAGGTTTGAGTATGATATTCAAGATGCATTAGTCATTCAATGTTATTCGTAGGGCAGTATTTTTGTTACTGTGTACACCCTTCTCTTGGTACTGCACGTTTCACTTTTCATTATTTTATGCAAATCTTTCCAAGTTTTTCTAAAATTAACCAGTAAAATAGAGAAAGAGGAGACTAATGAATTGGGTATACAACTGAATAAATGAGAAAAATTTAAAAAACCCTAAGATCCCTATTAAACACTAAATTAGGAATCCTAAAAATTAAAGGTGAAATTAATAAAACTAAGTGTAAAACCCCATTGAATTAATTAATAAAAATTAGGGGTAGGTTTTATGAAAAATAAAAGATAAATATTTGGTTACTTTGACTTAAAAAAGAAGAAAACCAAAGCACTAGTATCAAAAAATGAAGAGTGAATATACCATTAACAAAATGGAATTAAAGCAATTATAAGAAGTTATTTTGCTCAATCATGTGTCAATAAATTCAGCAATTTAAGTGAAATGGAGGAAAGTTAACAAAAATTAACTGCCTAGAATAGCAGAGAGGAACTAGAATGTTTAAATAGACCCATTTAGAAGAAGGAATAGAAAAATGAATTTAAATTCAAAATTAAAAAAGCACCAGAACCAGAGATATTTACAAGTGAATCCTATGAAACATTTATAGATCAACAAATTCCAATATTAAATAAATTATTTGAAATAATAAGCAAAGAAGGGATTCCTCTAAACTCCTTTTATGAAGCAAGAATTTAAGATAATTCATTATTTGGTAAAAACTGTTGAGAAACTGGAAAGCAATATGGGAGAAATTGGAAAGAGACCAATTCCCTACTATTTACCAAGATAAGTTTAACATGGATACATTACCTAGATAGAAAGAGAGCTATTATAAGATTTGAAGTACATGGAATATATTATTTATCAGACTTATAGGTAGGTAAATGATTTATGAATGAACAAAAGATAGAGAGCAGAGTAAGGTATAAAATGAATATGTGTGAATGAATGAACATATGTGTGTATGTGTGTGTGTATATATAACAAATGTAGCCAAGATCAGAAGCAGAAAATGGGGAAACATTTTTATAGACTACTTCTCAAGTGAAGGTCCCATATCTCAAATACATAAAGAATATGAGTCATTTCCCAATTCATAAATGGTCTAAGAACAGGCAGTTTTCTCACAAATAAATCAGAACAATTTATAGTCTTATGAAAAACTACTCTAAAACATTCTTCATTAGAGATATGCAAATTAAAACAAACTTGAGATATCATCTTACACCTACTAGATTGGCTAAAATGATAGAGAGGAAGTATGAAAAAATTGTGACACTGATTTATTGTTGGTGGAATTGTTAACTTATCCTACCATTTTGGAGAACAATCTGGAATTATTCACAAAGAGTCATTAAATTGCCTTTGACTCAGCAATGCCGCTACTAACTCTATTTCCAAAGATGATTAGGGAAAAAGGAGAAGAAGCTATATGTTCTAAAATATTTATAGCAGTTCCCTTTGTGGTGGGAAAAACCTACAAACTGCAGAGATGCTTGTCAGTTGGGGAAGGGTTGAACAAGTTGTGGCATATGATTGTGAGAGAATACTACTGTGCCATAAGAAATGATGAGCTGAGCTCATTGATTTTAGAAAAAAATATTAGTAGATTTACATAAAATAATGAAGAGGGAAATGAGGAGAACCAAGAGAATATTATATATAGTAACAACAATATTGTTTTAAGAATAACTTTGAGCAAATAAGTCATTTTGACTATTATAAATACCCAAATTAACTACAAAAGGACATAAAAATATGCTATCTGCATCCAGAGAAATAACTGATAAATAGAATTATGTATAGAATGATTTTACACATGCACACACACACATACACATACACATACACATACACATACACATACACATACAAACCCGCATGCACTTGTGTCTAATGGTAGCCATCCCTAGGGTTAGGGGAGGGGAAAAAAGGGGAAAAAAAGGAATTTACAAGACAATTTTATAATATATATATAAAATGAATAGCAAATTTCAATAATATAATTGGAGTTTCATGTGCAAACATCATTTAAAAATTATGCTATATTATGGAAATGATTGTTTATTCCATAAATTAAAAATAAAAAATAAAGTCTACCAACTCATTATTTCTTATACCACAGCAGTATTCCATCACAATCACACACTACAGCTTGTTTAGCCATTCCCCAATTGAAGGGCATCTATCATTTTAGCTGATCTAACAGATGTAAGATATCTCAAAGTTGTTTTAACTTGCATTTCTTTAATCAATAATGAATTAAAGAATTTTTATGAGTATATATGGTTTGAGTTCTTTGTAAAAGAGTTTTTTCCCCTTTCCTTTTAACATTTATCAAATGGGGAATGACTTGATAATGCCAAATTCGAACTCAGATCTTCCTAGCTCCAGGGTCTGTGCTCTATCCTCTGTACCACCTAGAGAAACATGAACTTTATCTATTTCTCATAATTCATGATTTGGAGAGGTTTGTATGTTAATTAAAATCAGAGAAAAATATCTAACTGTATCTTATTGGTCATGTTAGTACTCTAATTGTAGCTATAGTTCTGGGTAAATTTAATGACATCAGTCAATGGAAATACCACATTATTTATATCACATTAAGTTTTTTAAATTTTTTTTGCAAGGAGGAAGGCAGTGCTTTTGGGAATAAGGGACTTGCACAATAAAGACACAAATGTTATGTATCTGAGGTTGGATTTGAATTCAGGTCCTCCTGACTCCAGGGCCAGTACTCTATTCACTGCACCACCAAGTTGCCCCTTAAGTTTTTTTAAGCTTTCTTAAGTGTACTTTTATTAGATAGAGGAGTGTGGAATGATGGACATGCTAACAAACACAGTGCTGTTGTCTGTTTTGCTTCTTTTTCTTTGTTACAAAGGAAGAGTGGGTTGAGTATAGTTGAAAATAACATTACATCATCATTAATATTTGGAGAATAAAAAAAAGAAAGGAAGTAAGAAAAAGAAAAAAGAAGGAACAAAATTAAAAATAAAGGGAGGAAGTGACAAAAGGATGGAGGGATGATGGAAGGAAGGAAGGAAGGAAAGAAGGAAGGAAGAAAGGAACAGTAAGAGAAAGGGAATAGGAATGGGAAAGGGAAAGAAAAAGGAAAGGAGGAGGAAAGAGCAAGAGGAAGTGGAATCAAGAAGATTCCATGCCTGATATTTCCAACTTTATGTGAGCCTCTAAAATGCAAACATATAGGGGGAGGAGAAGGTAGAAAAAAGGAGTCTAAGGGAAGGGAGTGGTGATGTTGAGCCAAATGAAAGATGGTGGTATTTTCATATGGATTCACTTCATTCCCTTTTCCAATCACACAACTGAATCATAGAGCTCTCCATATAGTTTACTTCTCAAAGTTTGTCCCTGCCAAAGGTACTAGATAGGTTCTCAATCCAGTTTCAGTCATATAATTTGTTGTCTGATCATTAAATCCTTCATAACTTATACGAGTCATTCAACTAGGAATCACCGGTTATGTTTAATATTTCTCTCAGTGATGTACGTATAAGTCTCCCGAATTATTTGTAACCTTTAATATTTATAAATATACATATAAAAGTGTGTTTTCTTAATTAACTACTTATGTTTATCTGCATTTAAGTCATCAGCCTGTAAGTAAGTAATTTACCCTGTCTTGGTCTCAGTTTCTCATCTGTAAATTGTAGGGTTGGGCATTTTTCTAAATGATCTTGGCTGATTTTTGTCATCACTTAGTAAATGAATTCAATGTATAGTAATTCCCTAGAAAACTTATTGACATTTTATCTCCTAGGGATTTAAATTCTCACTGAAAATTTCTGTTCCAGCTTTCCCTAAGTCCATCTTCTTTCTATTCATAAATGGTATATTTGATGGGAGGAATGCATATATCAGGTTGCTCCACAGGTTAATTCATAGTATAATTCAAAATAGTTTAAGAACAACACAAAGGTCAATAAATTTGCCAGTTAAAGGTACAGCAGAATTATCTAAGTGATTGTTTCATTCCTCTGAGAGACATAGTATAATGTAGGACAAAGAGAACTTTATTCACCTTGGCCCGACAGAGGAGTAGGACACATTACATAATATGTTCCTAATATCTAACCTATATTTTTGCCTTCCTTAGCTTCCAGCCATTGCTCTTTGTCCTTCTGTCTTTTGAGACTGAAAAATTCCATTCTTTCCTTTATATTGTTACCTACAAGGTATTTATAGATTGTTATGCCCCTCTTCAGTTTTCTCTTTTCTAGGCTACATGCACTTAGTTTCTTTAATCTCCTTTTACACATTTTATCACTTATTCTCTAGCCATTTAATCCTTTCTCTTTTATTTTGGCTTTTCTCAAGTTTTCCTGTAAACTCCTAAACTTTACAGAAAAAAGTACTATGTAAAAGATTAAAGAACCAATTGTCCCCAGTTCTTCAAAGATCCTGAAAACTATCTTTTCCTTTGCTGTGTTAAAACCCTCGATCAGTTTTGTAGAATGGTTCCATGGAAAACATGTTAAATTTGGAGTCAGCAGACTAGGATTTAAATCCGGGTTCCCCAATTCTGCTATTTACATTCTGCTTGACCCTGGGTAAGTAATATGACCCATCTTGGTCTCAGTTCTTCATCTGTAAAGTGAAGGGTTGGGCATTTTTCTAAATGCTCCTGTCTGATTTTTGTCATCATGGAGTAAACGAAATCAATGTATAGTAACCCCCTAGAAAACTTACTGACATTTTATCTCCTAGGGATTTAAATTCTCACTAGAAATTTCTCTCATAGGTTTCCTGAAGTCCATCTTTCACCCTTGTGGGAACAAAGATCTCAGTCCCATTTATGGTTTGGGAAATATTATGGAGAACTGAATCATCAAATATAACAAATTGAGCTATGGAACACCTCCATCCCCCAAAGTTTCATTGCCCTTTAGAATCAACTAAGTCTTACAACTCTTTCAGAAGTACAGATATTTCATTATTTCAATCATCTCACTAACAAAGAGCACCAAGCTGAAATATAAAGTCACCTTTTCCTTGGTAATACAGACAAGGAAAGGGCTTAATTTCTGATAATAAAAACTGATAGAAATCCTTAAAAAGTTCAAATTCAAAGTGATGGTAGATAATGGTATGTGATTTATTTAGTTAAGTGTGAACTGGATAAGTTCTTTGTGATTTGAGGGGGAAAAGGTGGGAAGAATACCCCAATGATGAAATATTATGGTAGTAGGATACTTCATTAAAAAAAAGCCACAAAGGGAAAAAAATACAAGTAAAAAGATTGCAGTAGACAAAGGAATGAAATTAACACAGAGAGCTAAGTATCATCCAGTTAAAAGAGATCGTATTAAAAATGAACTTCACCATTGGTCTTACACTAACTGGAAATTTCATCTAATGCTCATATTCCCCACCCAAAACAGGTTACCCACATCTATTTGTCACCTAGTGTGTGGAATGCTAGGGTTTAGAATATGGAAAAGATTACGAATATCTCCTACTCCAATCACCTCATTTTATATATAGGAACAATTTGGTCTAAAGGGATGAAATCGACCTCTCAGGATAACACAGGAAAGTAATAGTCTAGCTGGGACTTGAATATTGAACTCCTTCTGATATATTCAATGCAATTTTCATTTCAACGCGATGGTTCATCTTATTATTTTCTCAAACTCCATTTTCAGTATCTGATATGCTGATCTGTTAGTTAATTCTACTCATTATCCCTTTTAAAATTTATTTAATTGTCAACATTTCTAACAGAACACAACCAAGTGAGAACTTGGAAAATGTCACTATGATTCAGATCTCAATTAATTGGCCCAGTGCTTAAATATAATTTCTTCGTATTTGTGACTTGGTAGATTTTCAATTAATTTGAATCAAATTAGTAGTCCATCCTTGTTAACATTTACAAAATAATTTGTAAATTACTCAAATTATATGCCTATAGTACCCAAATTAATCTGATAATTTTCTCAATTATATATAATTTTCTTAATCAATCTTTGGTTGATTCTTGAGCATGTCCTTATATGCTCTTTTAAAATATGTATAGAAAAAACAGTACATTTTCACTGATTTTAAAAAAAGCATTTAAAGTTTATAAATAGTTGTGTGAAATATAGTATAAACACCACTGAAGCAGGAATCCAAGGTGTGAATTCTAGCTCAGATTCTTCCATTTACTGATTTATGACCTTGAGCAAGACATAACATTTTTGAAAGCAGTAAATCTAGTTCAATGTAAAGCAAAATTATTAATGAAAGCTTTACATTATTCTTTTATACTTCTCACATGAATGCTAATAATTACTGTTTGTAATTATTTATATGATATTTTTTATATTAAATTTCTGCAACAGATTTGTTGTGATCAGTTTGTCATGTTTAAAAAGGTGATGTTAAAGATTAAAGAAATGAGAAAAGATAATCAGGGGTATACTTTTAATTAATTAAGATAAGCAGGAATATTATTTTCAAAGTTTATTCAAATTGTTCATTTCAAAGTTTAATTTCCATTTCAAACTTAGGTGGATTTCCTTAGCTGTATTCTCTCTCTCTCTCTCTCTCTCTCTCTCTCTCTCTCTCTCTCTCTCTCTCTCTGACTCTGTCTCTCTGTCTCTGTCTCTCTCTGACTCTGTCTCTCTGTCTCTGTCTCTCTCTGACTCTGTCTCTCTGTCTCTGTCTCTCTCTGACTCTGTCTCTCTGTCTCTGTCTCTCTCTGACTCTGTCTCTCTGTCTCTGCCTCTCTGTCAAAATGGAAGAATTTCTTATCAAGTTCATCTATTACTGGTACAGATTCATGCCCTAATTTCTCTTTCCTACCTATCACAGAGTGTTTTACTGATTTTTCCTCACTAAGTAAGTGATTTGTCAAGATCAAATAGATGGTGTAGAATTATCTAATGTCTGAAATTGTCAGAATGTCTTTTAGGGGGCTCCATTGCTTGTACGGGTAAAATGGACTAGCTGATTATTAGTGCCTCTCAAAAGTCCATGTCAATGATCTTCCTGTTTAATTAAAGGATAACTCTTTGTTCAAATGCATAACTATTTAATTTTCTTCAAATACATATTTACTATCTGTTACTCCTCAGATACAGCTTTGTGATCTAGATAAACAGGGAGGTGAAAGGAGCTATTGATTGAATTTCACTCTCATCATGTGACACAACTTTTAGTTTGGTCTGATCCCAGTTAACTTCCTTCTGCTTTTCCCCTTTCAATCCCAGGGATTCTGAAACCCTGGTTGTCATTATTCAACTTCTGTTTCCTATGGCCCATTTCATACTCCCTTATTCCTCTTTTTCTCAAGCCAATCTGCAATCTCAGATTTTAAAGCTTTAAAGCTATCCACCCCTTCTACTGGTCCCCTCTGGAAGGCCTACTTTGGAAGAAACGAATGTGATTTTATCCAAAATTTTTTCCTTTCCCACAGTTTCAGCCTTCTGAGTCACTAATACCTAGTTTTCCTATGATGACATTGGCTCCCAGGTTACCCTTTCCAGTATCTCAGGTGACCCTCTTACACACTTGTTTCACTTCATTTTTCTGTATTCGTTCATGCAAGTGAGAGAATTGAACTACTTCTTGCTTCCCAATGCTATTTCTAAGCTTTTACTCTACTACCATCATTCAATAACCTCTCCTCTATTGTGTTTCACTCAATCCTTGCTTTCCATTCAATGTAAATTCTGATACCTGTTGTCTATCAACCTTCAGGCTGCCCTTCTTCTTTCTTCAATGGGTCTAGTGTCTGACTTTCTTCCCCAAATCCTGACTTCTAATGCTAACCTTAACCCTGTATAAATACTAAAACTCCTTCAGTCACCCTAAAACCCAGCACCTCAATTCATTCATTTTCTATGATTTTCTCCCCCTACTCCATTGCAGCTACACATAGATAATTTTACCCTTTACCTTTTGAAAATGTTCTGTTTGATCACTGTCATTTTATCTCCCCATTGCTTTACAACCCTTAGCCTTTTTTCACTCTCTCTGTGACTTCCTCATTCCCTCAGTATTTTCCTAGGTCTCCTTGAAATAATGGCTATACCTTCCTCCCTTTCACACTGTTTTCCTTTTTGGTGAACTAGGTCAAATCTTCATATTCTTCTTATGTTGAACCCCTTGTCCTTCATTTGTTGATGTTGTCCTGAAAAACCTGAGCCTTGGATTATTCTCACCACCTACTGCTTCCACTTAAATCCATGTGTTTCTGAATGAAGCTGGAGAAAATCATGAATCTGTGCAGATTTATCCACTACAAATTTCTGTTGCATAATCTGAATGATACTTGTACTGTCGAAAGAATAATCCTTTTATCCCTTCCTGATCAATTCATTATTACAGTTACCACAGCAGTTTTTCCTAAGTGTTCCATTCAGGGTCATTCTAAGTCAGCTTGAACTAGCTCACAAAAGCTACTTGTTAAATTTTCAAAGCATTTACACCTAGAAAAATTCAAAAACACTACATAATTGGGCTTGGTATTGTTTTCTTGGTTTCTGAACTTAAGAAAATGATGGAGATAATATTCATAATTATAAAATTATGAAATTTATAATTATAAAAATTCAAAGTGTGTATTTGTAATTTTTTTGAGAGGAGATTGACAAACATTTGACAAACATTTACCAAGATGATTTCATCCCTACATAGTTCCCTCTTCACACACACCTTTGTTTCCCTGATGAAAATTAGGCCATTTGCCATTATTTCCCTCTTCACCCCTCTTCCTTCAGTGAGATTTTGTATTTCTTTTACAATTTGACTTATTCTGATTTTAAAAAGTTATTTTCTTAATTTTTTGTTCTTTTTCCCCAAGCTGTTAATGTTCTTTCCATAATTTTCTTGCATTGCTAGCATTTTCCCCTCATTTTTTCCTCTGTCACTCTGATTTGATCAAAAAATTTTTTTCTCTTAAAAATGTCTATTCTTTAGCTCTTCTAGGAATTCTTGCTGAGCTTAGGTCCAAACTATATCTTTCTTTGAGGCTTTGCTTATAAATGTTTTCAAGTCATGGTCTTCTTATGAGTTTATGGCTTGAGTTTCCTTTCAACCATGGTACTTTTTATGGTCAGGTTCTTTTTTGGTTCTTTCTTAATTTTTTTCTAGCTTATTACTGAATTTGGTGTTAAAATTTGGTTCTACTTATACCCTGTAGGGAAGAGGGGACTCATGGCCTGTGCTTCTGGCTTTTATGTCCTACTCTTTTCACAGCTAGGTCTGGAGGACTGTAACTTTTGAAAGTTATATGATTTAGGTTTTGGTCTGGTCAATGCCCTCCTAGTCTGTGATTTGATCCTTACCTAGGTAGTCCCATGCTCTTGAGTATAATGACTTCTGTCCTCACTAGAATTGTGACCTGGAACTGGACCTGGGCAGTGAACAATGGAGATGAGAAATGGTGCCATATCTTGAACCCAGCATTAGCATAAGGATCTCTCTGGGATTTCATTCTTTCAAGTGTTAGTCTTCTTACTGACCTTGGCCATTGGGCATTTCTGGCACTGCTGTTGTCACTGCTGCTGCAACTGCTACTGCCCCCACAGCCAGTTTGGCTTCCACTGTACTATGCCAGCTCCCAGTGTAGTGCACAGATCTCTGTCTTCCCCAGCTGTCCTGGGCTGGAAAACTCCCAGTCAGAATTCAGTTTGATACGCTTTAAAAAAGTTGTTTAAAGGGATGAATTAGGAGTACTTTGCAAAGTTTCTTACTTTACTCCACTATCTTGGCTCACCTTGACTTTTCCCTTCCACCTCATGTCACATCATTCAATAGCTTTTCCCCACTATTTCCTCCTTTACTCCTGTTTCACAAGAAATGACCCTTCTTGCCTAATCCAACTCCTCTATATGCACAGTAATTCAATCTCATCCCATTTCCTCTCATATATCTCCCTCTCTATGATTCCCATGCTCTCATTTATCTTTAATCTGTCCTCATCTTTTGGCTGATTCCCTACTGCCTACATATACTTCCATGTCTCCACCATCCTTTTAAAAATGCCTTCACTTTTTCTATCCATTTCTATTGGTTGTATTTTCATTTGTATCCACCCTTTCATGAGTAAATTCACTGAGAGCAGCATCTGTAATCAATACCTCTACTTCCTTTCCTTTCCCTGTCTCCACTGGAATCACTGACATTCTTTTCTCTCTAGGTTTTTATGACACTCTAACATGATTCTCATCCTAACACTCTGACCCCTCCTTTTTCGCCTACTTTACTGGATTTTTAAATAGTTCACACTTTCTAATGGTGGGTAACCCCCAGGGCTATGTCCTGAACCATCTCTTTTTCTTCTGTTTTTCATTTGCAGATCTCATCACCTCCATGGTATCAGTTATCACACTTTCGTTGATGATTCTCACATCTATTTATCCAGTTCTAACCTGATTCTGAACGTCCAGATTGACTTCTTCAACTACCTTTTGAACATCTTGAACTGGATGGAACCTTTGTAATCATCTTAAATTGAATATGCCCCAAACTTAACTGATTATCACCCCCACCCCCAATCTCCCTCTCTTGTGAACTTTCTTAGTGCTTGGAAGAGCACCACAACCTTTCAAATTACTTTAACTGAAAATCTAGGTACCATCTTTCAGTTTTTATATTTTTTCAGTCCATAGATATAATTTATTGCTCTGTGCATTTTTAACCTTTATAGTATCCTTAATATATGCCTCCATTCCTCTCCTAGTAGTGGTCAATTAAGGGGTCTATTATTGACTATGTAGGATGGGCCTAGTGGGTCTGTAAGGAGACTTCCCTGGAAGGGGGAATTAATATTCTCTGGTTCCAGCTTATAGAAAAACTGGATAGTCAATATAAGAAAAATGAAAATAAATTCATCTTAGCACAGTCCATAACTCATGATAGATATGAATGACCTTTTAGTACTTCAGGATTTATGCCTTGAACACAGAGGGGAATTTATAGATTTAATAACCCCATTTGCAATAGAAGAGATGCAGAGTGAGATGAAGGCTCAGAGTACCGGCAGGAAGTATGATTTCAGGACTAGATGACTTCTGTTGAATCCTGTTAAAACTAGGAATACAAGGAAAGAGAATGAGAGCAGATGTGTGGACGAGAACTAAGAACTTCCCCTATAGTAAAAGACCTTATGGCTAACCCCACTACCACATGCAGAAAGTTTTTACTTTTCCATCTTTCAGCTCTGGACATTCTCTTTTTTATTTATGATCCCTTCTCTTCTCTACCCTCTGGCTTTTCTGATTTCCTTCTAGCCCTAACTAAAATCCTATGTTCTAGGGAAGCCTTCCCCATCCCTCCCTAATTCTAGTCTTTTTCCTCTTTTAATTACAATTTTTCCTGTATATAGCTGGCTTAGACACATTTGTTGCTTGTTGTGTAACTAATTGTATTGTGATTCCTTGAGGGAATGGATTGTCTTTTACTTCTTTTTGCATACTCAGTGCTTATTATGGAGCAGCTAGGCCACTGAGCTCCAGGCCTGGAGTCAGGAAGAGTCTTCTTCCTGAGGTTAAACCCAACCTCAGACACTCACTAGTTGTGTGACCCTGGACAAGTCACTTAACCCTGTTTACCTCAGTTTCCTCATCTGTAAAGTTATCTGGAGAAGGAAATGGCAAACCACTCTAGTATCTCTGCCAAGGAGACCCCAAATGGTGTCAGAAAGAGAAGGACACATTGAAACAACTAAATGACAACAACAGTAACCACAGAGTGCTTAGCATGGGCATGTAGTAACTACTTAGTAGATGTTGACCAGCAAAAATAACTACAGAAGCTCTAAAATATTTATAAATTTATCTCTGAAGATTCACTCACAAATATATGAATTCAAGTATAAAATGCTCTTTGAAGAAATAAATACAGCACTACGTAACTGGAGAAACAATAATTCCTCATCAGAGGATCAAGCCAATATAATAAAACGTGGGAAGTGAGAGGGTTTGGCAACAGCAAATACCAAACTGTACTGTAAAATACTAATATTTGAAATGGTTTGTTACTAGCTAAAGACAACAGAGGTCAGTCATTGGAATAGATTAATTATGCAACACAGGGAAACAAAGTAGCATGATGTTTGATAAACTCAAAAAGACAAGTTAGCAGGAGGACTCATTTTGACAAAAATTTATGGGCAAACTGGACAGCAGTCTGATAAAAAATGGGCTAAGATAAACACTTTACTATCAATGCCAGTTCCAAATGGATATATGGCCTTGATATAAAAGGTCCTATCATATCTCTTTGTGGTAGTAAAGAACTGGAAATTGCAGGGATGCCTATCAATTGGAAAATAATTGGACAAGTTGTGGTATATGATTGTGATGCAATGTTATTGTGCTATGAGAAATGATGAGCCCAATCATCTTAGAAAAACATGGACAGACTTGCATAAAATAATGAAGAATGTAATGAGCAGAACCAAGAGAATACTGTATATAGTAACAGTAATATTGTAAGAACAACTTTGAGTGAATAAATAATTTTGACTTACAAATATCCAAATTAACTAAAAAGAATTTATGAAATGTGATGCTATCTGTATCCAAAGAACTGATAAATAGAAATGGGCATATAATAATTTTTACATATATATGTGCATAAATGTATGTGTTTATATATTATATATATACAAATAAACATATATATGTAATATATATTAGACACAATATATATGTGTCTAACAGTAGCTATCTCTAGGGAAGAGATGGAAGGAAGAAAAAAAAACCCTGAAATGTACATGATAACTACTATACATTTAAAAAGAATAGCAAGTAATACATAATAGATTTGCAGTTTCAGGGGCAATCATCTTTTTGTTATACAATGTTATGGAACTACTTAGTTTACTATATAAATCAAAAAGAAAATAAACAAATGTAAAAAATTTAGAGGAGAAAAGGGTGATTTTATCTTTCAGGTCTACTGATAGAGGAAGAGTTTATGATTAAATAAGTGCTAGAAATGATAGCACATGATAAAATGAAGAATTTTGATTATGTAATATTAAAATATTTGCATGAAAATCTTGTGCAGTAAAGCTAGAAAGAAAAAAGTCAACTGGGGAAAAATCTCTTCAACAATCTCTAAGATTTTACAAAGAAAATATCCACAAAGAAGATGAAATCTTATCATAGTTAAGAGGAATATAGTGATTAAGACATGTTAATGTTGTTATTTGGTCTTTGTTTTTGAAGAGGATCAGTGACATCAGGGGTAGTGTATTGACTTATGTGAGGATTGCGTTAAGTGAAGCCGAGTTGCACAATATTGGCAGCGTCATTTTCTCTTTCAGAGTCATTGAGTCCAGTGGCAAGACAAAGGTCAAGACATCTCGTGAAAGCCTAGGATGTAGGAAAAAGTTTTGCACATTTGGTGTCTAACTAAGCTCTAAGTACTCCATAGCATCACTGGAACAAATTGTTCTCATCTGCCCATTCTGCTGAAAGAAGTCTTCATGTACTTGGGGTAGATATCCCCCTGCCTTACCAATGGGTGTGAGGCCTAGCAGTTATCCTCAACAAAGTTTAGCCCTTTTGCTGAGACAGTTTATTCCACTGTGGCTACTATGTATGCTACAGCTTCTTGAAACCACATCTGAGATTTGGATGATATATGCACACCAAATGTAGATGAGCAGCCTTCAACAGAGCTCAAAAAATTCTCACACCAGAGATACTAGGCCTCCTTGAGCATCCCATACACTCCACAATCCTGTATATATGTCAGAAATGCTAAAACCCAGAATAAATAAGGCAGGTAAAGGTTGTTAAGGAAAATCAAACTTTAAATAAAAGGGGTTTGGGAGAAAAAGGAATATGGAAGAAGGGACAGAAATGGGGGTAGGAGGACACTGACAAATGAAAACAGAAAGAAGATAGAGATGTTCAATTTCTATTTTGTTTCTGCTCTCTCTGAAAGTGCTAATGGACTTTTCATTGGAAATAATGATGTAAATTACTAATAGGGAATTTGATATTCAAAATAAGTAGGGAAGTTATAAGAGGACATTTAATTCTCCTTGATGAATTCAAGTAACTGGTCCAAATGAATTGAATCTTCAAGTCCTGAAACCACTGGCAGATGTGATTGTTGAGCCACTTCCAGTGAAATTTGAAAGATCTTGGGAAACCAGAGTGGTATCATAAGACTAGAGAAAAGAAAATGCCCCAGCTTTCATTTTAAAAAAGAAGGAAGAGAAAAGAGGCACTAAACGATGTCAATGAACTTGACTTAGATTTGGGGAAAACAATTAGAATAGATCATTAAATACAGAGTTGGTGAACATCTGGATAGGGAATCCATGATAACAAATAGAACAGGTCTTCATCAAGTATAGGTCATGCCAGTCTAAGATTATCTCTTTTCTTGTCATTTTCTTAAGGGGAATGTAGATATAGGATACCTAGTTTTTGACGAAGTCTCTCATGGTATATTTATGAAGATGTAGACAAGAATTTTATGTATATATGTATATAATGTAATGGATGGATTAATAAGTGGTTGGACCAGACTCAAAGAATGCTAATGGTTTACTTGCCAATGTGGCAGAAGATCTCCAGCAGAGATTCCCATTGATCTGTACTTGCCCCAGTGCAGTTTGATGTTAAAAAAAATACTTGGATATAGTATAAGTTTGCAGATGACATCTAGCTGAGATTGATAGCTGACATATTGCATAACAGAAGCAGAATTGTTATGAACCTTGACAGGCTCCAGGCAAAATCTATTAAGATGAAATTTGATGGGGATAAATACTAAGTCTTGTGCTTAGGTTAAAAAAATGACTTTGCAGGAATAAAATGGAGGAACCATTAAAATGTGATTTAATCAGTAAGTCATCCAGACTTTATCAAGTGAATATTAAGTGCCAGAAACTGTACTAAGCACTGGGGATACAAAGAAAGTCCACAACGTTGCACACCCTTAAGGGACTCACATTCTAATGTTGATCATGAAGCAAAAATAACTGTATGCACAAGATATATATGTATAAATAGAAAATAATCTCAGAGATTCACCAGTGAGATAAAGAAGCCATGAAAGCTAATACCACCTTGGGCTGCTTTAATGATATTTTGACTGTACTCTTTCCCCCTCTGAGGGTTCTGGTGACCATAGCGTAAGAAATATATTAGCAAACTGGAAAGTGTTCAGAGGAACATACACAAAGACCTTGAGTACATGTTATATGTGGATCAATGTAAGGAACCGATTATGTTAGCCAGGAGAGAAGATTCAGGTGGTACGAGTAGGGGAGCTATGATTATTGTTTTTTTCTGTCATGTCCAACTCTTCATGATCCCTTTTGTGACTTTATTGGCAAAGATATTGGAGCAATTTTCTATTTCCTTCTCCAGCTCATTTTATTTTATTTTTACTGAGTATTTTATTTTTTCACAGTTACATGTGAAAACAATTTTAAGACTCATTTTTAAAACTTTGAGTTCCAAATTCTCTCCCTTCTTCTCTCCCCACCCCTTTCCCCTTTGATAAGGTAAGCAATTTCATATAGATTTTATATGTATAGTCATGCAAAACATTGATAATAGTCATGTTGTGAAAGAAAATATAGGAAAAAACTCCAAAAATTAAGTTAAATGAAATAAAGAAAAAGTATGCTTCAGTCTGTGAACTAAGTAAATTATGTTTCGATTTATATTCAGAACATCAATTCTTTCCCTGGGAATGGATAGCATTTTTCATCATTAAGTCCTTCAGAATTGTCTTGGATCATTGTACTGCTGAGAATAGCTAAGTCCTCCATGGCTGATCATTGTATAATATTGTTGTTACTTTGTACACAGTACATTTCACTTTGAGTGAGCTCATGCAAGTCTTTCCAGGTTTTTCTGAATATATCCCACTCATCATTTCTTATAATACAATAATATTCCATCATAATCAGCTACCAAAACTTTTCAGCTGTTCCCCAATTGATGGGCATCCCCTTTGGCCCCAGAAAAGAAATGTTACTAATATTTTTGTGCATATAGGTTCTTTTCCTTTTTGTTTTTCATCTCTTGGGATACAGATCTAGCAGTGATATTTCTAGGTTCAAGAGCATTCATGGTTTTATAACCCTTTGGGCATAGTTCCAAATTGCTCTACAGAATGGTTGAATCAATTCACAACTACACTAACAGTGCATTAAAGTCACATTTTTTCCAAGTTCCCTGTAACATTTGTCATTTACCTTTTCTATCCTACTGGTCAATCTAATAGGTATGAGGTAGTACCTCAAAATTGTTTTAATTTACAATTCTCCAATCAATAGTGAGCTAGAGTATTTTTTCAAATGACTATAGATCACTGTAATCTCCATTTGAACAGTTCAGCCTCCTTACCTCCTGTGGGCTGAGAACTCCAGAAGCTTCCACTGACACTGCAGATTCAGTCCCTCATAAGGCATAATCTTGGTGTGCTGGGCTTGGGGTTGTGCTGACATGGCCTGCACTGGGCTGTGCTCCATTCTCACCAGGTGTGACATCTTTCCTGCTGATCTTCTAGGTTGTCTTTGGCTGATGCAACCCACCTTTCTTGTTGACCTTCCAGGTTGTTTTGGGCTGTAAATTTGTTTCAATATTTCTTTTTATGAGTTCTGCTGCTCTAGAATTTGTTTAGAGTAATTTTTAAAGGTATTTGGAGAGGTTTGGGGGAGAGCTTAGGTGTATCCCTCTGACTCATTCTATAGATGAGGAACCTGAGGCAAAAAGGGTTGAGTGATTTAGCCAGGTTCACACAGATAGTGAGCATCTGAGGCCAGATTTGAACTCAATACAATAAATCCTCCCAACTCCAGGCCCTGTACTCTATCCATTGTGCCTCCAGATATACTATTACTATGTTCAAGTATCTGAAAAGTTGCTGTGAGGGAAAGAGATTTTTTTTTCTGTTTTCCCCCAGAAGGCAGAACTAAAAATATTGGACAGAAGTTGTAAAGAGACCAATTTGTTTGATGTCAAGTAAAATTTCAAGCCATCTCAAGCAATCCAAAAGTGAAATTTGCTACTTGAATTGATATCTTTGAAAGTCTTCAAGCATAGACTGGAAAATCACACATTGGGTATGTTAAAGTAGAGATTCTTTGCTTTGGATTTGGATTAGATGATTACCAACATTACTTCTAACCCTCAAATTTTGTAATTTCTTAATTATTTGAAGAGCTTTTCATAGCAACTATATTACAGAGATTATGCTTTTTAAAGTTTTTAAAAATATATTATCTGATGATATTTCCTCATATCTTTTACTTAAATTATTTTATCAATTTACTTACTTTTTATTTAAACTAAGCACCCCTGAAGTGCTGCCAGTGTGAGACTTCTCACATTACTAACATTAGATTTATTTAATGTATTTGTATGCTAAAGTATTGTAAGGTTCCCTAGAAAACTTGGGTTATCTTGACAATAAGGGGTAAGATAATGTAGTAATGGCATCTGCTCTGTACTGGCCAGTCTGGTTTCTCTTTAAAGGTGCCAAGAGTCCTTCTTTGTATTTTATTTGTTTAGACTCTAGAGCAACTAGGTAAGACTTGAATCATTAGTATATCTTCCTGTGTGTCTGAGGCATACAAATCCTAGCCTATTTATTCTTTTCATAATTCCCTCATTTATGGAAATCATTATATATTTCTAATGATACATTGTCAGAAGTGGAAGGGAGCAGAATATACATGAAAAAGTGATTACTTAATCTTTAAGATCTTTTATTATTAAGCAGATTACTTTTTATTAGGTCTTTGTAGGGCCCTTGAATGCTTCTTTGTATTCTAGCACTTTTGCTTAATTAAAAAAAATTTGGCTTAAAAATGCACAATGAGGTCCCCAACTATTATACTTCTACTGGCATAGACCATCATTACATCAGTACTAGAGATTTTAATAACCTCTTTGTTAGTTTCTCTGACTCAGATATCTCCATATTTGAATTCATCTTCCACTCAGCTATAAATGTGATTTTCCTCAAGTGTGGGTTTAATCATGTCACCCCTTACTCAATAAATACTTGACTCACTGGACTCTGAAGAAATAAATGACCTTGATATTATATTTCAAGTAAGACAATATTTGTAAAATACTTAGCACAGTGCTTGGCACAGAATATGTGTCACATAAATGCTTATTCCTTTCCGTTTCCCAAAATAAAAAAAATACGTTAGCACAGTTAAGAGAGGATGGGGGGAGGTGTTGTTTGTTTTTTATTCTTAAAATGTATTAGATGCTGAGGCAGCTATCTAGAGGAAGTTATAGTGTCTAGAACCCTAGGCCTAGAATCAGGAAAACCCAAGTTAAAATCTCATTGGCTGTGTGATCCTAGACATGTCACCTAACCTCTTTCTGCTTTAGTTTTCTCAACTATAAAATGAAGAGAATAATAACACTAACTTCCCAGGATTTTGTGAATATTGAATAAGACACTATTTGAAAAGTGCTTATCAAAATTCCTGGTACATAGGGATCTTAATAAATATTTTTTCTTCCTCTAAAAAAATTGAGTTTCTTTAATCTTGAAAAGGATTATTCCTACTAAAATTTAAACTTAAGTACCTTCAGTGTTCTCTGGATGATGTGAAAGTGTAGGCACTTGTTATAACCGAGTTTACATTCATTCATTGTTCAGGATGATTTAAGTCATATTAAAATGGACTGATAAATTTTACAAGAATAGAGATAGAACTTTAATCAGTGCTAAGCATTGCTGCATTTCTGGCGCCATCAATTACTCAACTACTTGCCACTTCCCACAAGAGATCTTTTCTGACTTCCCCACTTGTCAATGCCTTCCTTCATCTTTATATTTACTTTTTATGTATTTTTCATTTATTTCTCTGTGTATATGTTGAATACAGTAAGCTTATTTAAGTGTAAAACATTTCATTTACATGTATATGCATAAAATATGCACCATTATATATGTGTGTATTTTCTATGTATCACTAATGCCCTCCATAGAGCCCCACACATTTTAGGGGGAGGGAATAGGGTGTTTTATACCTTTAATTTCATCAGAATGGAAATTCCTTTCACTGATGTAGTTTGGAAAATCTTTTGTACCTTGGAAGTTACTTGGGATGCTGAAAAGTTAAATGGCTTGATCGTGTCTGTTGAATATCTCCAAGTTAAGTTTACATTTAATCTCCAATTTAATATATTTTGTTTGTACAGAATTGTTTGAATCCTATTTCCCCCATTAAACTGTGAGGTTTTTGGAAATAGGAACTATCTTGTCTTTGTATCTACAATACTAAATATTGTTATTGGCATATAGTATACACAGAATGTTGGCCAAGAAAACCCTAAATGGATTCAAGAAGAGTTGGACATGACTGAAACACTAAACAAAATTGTTATTGTGGCAGCTAGGTCGCACACTTGAGAGAGTGCAGGGCCTGGAGTCAGGAAGACTAGTCTTTCTGGTTCAAATCTAGTATCAGACACTAGCTGTGTGACCTTGAGCTAGTCACTTGACCCTGTTTGCCTCATTTTCCTCTTCTGTAAGATGAGCTGGAGAAGAAAATGACAAAACCAAAATGATTAAACAACAAAAAGTCTGTGTTTAATAAATGCTTAGTCATTTGGTAAACTTGCTCAGAGACACCCTCCAAAGTAGGACTTCAAAACAGGACCACACCAACATAATGCTCTTCTTGACAAATAGTAGACATTGAATAAATATTTGTTGAGTCAAAATGAATTGATGCAAAAATCCAATTTTCCTACACTATCCCATACAAATCTTCCTCTATTTTTGGTGATATTTCAAGGAGTATTAATGTATGATATCACTATATAAGTCATCTTCCCCCATCCCCAATTTGGTGGTCATACATGTCTTTTATAAATTATTTCATGGCACTGTTTGTATTAGTCATCACTGATGATCGACCACATCCTATTTATACTCACCATAAATCTTTCCATTACCCTTCTTTTAAAAGCAATTCTCCTGTGATATTTGTATTCAACAAGTCATAACTATGTTGAATCATCAAGGGAATGTTAGTATTAAAGGGTTGGACTTTTGAGAAAGTGAGTAATGTGGGATTTTTGAAAGCACTGCATAATTTTCCAAATGCCTAATCTCTTCCCACTCATTTTGACCTCATTTCAATGTCCAATTATAACACATTAAAGGAAGAGATATTTGTAGTGTCATAGACCTACTCACATCATCATTGCTTTCACTAATGTCCCGAACTTTGGTTCTGTTACATACCTCAACACTGGGAGCATTCGTCCAATCTGGAGACCACAGGAGACTTGAAAAAATGCTGATTCAGATAAAGAATATGAACGAATGAATGAAGAAAGCATTTATTAAGTGCTTACAATTTGAAAAGCCCTGTGCTGGGTACTAAAGATATAAATGGAAAATTAAGACTTTCCTTGCTCCCCTTTCTTATTAGATAGAAGGTGCTATATATATGAAAGCTTTTAGCTGCAAGTCTACTGGAAAGGTCCTATGATCCTTAGGATTCAGGGGCAAAGCACATGTCAATACTTCTTCTAGAATGCATTTGCATGGATAAAATGATAACAGTTTCTGATGCTGAACCATTTGACAATGCCAAAGATGTTGATGAGATTTCCCCCCATCCTGTATCTTCCACATCTGTATATAACACCTGAGGGGGCAGGTGATACTTCTCAGGATCAAAGCTTTGAAAACTGGACTGCAAGCCTAGCTACCTCAAAGATTCTTGGCTTCAGGGTTCTACAATGTCTCCATCAGAGTCTGTGTCTGATGCTTGTCAAGGTAATAGTGCTTTGCTTTGCCTGAAACTTGCTGTTTCCTATGTCTCACATGGAGTATCTTGTTTCTGCTAGACTGATTTTCCTGTTCTGTGAGTGGCTGTTGTTTGGCAGTTGGTGGGAATAACTGGCCCCTTCTCTACTAGAGTTTTTTTTTCCCTTAATGAAGGGAGTGAGGGCTAGATAGAAGTGGGCCATGTAGCTTGGGGTGAATGAAAAAATGTTATTAATAATCAACCATTATTATTTCCTCAAACTAATATTGTATAAGATGGCACTATGAAAAATCACCTTTTAATCAGTTTCTTAAGGCCAAACATAGAGGTCTTTAGTGATTAGTCTTTCTAGATTCCTCTAATATCCATTCAACTAAATAGCAATTATTACTTTATATTTATGTCATATTTATTACTTAATACTACTTAATTACATACTTGAAATGAAAGAATATTTACCCTTAAACAGCTAGCATTCTCTCAAGGAGAACATGTGCATATATGTGTAAAGTCCCTTAGTGGCACCCTTTAGTTCCTACTACTGAGCCCCCACCCCCCATCCCCCCCCCAACTTCTACTGTGTTGTATGCTCAATTGGCATTCCAAGCAAGCACCTAAACTTCTGTTCTACCTCTTTAAAATATGTAAAGACATTCTGTGTTTCCTATTGGCCATGATTATTCAGGGGTTTGCATTGTCTAGTAATGCAGCCTTTTCATTGGTTGTTGAGACATAAAAGTTGGGATACTACATAGGATAGAAAAAGTACGTCAGGGTATCAGATTTCTTAAAAGTAACTCTTGAGAAGTCAAGATTTTAGAGCTGAACCAAGATGGTGGAATGTCTGGAAGAATTACAAGTGAGCTCCTTGGGCCCTTCGCCCCCTCCCCCCACCATGTTAGATGCTCCACAATGATCTAAAAAATGCACTAGACTCAGTTCTGATGAGGAAATCCAAGAAAAATTCAAAAGTCATTTTTTCCAGCCCTGGTCAGCATAAATCAAGAAAGAGATATACAAATCCTGGGAACAAGGTCTATCCAAGAACACTTATGGGGTGCATCCCTGTTTGATGACTGATAAAAGAAAGAGGCTGTGAACTAGAACAGAAAGTGGTGTCCAACCAACACAGAGGGGATCAGGCTTGCCAAATGGCAGAAAAGATGTAGCTCTGTCCCTTACTACACAATACCACTTCACAAATCCAGTGTGGAGTGAGGAGTGAACCTGAGTCTAGGGATGGAGTTCTAGGACTAATTATAGGTCTTAGGATGTGTGCTAAATAAGAAATATGTTTTGAATCAAGCAGTAGCTATATGGATCTGGTCCCAGGAGCAGAAATGGATTTTAATTATAATTTCCAGAGAAATCTGAAACCTGCAGGAGAATAACTGTGGAAGAAATGCCAGTCAAAAGGTGAATCTGAAGTTCTGTCACTAAATATATAAAATTTTCCAACTGGATAATAATGACTCAGTCATTCAGCAGTCTACTGAAAATCCAACCAGAACAAGTCCATAGGTATGTTGCTCTTACACAAACTTCGATGAGGAATTTTCTGAACATATACTAGGAAGGCAGTAATGAGATTTTTCCCTGGAGGAGAACACTTAAGGAAACTGAAACCTTTTAGATTCTCAGTCTGAGTGTTCTCCATGATCCTGGAATAACACAGCACTCAGTAACCATATCTAAGCAGCAGAAGGATCCAAGAAAACATAAATTCAGCCCCAGTAATCCCTTTGGAAGTACAGCGAGTTAGGACCTGAGAGAA
This sequence comes from Pseudocheirus occidentalis, assembly GCA_028646575.1. Lineage (NCBI taxonomy): Eukaryota > Metazoa > Chordata > Mammalia > Diprotodontia > Pseudocheiridae > Pseudocheirus > Pseudocheirus occidentalis. The sequence goes on along the minus strand of CM053601.1, from coordinate 30,910,490 downwards.
ATGTGGAAATCAGGATGCAGGCTGGAAGAATGAGCAAACATAAAAAAAATCCATAATAACTAGTGCTTATGGTGACAGGTGTGCTCAAGACAAATCCCCAGAATAAGAGAATGACTCCTCCAAATCTATAAGTAATGTCTCAAAGGAAGTTACTGCATAGGCACAAATCCCTCTAGAATTCTAGGAAGAGATACAGCAAGTGTTTTTTATTTTCCAAAAGGAGTTACATATAATTTAAAAAATCAAATTAAAGTGCTAAAGAATTTCTGGGTCACACAATCTAGATCTGGGTCACAGATGACTAGATATTATCTCTGATCTCAACTTCTCAAACCTTCTCAAAACAGAAATTATGTGTCAAAAATAATTTAAATTTATCAGTCTCTATTATATAGGGTAGTCATAACCCAAAAGAAGGTTTAAACAAAGAAACATGAGGTGATGACTGCATTGAGCTCATTTGGTACCTCTCCCCCAACTCTCATGCTACCAACAAATGAAACTTCAGTAGACAACTAGACAACCAAAAGATCTCCCTCTCTCTCCCTCTCCCTTCGTCTCCCTCCCTCCTCCCTCCTTGCTCTTGCTCTCCCTCTCTCTCTTTCTGATACACATACCCACACATCTCTTCACCCTTGCTCTTTGTAATATAATGGAAATATGAGCTCCAGGCTACAGAAGCCTGCTTGCATCACAAGAGTCATCTCTGTGGCAGTTCTCCAGTGATGGAAGCTTGTTGAGGCCAGACAATGAATGTCATAGCCATCTATGTTGTCACAGTATCTATATTGCAAAAAATCTCTGCAGCACAGTCAGGAAGACAGGGAAAAGTGCAGGACATATTTTGGGTTAAAATAGAAGTCAGCAGCATACTATACTCAATTCTTTTAGGCTATAAAATAAACCCTCAAAAATAAAAAGCATTTCTAAATAATAATTACAAAGCCCAAGAAACAAACAGAAAATGAAAGCCAATTCCAAATAACAACAAAATGCATAAAATATTCCCCACAGCATATAAAACCTACAAAACACAGAAAAGACCTGTAAAAATTCAGTTGCAAAGTGCTACTTAAAGAAATAAAGAAGAACCTTAACAGCTGGAGGATTGTTCAGTGTTCATGGTTAGGCTGTACTACATGAAAGCTATGAATAGCAACAGCCAAAAAGAGGCCAGACATCAGATTTCAAGAAGTCATGTAGAAAAGAAAAAACTGCTAATACTCAGAAGTGGAGGGCAAAGTGAAAATAGTCCTCCTGAGGCAAGGGTGGGTGGGGAGGACAGGAAATGGACACTTTCAGGAACATCATAACCAAAACTCAGAGTTTACAGGTCAAAGAAAAAATATTGCAAGCCAACAGAAAGAATTCAAGTACCAAAAAACCACAATTGTGATTACACACAATTTAGCAGCCATCATTATAAAGGAATAGAGTTTGCAATATAATATTTTAGAGGGCAAGAGATATTGTCCTACAATAAAAAATAATGTACACAGGAAAACAGCATAATGCTACAAGAGGAAAAATGGTCTTTTAATGAAAAGAGGACTTAGAAATAGACCTAATGAAATGACTAGAACTGGTGATAACTTTGAAATAGAAATACAAATAGTGAAAAGAAACACAAAAGAGTCAACAAGAGCAAGTTATCGTAAGGTAGTAAACATGGATAATGCTTCCAGTTGGCACAGTGGATAGAGACAAGAAGACTTTATTCAAATTCAAATCTGGCCTCAGTCAAATTCCAGTCAAACTGACCTTTTCTCTTTTCCTCAGAAATAATACTCTATCATCTCTATGTCTGCATTGCCTCTTCTCCGTGTCTGATACGGACTATCTCTTTGTCTCTATCAACAAGTGGTTTTTTTAGTTTATTTTGTCTTTTTCTGCAGGGTACCTAGCACAATGCTTTGTACACTCTAGATTCTTTATAAATCTTTGCGAGATTAGTTTGGACTGGAGGCCTCTGTATAGTCCACATGCTGTGGAAGCATTATCTAGGAATCAACATAAAAAACAGGAAGGTATTTTAATAAATGTCAAGGTCAAACATGAAATTATTTTGTTTAGACATAATTTAGGCAGAACAATCTCTTCAATGAAACAAACATTCTTTTCCCACCTTCTCCTCCCAATTGTCAAAACTGGTATATGAAAATTTTGATGTTCATTGCAACATCAGAATGAGCATTGTATTTCAAATTTATTGAAGGGGAAAATGGGATTCTAATAGTATTGCAAGAAAAGAGAACAATCTGAAGATTGTCATTCTGGGAAAGAAAATATCTTAAGCCAAATGATTTGCATATATTTGCTCCACTGCTTCTGAAACAGAATTCTTGTGACATCCTCATCATGTACTAAATCAGATCAAACCAGGGAGAAAAAGGATATTAGTTTTGTATGAAATATGTTAGAATGTAAATATAAAAGTCTGAAGATTTTCATTATTGTAAAACAAAGTTGGTAATATATCTGCAGCATTATGTAACAGAATTGCACTGGGTATTTCATTAATGCATATGTTATAACTAGAGAAGGCTATTATATGTAATGGGAAAGATCAGGTAATGTTCAAATTGGAATCTCGTTTTTACATATATTATGAAGGATAAAATTCATCTCAACTAGGAGTATATTCTAAACGTGAAACTACAAAGGCAGAGTTGTAGAAAGCTGTGCACTGGGCTCCCTTCAACTGAACTCCTCCAAACAGATATAAAAAATGCACCACCCCAATCTTAATGGGAAAATCCAGAAAAAAATTATGTTGAGCCATTTGTACAGTCCAGTTCAGCATAAGAAGATAAATATAAAATCTTGGGACACTGGGGGTAGAATGCAGGAGCATGTAGTTCAAAGGATACCCTAATACCCAAGGAAAGACTACAAAACAGGCAAGATGAGATCTTAGGCCCATATCAGGGCACCATCAGATATCTACCAGGAAACTACAATGGGGACATATGCCATCTGGCAGCTTTGTTACCCATTATCCAATTCTAAATCATAGACCCAGGGTGGATTGTGAAAAGTTCCTGTACCAGGTTGTAGTGTTCCTAGGTAGGGAGAAGCCTAGTCTTAGTTTTGAAAAATTATGAAGTTCAGAAGTGAGCACCAATTGTGCAGCTGATATCCCTGGAGCAGAGAATGATGTCATTTCTAGCATCTAGCCCTTTCTATAGAGGAATAACAGGGGCAGCAATCACAGACCCAAAGAGAACCTACAGTTCCATCACTCTGAACCTAAAGTACTATCCAGCTGTCTTATAGGAGTGGAGTCCTACTTAGTCTGAAACCTAGGTCAGGAACTGGCAGAGTTCAGACCAGAGGATCAACACACAGATTTTGTCCTGGAGAAGACCACTTTGGGAGTACTGAAAGAATACAGGTCCCCATCCTATCCTGGAGGTCCTGAAATAACACAATGTTAAATACTCAAAGAAAGTAGAAATAGGATCTACCAGGATCTTTCCCTATAGCTGTGGAGGATCCCAGCCCTAACAAAAAACACGAAGTAGAAATTTAGGTTGGATGAGTGAATGAACAATAAAGGAATCCTGTCTTTACCAACTACTGTAATGATAGGGAAATTCAGGACACTTAGCCAAAAAAAGAATGACTCCAAAACCTCTACAAGCAATGCATCACAAACAAAACAAAACATAGACAACAACATAAACAAAAATTTGCTGTTTCATAAGTGTTACTAGAGTGTTTGAGGAAAAACTAGGAAAAGAAATGAGAGTTATAGGTGAAGCAATTAAAGAGGAAATTAATAGCTTATCACAAAAAAGGTATAAAACCTTGCCTAGCAGCAAACTTCCTGAAGATGTGAATGTACCAAATAGAAGTCAATGACTCCAGTGGCAAAAAGAAATGCCAAATAATGGCAGTTAGGTGGCGTAGTGAGTAGAGCACTGGCCCTGGAGTCAGGAGGACCACGATTGAAATCCTGCTTCAGACACTTCACACAAAAAATAGCTATGTGACCTTGGGCTAGTCACTTAACCCCAATAATCCCCCCCCCCAAAAGCAAAAAAAACCAAATAAAGTAAAAGTGAAAAGAACAAGAAAGACCCATTTATTCAATAACAACAATATTAAAAAGAAAAATAACTTTGAAAGAGTTAAGAATTCTAATCAATCAAATGATAGTGTTTCAGAATACAAATATGCTTCATTAAGCATATTTTCCCCCTCCCATTAAAGAGATCAAAGACAGTGTAAAATGAGACAACTTTTTTTAATATGGCGAATGAGGAGAATTATTTTAATTGATTGTTTCTGTTTTTGTTTTTCTTTTGTTATTTAGTGGAAACAGACCAATATAACAATGAGGAAAATTATTTTAATGGATTGTTTCTGTTTTTATTTTTCTTTTGTTATCCAGTGGAAGCAGACCTCTGACTTAGAGGATGAGAAGGAAAATATTTTTCTGAAACAAATGATTTTGATTTTTTTAAAAAATTATATGCTAAAATATTGGCTAAATTCAAACTACTATTTCTGAATAAAATAAAGTCCACAAGTAAGTAAGGCATTTAAGGATAATGACACTAATTGACAGAGACTGATGGCTAAAAAAAGGCAAAAAATCTTGACCTAAATAGAGTGGAAAGTGAAACTATAACCATGACCACAATACACTTCTGGATGGGGGTACTCCTTCAGATCGCAATGTTTGTATATTTTAATAGACAATCTTTATTAATATCTGTGGCCAAATGCACGTCTGATATCTGTGCATTTTTAAAGGGTGGTCTTTGAACTATAGACAGAAAGTTCCCGGTCCTATATTCAGCTTTTCCAGCTTGATAGGGTCCCTCAGAATCTATACTCTACTAGATTAATTTTAAAGAACACAGTAGCTTCCCATAATGATACTGGGATTAGAAGATCTTCCATACCCTTTGAACTTGCTGACATAGCAGGAAGGGGTGGAGCAAGAGAAAGCTGGAGCCAAGTTAGCATCCATGATGTGGGGCCTGGAAGCAGTGGCAGCCGCTGTGGCTGCAATTATGGTGCAAACTCCTTTTTCTTTGAGCTTGCTAGAATCTCTGCTAAGGACTCCTGCTGAGGGCTGCCAGGGACAGGAACTGCAGGGCCAGAGCTGCTAGAGGAAGCTGCCTGGACACTGAGCAGTTGTTGTGAGTGAGAAGAAGAGGCTGAGGTAGCCTGTCCTGTTTTGAAGGCTTGAGAATGTGGGTGTTTACTACATTAACTACATGTGCCAACTTCATAACTACTGTGTTGGCTTTGACTTTCTGGTTTTGGGACTCAGTTTTCTTGTATTTGAATAAATGTTCTAGCTATAACCCCCATGTAGAGAGCCTGTTACATTTTGTGATTACTCACCATATCAGCATACTTACAGTTACTGTAGGCATTGTGAATACTGCATTGTTGATACACCTCCTTTCCCCAATAAGAGAAGTCTTTCAGTGAGTGATCTAGATACCATATTTCTATGAGTTCAGCTTAATTGGAATTTATTTTAATTTTTTTAAAGAAAGTATTTTATGCTATATGTTTATATGTTGAATATTTACTGAAAACTCTAGGGTTGTTTTTATTTGGAATGATAGTGAGCCACATCTCCATCTTTTTGTTATACAATGAATTATTAAAACTTAAATGTAGGACTCTACTTATTCTTGTTAAATCCAATTTCCTTAGATTAATCATCAATCTCGCCTGTTAAAATGTGTATTAGCTAAACTCCCAAACTCCATATACCATCTACACATTTGACAAATATGTCTTCTTTCCAGTTGCTGATAAAAATACCAAAGAAGCTAAGGCAAAAGACTTTTGGTGTTCCAGAGGAAGTCATTTTTCATATTCATGTTGATCAACAATATGTAAGAGGACATCATTGTTTAACTGCTACAAATTTTTATTGTTGTATTATACAGACATTTCTCCAACTTGTTGTTAAAGATATTTTACTAAATTTTTTGCTGACTTGAGACATTTAATAAAAGTTGCTGAAATATAGCTACATTCCATCCAGAACAGAACAACTTATTTTTTCTAGCCCAGGCCGCAAGAGAATACAACCAAAAGCCTATGGCACTGGCCCAGGGCAGAGCTTTCTAGCAAGGGAACTAAGTGGATGTGTATGAGGGCAAAGGAGCAGTGGCAGATCTAGCTGAGACAGGACCTGATATTGTGCACTATTTTGGAAATAGAAACAGGAGCCCGCAGGCAGCTACAGAACTCTGACCCCAAAGATACATCCTGGACTTAGGAAGAAAGCTGCAGCTGTATATGAACCAACGGATGGCTGCGTAACAGGGCTAGCAGAGGCTTAGTATCATCTCAATTCTGGTACAAGGCACTAGACTGGGAAAATTTCAGGCATCAAAATTGTGGATAATTTTATAAGGACATAACTAGCTTTAAAAAAAATGGTGCAGTTATTTTTAGTTAGAGAACCTTTCAAAAATAATGACAAAATTAAAAACAGAAGCCAAAAACATTGTTGGGGGTTATACTTAGATTCTGGATCAGGAAAGTGACAGAAAAGAGGCATTTGCCTGAGTAAAGGTGACATCAAGTCTGGGGCCTTGCATAAGACTCCCACTCCACACTCCCAGTCCAATCAAATTTTATTTCAAATCGGATTCCTACTGAAGGCAAAAGGCTCTAGTACCAACCTTTGAAGATTCAAGGCAGATTAAAGTGTAAGACAATTAACCTGGGCAATACTCTGGGTTATGTCTCTGCAAATTTGGCCAAAGTAGTTTTGTTTTCCATATGACATTCTGTGGTTAGAGAAAATTAACATGTTTCTTTCAGGGTGGCTATTTAATTAAGGTGAGGGGAAATGTGGTACCAAGAGAATACTATTGTGTCGGGTTCTGGATCACAAGGAAGACAAAATCTTTGTCTAGAAAATCTATGGTTTTTTTGGAGCAAATTTGAAGGAATATGACATTTTCTAGAGGTCTGTGTTGCTTTGGACCTTTGGGATGAAGTTATACATGAGTCTGGCCTTCTGCACAGTTGTGCAGTTGTCCATGTACTTTTGCCTAGAATTCCATCTTCACTAAACAGGATTCCTTGAATGCTTTTTCTGACTGTGTTGAAATTGTATCTTCTTCTGGTTTCCTGACCTCTTCCCCCTGCCCTCAGTAAGCGTAGTAAGTACTTTTCCAAGTAGCTAGTATAAGGTAAGAATAGTAGGAAGACTGAAGCAGAGGAACAGAGAAGTCATTTACAAACTGGCCCATAAATTAAAGGAGTATAACACACTTGCAAATTGTCTCATAAGTTAGGGGAGCATAGTAGCTACTGGAAACTATTTCATAAATTAGCTAGGGCCATATCCTAAGACTATGTGCTAAATTAGAGGAAACCAGGTCGTCCTTACTGTAATGGCCCCATCAGTCCTCGTAACTGCTTTTAGTCTATAAGCTTTCTGTAAACTCCTGATATTATTCACAACACTGGGAAAGCATTGTGTTAATAATGAATTAACCTCAAGATGTTTGAGATAATGTGGATCTGTTAATGAATTAATCCTAAAATAGCATGGATAAGTTACTCCATCTCCTACCAGCTAAACCCTTTAAAATTGCACACTGAATTCCTGTTGCCCCCCCAGTGAAATGGCCAGGAGCTAGTTAAGATAAGGACTCAAGACAGGAGTCAAGAAACTGGCCAGGAAATAGTTAAGTGATACTTTGTGAAGTTAGAAATCCAAGTAAGAAGCCTTATGAACTTGAGATGAACTTGAGCTAGAAGTCACTGAGCCGGCCTGAATGAGCCTGACCAGAGCTTGGATAATTTGTCTTTCCTACGTGCTCGGGTCTTCATGCCCCATGCCTATTTCCCCATCAGTCAATACTGAAGGAATCACACTCCCTTGGTTACAGAAAACAGATTACTTGCACCTGGATACCAATTAGTTTTAGTAACAAATTGTGTTGTTAGAAACCCAATTAAGCAAGAAGGTATAAAAGATCCTTTATTTCTGTGTTGCTTTCCAGTTCTCTTTCTCATTGGCATGGAGACAGCTGCCATCTGGCTAAATAAAAGCTCCTTAAAACTTGTCATTCGAACTCTGTGGTCACTCTGTTAAAACTTGACATTTCATTTGGAGGCCCCAGCGAGATGGCCTTTGGCCATTTCAAGTGACCATCATTGCTTTTCCCAGACTGAGGAGGCTGGGTCAGTGAATGAGCTAGAAGGGGAACGGCCACTGAGAAGTTTTTTTCTCTGCCCCTAATCATTCACCAACCCAGAGATTTTTGAGATAATGTGAATATGTTAAAGAATTAATCTTAAAGTAACATGGATAAGTTACTCCAATTCCCTATCAGCTAACCCCTTTAAAATGGCGCACTGAATTCCTGTTGACTCCCCAGGATTTTTCCACCTGTTTCAGGTCATGCTGCTCAAGTTCTCTGCACTCTAATCCATATTTAGATAAGTGATTTTTTATGCTGTTCCTCCCTTCCATTCTCTTTTCCACTTCTCTCTGTCACATACCCTGATCCCAAGCCCTCTGCCTCTGTACCATTCTCACAAATATCACTTGCTTCTGTATTTGCTGTGCCATTTGCCTCTGTATTCTTTGTGCCTTATTAAAGTGTGATTGAAGCATTACTTCCTGCTTACTGCATGGTCTTTCCAGGAAATTATATATATGTATACACACACACACAAATGTATATGTATATTTATTTATACACACATATATGTATGTACATGCAGGTATATATGTATATGCACACACACACATATATGTATATGTATATGTATATGTATATGTATATATAACACATATGCCTACCTCCTGTCCACCCAAAGGGACTCTTGAATGGTCCCATTCCCTTGGCCATTAACTGGGAACACGAAGCCTGAGGCTAGAGGTAACTTTGTAGCTGTCTCTCCCCTTGAATGAGTCAGGTGCAGTGAATTCACGGATGGAAGGCAAGGGTAGTTAGCTGAATCTTGTGTCTCCTCTCATGAGATTTTTTCCCCCTTTAGGTCACAATTAATTAAGAAAATAATTCCATAAATTAATTGGCAATTCATTGATTCTGAATCTGCTTTAATATTTCTGTTACTTCAGTCGTTTCCTAGCCAAAACAAAAAAACAAACAACACATGGATGATGCCCTTGTCTATAGATGGTTCCTCCTTGAACTAACTAGCTTCTAAGAGGCATGATTTACAAATCCAAATCCAAACGCAATTCTGCTTTTGGTGACAGTAAAATGTAGTGGTTTCTAGCTTATACAGGTTAATGCTTGACCTGAAAATGTTGATTATACTTCATTCGGCACATTTCAGGCAATAGCAAAGGAATAAAAGCCTCCAAAAATAAGATTTAAATTTAATATAAAGCAATGTACAATGGTGTGGATAAAAACAACAGTGTTATAGTAGATATTTTGTGATAAGCCAGGAAACATGTCAGAAGAAGAAGTATATGCATATGTCACATTAGTTTAATGAAGTTTATTTCATTATCTTTTCTATTACAGTCAACATAAGTCTTATCTGTGGGGGTACAAATTTGGGAAATGCTACACTCCTAGTCAGAATTTTACTTCAATTATTTAGATTGAATCTCAGGCTTACAACAGAGAACTTGGAATATATTATTCCAAAAAGCAAAAGATGAAGACTTAGAACTGAGGATTAACTATTGTATAGCCCAGTACCTCACAGGATATACAAAGATCACAATAGGTACACAATTTAGACAAGAAGGCTTATAGCATAAACAAATTAGGAGTGTAGAAGAGTTTACCTGTCAGATCTATGGATAAGAGATGAATTTAGAACCAAACAAGAGATCGAGAACATTACAGGATGTAAAATGGATAATCTTGATTACATTAAATTAAAAAGTTTGTGCACAAACAAAATGAATATAGCCAAAATTAGAAAGAAAGCAGAAAACTGGTGGAAGGAGAGATTTTGTAGCAAATTCTCTGATAAATGTTTATTACACCTGTGTCAAAAGTACAATTTTTATAGGTCTTTTTATAGGTCTTTGAGGATGAATTTGAACTCATGAAGACATTATCCTGACTCTAGGCTAGAGGCACCATGCTAACTAGCTGCCACATTTGATCACTTCTCTTCTTATCCTTGGTGCATTAATGCTGTCTCTGTAGAAACTTTCAGTTTCAAGTGTCTTCTGCTGTTGCAAACACAGTATTATGTTCTGTCAGTTATTTTGCTTTAATTTTTTTTAAGGTGGCCCTGTTCCCACTGCATCTCATCACCTCATCTCTGGTTCCCTCTTCACATTTTATTGTCCTCTTCTTCTATTGCCTTTTAACTAGTTCTGTGCCTTTGTTTTTAAATTTTACTTTTTGGGACGCTTTCCAAAATCAGTCTCCTTTAGTTGCTTCATTATTATTTTCTGTTTCTGTTTACTCTTGTACCTCACTTCTTACTTATGACTGCTATAATTATTTCTCTCTCTCTATCTTTTGTCACCAAGCTCCCAAGACAGCCATTCTAGGGCCTTCCCTCTAGTTGTTTTCTGTCAATGCCTTGTAAGGTTTGCCTCACAGATTTCCCTTTTCCATTGGACCTCGTTTCCAGCGCAATGCCAATTGTTGCCATTGTATTATTGTATTGTTATTATTATTTTAATTAATTTTTTATTTGTTTTCTTGTTTATATCATTCATTTTCATGAGATTTTTGAATTACAAAATTTCTCTCTGTCTTTCCCCTAACCCAATCCCATAACAGCCATGCCACTGTAAAGCACCTCCCCTGATCTGCTCTCTTATTTTCTGGTAGGGAAGGGACGGTTTCCCTAACCCAGCCCCTGTATGTGTTAATTCCTAGTTGCAGGTATTGCAGAGCTTTAAATTCTAGATTCTTTCGATTCCTCCCTTGTCACCCACCCCCATTGGAAGGACATGCAATTCAACACAGGCTGTGGATGTGTGATTATACAGGACATCTTCATAGCGGACATATTGTGACGGTGATCATATGTCCCTCCTTCCTATCCCTCCCCCCCTTGTTCTATTCTCTAACCTGTCCCTGTCCCTTTCCTGAAGTGTGTGCTTCCAGCATCCCTCCCCCAGACCCTGCCCTCCCCTCTGTCATCCCCCCTCTCATCCACATGCCCCCTACTCTCCTGTGTGGCATGATGCCCACAGTTTAGCATTTATGCCATTTCTTCCCTAAGCCAAATTCAATGAGAGTAATTGAAAGTACAGTTGTAACAGTTATCCCTTGCCTCTTCTATATGGGATAATTAAACACATTTTGTCTCTCCCTGTCTC
>CM053601.1:30880512-30898715 GCA_028646575.1 Pseudocheirus occidentalis | reverse complement strand
GGGACAGGGTATAGAACAAAACAAGGGGTGGGGGGTGCAGGATAGGAAGGAGGGACATACAATTAGCCTCTCACAATTTGCCCACCATGGACATGTCCTGTGTAATTATACAGGTACAGCCTGTATTGAATTGCTGCTCCTCCCAATGGGAGTGGGTGACAGGCGAGGAATTGCAAGAATCTAGTATTTAAAGCTATACAATCGAATGCCACTGGGAAATAATACATACAGGGATGGGGACAGGGAGCCCCTCCCTGCCATGCTAGAAAACTAGAGGGGTATTGGAGGAGGGCATAAAAGGGAACAGATTGTGGGAGGGGCCTTACAGTGGGATCAATGTTCTGGGCTGAAAGGTAGGGGCAAAAAGGGGAGAAAATTTGTAACTCAAGAACTTGTGGAAATGAATGATGTAACCAAGAAAATAAATTAAAATTTAAAAAAAGAAAAGAAAAAAAAGAAAAAAAGAAAAGAAAACAGCAAGGGATTAGATTGACTTTGCCAAAAAAAAAAAAAGTAAAGGAAGGAGGCTTAGCAATACCAGATCTTTAACAATATTATAAGGCAATAATTATCAAAACTATCTGGTGCTGATTAAGAAATAGAAAGGTAGATCAGTGGAACAGAGTAGATATACATTATATAGCAGCAAATGACTATAGCAACTTTGTGTTTGATAAGTGTAAAGACAAGTTTGGGGGATAAAAATTCATTATGTGGCAAAAAAAAATGTTGAGAAAACTGGAAAGCAATATGGCAGAAATTGGGCATAGATTAATATCTTACACCATTTGCCAGATAAAGCCAAAATAGGTACATGACCTAAATACAAAAAGAGATATAACAAGAAAATTTGAAAAACAAAAAAAACATAATACCTATTAGATTTGTGGAGAGGTGAACAATTTATGAATAAACAAGAAATAGAGAATAGAGTGAGGTATAAAATGGATAATTTGATTACATTTAATAAAAAAGGTTTTGTACATATTAAAACAATGTAGCCAAGATTAGAAGAAAAACAGAAAATTGGGGGGAGGGAGGAATTTGATAGAAGGTTTCTCAGATAAAGGTCTCATGTCTCAAATATATAAAGAATTTTGTAAAATCTATAAGAATAGGAGTCATTCCCCAATTGTTAAATGGTCACAAGGATAGAAACAGTTTCTCAGTGCAAAAACCAAAACAATTCATAGTCATATTAAAAATACTCTAAATCATTATTGATTAGAAAAATGCAGATATCAATGAGATATCATATTACACCAGTCAGACTGGCTAAAATGATTAAAAGGGAAATTGGCAAATCATGGAGGGGATATTGAAAAACTGGGATGTTAAATCACTGTTGGTAGGACTGTGAACTAATCCAATCATTTTGTAGAATAATCTTGAATTATACCCAAAGAGTTATTAAACTGCCTATACCCTTTGACCCATCAATACTACTACTAGGTCTGTTTCCAAAGATTATTAAGAAAAAAAGGAAAAGAACCTATATGTTCTAAAATATTTTTAGCAGCTATTTTTGTCATGGCAAAGAATAGGAAATTTGGGGGATTCCTGTGAATTGGGAATGACTGAACAAGTTTGGTATATGATTATGATGAAATTCTACTATGCTATAAGAAATGGTGAGTTCAATGATTTAGAAAAACATGGATAGATTTGCATGAAATGATAGTGAATTTTACAGTCCCAAGAGAATGCTGTATAGATTTAACAATATTATTTTAAGAACAATTTTGTGTAAAGAAGTCATTTTGACTATTATAAATACCCAAATTAGCTGTATGTTTATCTTTCTATGCCTGAGACTGCCATCAAGGTCCTAACTACCTACTGTGGGTTTTTTTTTTCATCTTTCTCTGAGCTCTAGTGACCAATTAGTGATACTGACTTGTTGATTCCTAGTTGTTACTTCAGGAGTTAGGGAAATACTGTGTTCCAGAGCTGATGTAGGCTGCCATAGAGACATAGTCTCCTCAGGTAACACAAGGAGGAGACCCCAGTCATGAACATAGTTTGTATCCTCTAGCCCATTCACTGAATTAGACGTGCCTACATCTGCCTTCCCTGCTTCTGGGGTCCCTTGCACTGTTTGAGGTTATACCTCTTTCTTCTGTCCTTGGTTGGAGACCTTACTACCTGTGTTTTCTCCCCTTCTGCTGCCTGTCTATTAGGTGACAGTGGATATCACCCCAGATCCATTTAACCACTTAACCTTAACCAAAGCAAGAATGGAATACAAACTCTTCCCTTAAAAACCTTGGGATGTATTCTCTCCTTTACCACCTTGGTCTCTGAGGAGAGCAGGCCAAGTTAAACCTATTCTTCCCAAACAAAGGCCACACACAATTCACATCCAAAGGCGTTGGTGATGGGACAAATCCTCATCTCATCTGGACTGGGTTTCTAAAAGTCTTTACCAAAAAGTCTTTCTTTGCTTCTGAGGGGTACTGGTGACACGCTGAGTACAGACAGCCTAGAATACTGCAACACCAAAGTATTCTCTGGAATCTGGAACATAAAGATGTTAAAGGCATCTTATATACCTTTCAAAACTCAGAGGATCACAGAGACTCTGGTCTTTTACTTAGAACAGAAAATAAGAAATGCCGAGATCCATTTTGTGTGGTCACATAGACTGAAAGCAGAAGGCCCCAAGGGCCTCTCACCTTGCAGCTTGATCTTTCATGAGGTGAAATGGGTGAAGGAGTCAGAATAGTGGCATGAAATTTTGATGTCCAGTTTTGAACAAGTTGAACAGATAAACAAAAGGGAGAAGAGAGAATTAAATAAGTTGCTGGAGGATCTAGAGCTTTAAAAAATGACATTTTCTTCTTTTTTTTTTTTTGCTTTTTTTTTGGAGGGCAGTTGGGGTTAAGTGACTTGCCCAAGGTCACACAGACAGTTTTCGTGTTAAGTGTCTGAGGCCGGATTTGAACTCAGGTCCTCCTGACATCAGGACCGGTGCTCTATTCACTGCGCCACATAGCCGCCCTAAAAAATGACATTTTCTAATTAGCGTAATTGTATTTTTCAGCACCACATGAAAGTATTGCAAAAACTGGACAAGTGTTGGTGTGCAGAGATTCTGCAAACATATGTAAAAAGGCAGAAATAGTAAATACATCTGTTATAGGCCATAATACAATAAAAATAGTAATCATTTTGATGAACAAAAAAAGAGCAAAATGGAGACTTAAAAAATCCTAGGTAATGAATGGGTCGAAGAATAAATCATAGAAACAATTCATAATTATATGAAAGAAAACATTAAAGATGAGAAAACATGCCAAAATTTCTGAGATGCAAGTACAGCAGCTCTGAGGGAGAAGATCATATCCTTACAAACCTATATTAAGTAAGTTTTTAAAAAAGAATTAAAGAACTTAATATGTATATTTCAAAATTATCAAGGCAATAAATAAACTTAAAATGAGCAGAAAAGAAGAAATTTTAATTTCTTAAGTAAATTATTTGAGAAACTAGAGAATAGAAAACTAATAATATAGTAGAAATAATAAAGAAAACTAAAAGTTAATCCTTGAAAAAGACTAATAAAAATTTGTTAAAGCAAATATGGTTTAAAAAAACAGGATGGAAAATCAAATCAACAAAGATTAAAAATGAACAAGGTAAAATCACAAGGAAACTAGAAGAAAAAGGGTTATCAGAAACTTCCATGCGCATTTATGTTAACAAAACTGGGAACACAAAAGAAAGAGAAGAATGCCTTCAAAGCTATAAGATAACCAAACTAATTGAAGCTCAAATAGAGAATTTTAAAAATCCAATTTCAGAAAAGGAAACTGAACTAGCTATAAAAGAAATAAAGAAGGGCAAAGGAGGGAATTACTTCTGGTCTTAATGAATCTGTAGGAAATTTCTATCAAACAAAAAAAATCAATTAGTATAAACACTACAGAATTTATTGTCAAAAGTTTTCAAAGAAAGCAACCTACCAGAATCCTTTTATGTATGAGGTAAATGTCATTCTAAACCAGGGAAAGATAAATCACAGGAAAAATATAGACTGATATCATTAATGTATATCAATTCAAAAATTTTAAATCAAAACCTGTCAGACTAGAGATATTAATTCACCTAAGAAATTATTCATTGTGACTAAGTTGAATTTATAATAGGACTGTTCAACTTTGGGAAAATAATGAACATAATTAATCATATTAAAAATAAAAATATTTCAAGCTACATTATCATCTTGCATACAAAAAAAAGTCTTTGACAAAGTAGAACCCTCATTTATGTTAAAAACTCTACAAAGTATAGGCATGGAGGGACCTCATTTAATAACATAAGTGTCTTATCTGAAAGCAAGCATCCTATGTAGTGGGAATAATCCGGAGGCTTTCCCAATAAATGTGAGGTAAAACAAGAATGATAACTGTGATGGATGAAAACCCAAGTGACAGAATTTTAGGGTAATTAATTTATCAATTAGGCTAGCTAATAATTGATAAATTGATGGTGAGGGGTTTCCCTTAGTAACCAAAGACAAAGACATGAAGAGACAGGAAATCTTAATACACTTTTGGAAAAGGGGGTGCTCTTGAGAGGTAAAAATCAACCCTGATTGGTGAGCAATTAATGAGGGGCTGGGCTAAAAGTCGTCATCTCCTCCTGCTGAGAATAGGGCTTGATCATAGGACTAAACTGCCTCCAGCAAATTGGACAGCAGAATCCATCTCTGCTTAGACCACTCTGGCTGGTTTTCTCCTTCATAAACTGGGTCATCCTATACTCCAATCGAGGGGTACTAAGACAAGTACTTATTCCCTCCAGGCAGGAATTCACCTAGATTAGAGTCTATTTATATTATTTCTATTGGCTGATTATATAAAAGTTTACTTAGAAATCCCTAGGGAATCAGCAAAGATATTAATTGAGTCAAGTAATAGCTACAGCAAAATTATAGGCTACCAAAAATCCTCAGAAATTAGTAGCATTTCTACATAATAATAATGCAAACAATTTATTAAATCACAAAATTCTTGTATAGATTCTATTATAAGTTTCTTCTTAAAGTAAAATAAATTTCTGGGGGAATAATTATTGCTCATGATTGAGTTATGGCAATACAACAAAAAATTATAACACTACTGAAACTAATTTATACTCAGTGCTACGCAAATTAAATTAACAAAGGGATATTTTATCGAACTTGAAATAATAACAAAATTCATTTGGAAAGATACAAACCTATCATGTATGTTATCAAGGGAAATGATATTGGGATGAAGAAGGAATGGCATTTCCACAACTTGAACTATATTATAAAGCAATACTCTCCCAAACTGTCTCATATTGGGTTATAAATAGAGAAATAAATCAGTGTTAATTCACTAGAGACCAGAGACTCAGAGTCAATGAACTCAACAATCTACTGTTTGATAAGCTGGAAAACACAAATTGGAGAAAAAACTACCTAGTCAGTAAAAATTGCTGGGAAACCTGGAAAGTGGCTTGAAAGAAATCAGGTTTATAGCACTTTGGGAAGATAGCACTCAGGTAGGAGACAGGAGGATATAGGGGGAAAATATGCTGATGTTTTAAAAAGACATCAATAAAAACTTGTTAAAGAAAAAAATGAACAAAGAAACACACAAAAAAGTGTGTTTCTGACAAATCCCCACTTTCCTTTGTCTATAGTACCATCTCTTAGGAGCTGTAGGGAAAAAAAAAAAGACTTCTTCCTGGTCAAGAAGGAGTAAGCGGTTGATCATAGGAAAATTGGGAAGAATCACAGAAGAAAGTCGTCATGACGTCCTAAAATTGTTAGAGTCAAGAAAGGGAATCTTTAATCATATGAATACCTCACACTTTAGTAAAACAGAATTAAAAGTTCAGAGGAAAGAGATTTTATTCCAATCAACTTTTCGTAGGTCCAATGAGGTTTTAATTATAGGGTGGTCAGTGAAATTACCAATAGTAAAATAAGACAAGGGTCATGTTTTCAGTTTTACTTCAGAGTATTTCCACCTTGAGAGCAGAAAGGAGTTGAAAGAAATTTACTTTGAGCCAAAAAGGAGGCTGACTCTTCTCTCAGAGTGACAGCTAAAGAAGAAACAAAAGCTTTCAAAAGACAGCTTTCACCTCAGCCTCAGGGTATCTGCTGGAGGTCTAGCTGTCTGGCCTTTGTGTTTTAAACCACAAAAAAGTGAAACAGCCCCTGAGGTAATGTGAAGAAGGAAGGGAACTGCCTGGCATAGTTAAGTAAGCCAATATATCTATCATCTCGTGTTTCCTCTAACTTTTAACCTGAAAATTAAATAGGATCATGTTGCCTGTCTCCCAGTACTCTTGCCTCTGTATTCCCAAAATTTTGTTACAGAAAGTCGATCAATGTGCTGTGTAGCCACTCTCACATTTTCCTCTGATAATATTCCAGTTACCATGTTGGAATCTCTGGGACTTAAGCAAGCATTTTTAATACAGGGGTACAAAATAGATTTTTTTCACATATACATATATCAATATATGTATTTATATTTCAATAAATATAATTAGCACATAATAGATAGTACTTATATATTACTTTCAGGTTTGTAAAGAAGTTTATATGCTATGATAGGATCAGTGTCTCCCTGAAGCAGCTTCTTTCCTCCTACAGACAACATAAGGAGACTTTACCTGATAGGACTGGAAGCTGTGACTAATTTCAGATTAGCCTCTTCTTCTGTGATGAAACTTCTTCATCATCTAGGGTCATAAAGAGGCCCAGTCACATGGTTACTTTCAGATCTGATGAGTGCCTAAAACTGCAAGAGTCACCATATTCTGGTGATATACTGATCACACATTTCAGATGGAAAGGAGGGGAAAACATCCAGAAAAGCTACATGCCACTAAATCTTCATTGCAAGTCTTTGATATTTTTTATTAAAGTGAACTCTTTTGTTTTGTAAATGTCAAAGATTCCATTTTGTCACAAAATCAAGTCTGAATTAAGAGAGTGCTGGTATTAGAAACAACTTCCAATCTTTATTAATTAGCTCATTTGGACTTCATTACAGCCTTGTAAAGTAGAGGGCAAAATATAGTCTGAAAGAGGATACTTAGAATCACAGTTTTCTCATCCCATGTCTCTCTGTTCCTCCTGCACCACTCAACTGCCTCACACATGTTAACTGTGTGTGTATATACATACATTCATACATAACACAGTTGGTAATTTATCTTTCGCTTGCTCTTGTATAAGTGCTGATTTAACACAAAATCACTTCTTTTCAAAAAAAAATTACCACTACAGACAGGAAATGAACTAAACTTATTTCATGACTAGTTTTTTTCATTTTAAGAAAATCCTACAAACTCAAAAAGTCAGTAATTCATACTTGTTCTACCTCATGAGTTCATTTTGATTCTTTTATCATACATTACCTTTCTGAAATAATTACTCAGTTCTTCCACAGAATCCTATTCTCATTCATTATGATATGAAGGTGATCTTGGGTTCTTGAAGGATGTTATAATAGAGTAGAAGATCTGCAAGGAGCTACCATGTTGGAGAAACTGTTAAGTTTGGCTTTATCCACTCACTGACTAGTTCTGCTTGCCAAGAACCAGACTAACCAATAAGGGGCATTTGGTAATAAATTCTTTAGCCACCCTCCCTTAAAGAAATACCCAAAGCAACACCACAGTGCAAATGAAGTAGACCAGGAAGTAGCAGCAGAGAAAGAACATTAGAGGGCCTGAAACTGGGCTGAAATAATGGAAAAGCACTATATCAGTGGGGGACACAGCCCAGCAGTTCAGGCTAAAATCACAATGATATTGGAGTAACACCAACTACTCTGAGTAGGAAATAGCATATGGTAATAACGAGGTCATATTGCTAGTAGTAAAAAAAAAATTCATCTATGTGTTGCCTATAAAATGGGACTTTTTGTTCATTTTTCCTCTCCACACATGTTTTCTGAAATATGTGTCTTATTCATATTCCCTCTGATTAGTGGTAAGGGAACCTGTGGTTGGAGGCAGAGAGGGAAATGAATTTTTCTATGTCTCTTTAATGCTTTGAATGAAGGTGTTTTTTATTTGGCCTGGTTAAAAAAAATAGCTAGTGGGTACTCATGTGGTATGGTTTTCAGTAAATGCAGGCTGAACCTAGATTTACTTTTCTGGGGAGCTTAAATGTATAGAGTTAAACCAGAGCTACATATTTTACTATTCCATCAATGCTTAATTGAAAATTGAAGCTCTGAAATTTCATGGCCCACT
Organism: Pseudocheirus occidentalis; assembly: GCA_028646575.1. Lineage (NCBI taxonomy): Eukaryota > Metazoa > Chordata > Mammalia > Diprotodontia > Pseudocheiridae > Pseudocheirus > Pseudocheirus occidentalis. Next base: position 30,890,468 of record CM053601.1, on the reverse strand, counting down.
GTTATTTCCTAAAGCAATGGTCTCACCATGATATTCCACCAAGATAATCCAAGGGCTCTCTTTTTTCTTTGTGTTCAAGTACAAACTTCTCTGGCTTTTAAAGACCTTCACAACCTGGCTTCAAGCTCATTATACATAATCCTCTTCCATGTATTCTTTCTTCCAATCAAAATGGCCTGATATCTACAACTACAAAATTTCATCTTCTCTTTCTTTGCTTTTACTGAAGTTGATCCCCTTTGCCTAGAACACACTCCTGCCTATACTTTTACCTCATGCAATTTCTAGCCTCTTTCAAAGCTAAGCCCAAGTGCCCTATAGCAAGCCCATCCTTACCTTCTCATCTCCACAAGTTGCCAAGTGACCTGACATTTTATGTCTAATGTTTGTGTGGACCCATGTTCTATAATATATAATTTTTCCCAATTGAATGCAAGCTTCATAAAGATAAAATTTCTATTTTACTTCCTTTGGTATTCCCCCCCAGCACCAATATAGTAGACTCTTAATAAATATTTCTTTAATTGAATTGCTGAAATAAGACCTAAGTTTTAACCCTGAATATTTTGTCAGAACTCTTCTTCCTTCCCACACAAACCCACAAAATTTGAAGTAAAAAGTGCTTAAATGTTTATTCAACTGGAAAACCCCCACTCCAATTTACAGAAGATTGAGATAACTCAGTAGAATCCATCAAAAATATAAGCTAGATGTCAATAAGTTGTTAATTAATTTGAAGGTAATAAAGTAATTTGATCATTAGATGAAGGCAAATGACATGGCACAAGAAGTATTTTTTGTTTGACTGAACAAATCACACACAGTAAACCAGTTTGTAATCTTTTAATTCATCAGCAGGACACTACTGGTGAAAGAGCCACTGCTTGGGGAAGAAAGAGTTGTTCTCTCTTACTTCCCTTCCCCTCCCACAAAGTGAGATCAAGAGGTCTTATCATGGATATCACTGGTGATCTGGAGTAGGAGCAGTGGCGACCGGTTCCAGAGTGACTGGCAACATGTGAAGAACCTCTAGATGGATAAAGTCAATCACTAGAGAAATATAGAGATCCAGTTACATTTGAGATCCCTTATAGCAAGCTGCAGCTAAGGAGAAATTTAGGAGAACTCTAGAAAGGGGAGAGAGCCTTATAGTAAAAAAGGATGAATGAATTTACCCTTTGGGTATATATATTCTCTACATCTATGTATCTGACTGCTATTATATATCTAAGTTAAAAACAACTCTCTCCAAGGACCTTGTGTATTCTAGTAGAGAATGGACCCTCAATTGTTTTGTTTTGTTGGGGTGGGGTACTTTTGGTTTTAACTCTTCCTACTACACTCATTTAGCAATTCCAGCTAATTGAAGTCAGAAAACTAGTGTAGGTTTTTAAAAGACAGTACAATTGTCATAGTCAGTCCTTCAGGGGATCCAGTTCCTAAATTAGCTGATCTCTGAGATCACATGTAGTTTCAGTATTTTAGAACTGGACAGTATTTAGTAGCTACTAGAAGTCATGAAAAGGTTAATCTACCTCTGACATAGCTACCCTTTCCTCTAAATATTGTCCTCACAAGCCTGTCACCTAGTCCTGAAATTGGAAGATCTAAGCCATTAGGTAAATTAATTTTCTCCTGTTAATATATAAATACCTCTGGGATGAGTAACACATTGAGCTAGATATTAATATCTTACTGCAAATTAGGTTATCAGATCTCTGTGAAAGCTCTCTACAAAATGACAAAAATTATTGGTAAGTTAGGGGTCAGTGATGAGAGGCAGGTGGAGAGAGGCTGGAGCCAATGGACAGATTTAAATAGGGCATCATTACTGGGAACAAGAAAAAGATACAGATGTTGATATCTTGGGTAAAGGTGGGGGTAGGGTGGGGTGAGGTGGGGAAATGCTCTGATCCTGTGATTTCACAGAAAATGGCAAGATTTTGGTTTGCATAATGTTAAATGGTTAATGTAATGTCAAATTATTCACATGAAGGAAAGACAAGGACATCACAGAATAAGAGCATTTCCCCATGCTACTCCACCCCCATAGAAGGGGTGAACTCTGAAAATTAATTCAGAAGGGTCTGAAAGATAAATTTGCATTAATGATTGCCTTCTTTATGGTTATCCTTTCCAGTGGCACTTATATACTTATTTCTAGTAAATGTAATTGGTTGAAATTTATTAACACTATGCTCAAGTATTGATATAAATTGTCTCTACATCAGACTACCAAATGGAATCAAAATTAAATATGTACTCTTTGAACCAGTTATCTTATACTATGCATGTAAACAGCACCATCAATGAAGATGAAATTAAAACAAGTAGAGACTATTCTGCCCAATTATATGCTAATAAAACTGAAAATCTGAATAAAATAGGTGAATATTTACATGTAATTAGCCTGGATAAAGAGGAGATAGAATACTTAACTAGTTAAGAGGTGAGATAGGTACCATAATTTATGTGGTGGAATTAGATGGCAAAATAGAACTCTGTTCTTTTGCTGTCTTCTCATCACTAAAATAAACTGGGAAGAATATAGTGGGGCTACTTCTGATTGCCCTGAGTTCCTGGAATAGGACCAAAGCCTCTGGGCCTGGTCAGAAGTCCAGAGATCAATAAATATTAGTAGGCATTGAGGGATAACTTTATATCACTGAGCACAGGGAGAAAGAAACCATCTTCTTTGTATGTAGAAGACAAAGCAGAAGCAAACCAAGCATCTCTTAAGTATGCATGCTTTCACTTTGGGGGGGAAAGGGGTAAAATAGTAGTCATTACTTATTTTCTCCAAGGTTTTAAGTGTTTTATCTTATAGCTGATAACTAGATTTTCAGGAGCTGTTGATTGGAAAGTTTAATGTAGGAAATATTGATACCATCCTGCAAATACTTGGCCTAATTAAATTTCACCCCTTAATGCTCAATTAGAATCTCATTGTCCTCTTGTTGTTTGGTCGTTTTCAGTCACGTCCAACTCTTTGGGACCCCTTTTGGGGTTTCCTTGGCAAAGATCCTGGAGTGGTTTGCTATTTCCTTCTCCAACTCATTTTACAGATGAGGAAACTGAGGCAAACAGGGATTAAGTGACTTGCTCAGCATTACACAGTTAGTAAATGTCTGAGGCCATATTTGAACTCAGGTCTTCTCTACTCCAGGCTCTGCAGTCTATCCATTGATTGTATCACCTACCTTCTCTTGTATTACCATATAGGAAATAATTATACATTCAGTAGTATTTAGACTTTTAAGAAAAATATACCATCTCAACAAATGCAGCAATTACCTAATGGTAAGATGAAGTCAAACCAGGATACACTTGTTACACCTCCAGAAAACCCGCAAGACAAAATAAAAATTATATTGAAAAAATTTCAGGATATTCTAGGATATTTCAGGAGGAAAGAACACTGTCTCTGACTCTAAAAATAAAATTCTACTGTATAGAAAGGAGAAAAAGAAAAAAATCAAATGATTTTTTTTCCAGATTAGGAAGAAAGAATTTCTAAAACTTCTGAAAGAGAAATGACCACAGACACAAAATTTTCAGAAACTTTCTAAGTAAAACAAAAATAAGTTTTTGCCTCAGAGTGCATGAAAAGGCAATAGTCCTTCAAAGCAAAAGGTTTTGCAATTTAAGACAAAATAGATGGCTTTAGAATTGACCAACAATAAAAAATAATCCATTGGGAGAAAAGATACAACCTCTGAGTTTCTCACAGAAAATATGAACACAAATTAAAATTATATAAATTATAAACCAGTTTAGCTTGTAAAAAGAAAGTCTATTTATACTCATTCCAAGTCAGCAAGAATATAGTCAAACCTAAAACAGTTCTTGCAGAACTGAAAGCTAGTACCTTTAGTAGCCATTTAACAAAAACTTGAGGTAATTTGGGCTAAAAGTATCCCCATTTTAAACACAATGAGCTTCTCTTGAGGAGAAAGAAAACTAAAGAAGTCCAGGAGAGAGAGAAAACCTAGTTTTTTAGAGAAACTTTTATCAATCGCAATTTCTTACAAAGTGACCAGCAATTATATTCCTATGGATGGAGTCTCTATGTGTAATGAGGTCCTCATATATTACAAGTGCTGTCCCTGCACATTTAGCATGGACTGTCACTGTGGGACTCAAAGGGAGGCAGAATGGACATCTCTAGCCTCTTCTTTCTGTCCCCTCCTCCTGGAGAAATTTTCATTCCAGTCAGGAGGGGACACAGAAAGTAGGACTGGAGGCTGCCACTCTGCTTTTCTCATGGAGATGGCATATTGGATAAGAATTCTGTCTGTTTGTTCCCTTACACAGTATTAGCCTAGGCTAGGGTATATAACTTTCAGGTTGAAGCTAAACTCTGATCACCTTTTGATTATTGCCAGGGGGAAACAGAACACCAAGCTTTATATACAAGGCTTGACTTGCTTCTCATCAAATAACAGTTCCACATTGAAGTGTCTAGTACAGCAACCTGTGGGTAAGGAAATATGGAGACTGTTAGTTCAAGCTTCTTCTCAGTCTTTTACTTCAGTCACTTGAAGTGACCTTGGCATCTTCCATCTTCCTTCTTGTAGCTAGAAGCCAGAAGCATCCAAAGTCTGAAGAGACTCAGCAACTTCAAGAAAGCTTGAAGAAGATGGTTAGCACTAAAGAGTAGAGTTCTCCAACTCTTACCAATTCTGTCCCAACACTGAATCGTGTGTGGAACATTGATGGCCACCAATGAAGAGAGTCAAGGGTTTATACAATTATTCCATTTCATTGAAGCTAAAAATCTGGGAGAGAGTAATAGAAAACATAGGGTCACTAGGGACCAAGATGAAAGTAACATAGAAATAAAGAGAGATTAATTGAAAGTAGAAGAAAATAAGCATTGTAGACATTTAAAGAGATGAACACAGAGGACATGCTGGAAATAAAAAGAGAAAAAGAAAAGAGCCAAAATGGGAAAAGAAAAGGTGAAGTTCATTTCCATGAATATCGAGGCTTCTGCTTTGAATCTCACCCCCTTTCCACCCTCCAAAAGTAGGGTCACTAGTCTCCCATCCTTACTCCTATCCTGACTCTGAAGCTGTAGAAACATGAAACTTATGGATTCATTACTCAAAATTAGTTAGCCTAGTTGCCAGTCCTACTTTGTCTCTCATTCTAGTAAATGGGTTAATGCCTTTCTCTTTAAGCCCATGTTCTAGTCACTTGGATCCTGTCTTGATCTGTAACTGAACTGCCAGTTCATCTGTTCTGCACAGATCCCCAATTCCTCTGAGAATGGGACATCTCTCTTTTAACAGTTCTCCTGGGCTCTGTGGTAATGGTCCTAAACCCAGGTTGGAATGAATGGTGACCGCCTATCTTCCCATAAACATATCTCTGCCAGTAGCTTAGTGCTGCATTCTCTTGACATTCCAAACAATATCCATTTCCAACCCCCACTGTCCAAAGTTATGCCCCTTTCAGACCATATGCTCTTCCTCTTTCTGGCATTAGGTTCCCTGCAACCACTAGGTTAACCCAATCCATTACTAGCTAACACTGTCAGAAAACCCTATACATTTACTGGGAATAGAGATAAGAATTGGACCTGATATATCCTTGGAAAAAAAGAACATTACACCAGCTGAGGAATCTCCTCCTTCCACGTACATCTGCACCTTCTCCACAAAGTTTAGTAAGAATTGTAGTAAGCATTGTTTAGAATATTGGGAAGTGAATGTTCCAGGGTCATACAGGCTATCTATGTCAGAAGGAGGACTTGTATTCAGGCTTTCCTGATTACAATGGTGTCTCTCTATACACTACACCATAATGCCTCTCTGTGTCAAATCAAATAAATGTGTGGAATGTTGTATTTTAAAAGCATGAGATTCTACATAATATAAGAATGGAGAGGGAGGGAAAGTGAAGTTACAGGATCATAACCTAGTAGCAAACATATCATTCTTAGAGCCAGAGGACTGAGATCAAGTCCAAACTCTAACAATAATTCTATGACCATGGGAATATCATTTCACTACTCTGTGCATTGATGTCCTCATTTGTTACAGGAATCAAAGAACTCTCATTGCCAACCTCATGGGATTGTGAGGGAAACCTATAAAGATGCATTAATTTTATGGAAAAGGGCTTTACTTTTTAGGCACATGGTTCATCTCTTGGGCCATTATGATATGCTAGTGCCCTATAAACAAAAACTTCTTGAAAGCAATAAATAACTCCACAATGTACTTAAAAGTACATTGAATTAGGGATTTTATGGAAACTTAGTCCTCATTTGAAATAGTGGGATGTATGTGTAATGTTGATTTCCCATTCATGCAAATTTCAGCATCAGAATTATTATTATACACATAATACTTAGGAAGATTGATAAATCAATACTTGGGTTAAAATATAAAAATATTAGGGTGGAAGGATCCTTAGACATCAGTTGGAAATTTTATTGGGCTAAAGTTTAATAAATCAATAGAACAAGTTTAAATTTGGAAATCTTAAGCACAAACTATGGAAATAGTACCTTTGGGCAGCCATTATTAGTGGAAAAAAAAACATTTCCATAGAAAGTTATTGCTTTTTTAATATGGGCAGGGCCTGAATCAAGTTTGTTCCCTGATGGTTTAGGTCCATACAAAATTGGAATGAAATGAGACTACCATTTTCCATTTAACAATGAACAAAATAGGGAAAGGATGTTAATCCAATATAAAGTAGAGGTTCAGTTGAGCACAGATTCCCAGGGTTGATCATGCTGCTGGTCAGCGGGTGCAAGCCTGAAGGAGAAGCTCCAGCTCTTTGTGTCCTGATTAGTACCAGGTAACCCAGAAGCTGCATCAATCAAATGAACATTAGCCCTTAGGCCAATTAAATCCTGAGGACCTTTTTAAGGAAAAATTAGCCTAACTTGCATGAAGAAGGGGAAGGGGTTTCCTGTTTTTACCATACCTTCTGTCTCTAGCCTTTTATTATGTAGAATCACATGCTTTTAAAATATAATATTCCACACATTTATTTGGTTAACAGACACACAGAGGTATCGTGGTGTAATCAATAGAGAGCCACCCTTCAAGTCAGGAAAACCAGCATACAAGTCCTGCTTCTGACATATACAGCCTATGTGACCCTGAAACATTCACTTCCCAATATTCTAAGCACTGCTTACTACCATTCTTACTAAAATTTGCAAAGGTGTAGACATGCACTAGAAGAAGGAGATTCATTAATTGGTTTGAAGTTCCTTTTTTCCAAGGATATATAAAAAACAAAATTGGGCAATATTTGTCCCATGATGGTGTGGAAAATGATTTAAAACTCTACCCTCAAAATGACTAAACTGTGACCCAATGCTAATAGTGTAATAGATGAGGGAGGATCCAATCTTTGACAATGCACAACGTATCCTTCTTGCTTCAAACCCATGTGGAGCTTCCTAAGTGTATTGGCAGAGCCCTTCCCTTTCACTTTAGAGATTGAGCAAATACATTTTGACTCTTCCCCATTTACTTCCTGCTGAACTAGAACTGAGTATGAATACAAGAGGTTCAGAAAGGTTCTTGCTATTTTGTTTGACAGTTTTCAAAGAGGAAGAATAGGTATAAGCCTCTAAATAGGGAGAGGGACAATAATTTTGGCTACCATTCCTCCCTAATCAACTGCCATGTTTCTATGCATGTATACACTTCTATTTCTGGCTTTTCTTCTTTGCTGATCTTTGATGAATAAGTATTCAAAGCATTACCCAGACAACCAGTGAAAGTCAGGAGATTCATCAAGGGGAATGCCAAGGATACAAGTAAGACAAGTTGATCCATCAAAGTTATCCCAGATCTTGCTGACACACAGAGTCCTGAGGCTAGTGGCAAAAGTAGCTTAAAAAACCATGTGTGAGGAAATCATGCAACAGCCTTGAGGAGAAACCTAGCCCAGCAAGAAGCTGACCCAACTGAACACATCATTCAGTGACTGTACCACACATAGAAATGAACTTTGTGAGGAATTCATTAAAAAAAGGATTCCAAAACTAGTAAGTAATCTCTATCCACATGTTGTAGCAATTACTGTAATTTTCTTTTCCAATAATCTAATAAACATTTATTGAGCACCTATGCACCAGGCACTGTGATGAGTGCTGGAGTACAATTAATAAAAAGAAAGTCCATGCCTTAAAGAAATTAAAATCCAATGGAGATAAAACATCAAAGGAGTTAGGAAAACTGAGTTGAGGTGGGGATGAGGAGCAAGGTGGTAGAGATGGGACAACAGGGAATACCTGACACAGAAGCATGTCCCTCCCTGGAGTTAAAACCAATCATAGCAGCAAATGCAAAGTGGAATGAGCTAAGAATCCAGTTTCCACCCTCTGTAAAAGAGGGCTTTGGAAGGAGTTTGGTAATTTACCCTCTAGCTCACCAATTAGAGAGGGGAGAAGAAGCTGAGAGAGGTGCTGTCAATCAAGGGTTGAGTTAGCTACATTATAATGGAGACTAGAAGTGATTAAAACCACGTGGGAGGGGTATCTTGTGCCCTGGAGTTAAAACTAGGTAGAGCAGTAGATGCAAAGTGAAGTCAGCTGAACGGACCAATTTCTGCATTCTATAAAGGAAATCATTAGTAAGTTTTAAACTATACCCCCCACCAGCCCCTCTAGCATGATGATAAGATTAGAAGAAAAAAAATAATCAGATTGTTTTATAGATATAATGCTGATATTAAGAATAATAATAATAGGCAGAGTCAAGATGGCAGTGTAGAAGCAGCAAGGTTCCACAGCTCCCACACAACCACCCTAAACACCCATAAAATATGACCCCAAACAAAGTCTAGGACTCTCAGACACACAAAAATACAGAAAACACATCTCTTACTGAAGGCAGCTCAGCAGCAGGGGCTCACCATGGCAGGCCAGGAGCCGAGGCCAGCCCAGCCTGAAACTTAAAAGTGGCCAGGCCAGGCCTCAGGACTGTCAGGAGGAGCTGAGTCGCAGGCAGTCTACAAGAGAGAAGATCTATCTCCCCTCCAGCAACTCCACATCTACCAAGGTGTGAAAAACAGCGATTGGACAGAGGCACTTATCCAGCAGGCCAGCAGGCTGGGAGCCAAGACCAGCCCAGCCCAAAACCACAATGCGGCCAGTCTAGGCCCCAGGGTGGTCAGGAGGAGCCGAGCCTCCCAAGCCGCAGCTTGAGTCTACTTCAGAGAAGATCTACTGCACCTGAGGGGATCTTCACATCCAGCAAAACAAGATTAGATGGTCAGTGAAAGTGAAACTTTGAAACTTAATTTGGGGGAGGAAAAGCAGTTGCACAAATAGGCCCCCGGGACAAGGAAGCAGTGGGGGAAGGGCAGGAACGGCTGTAACCGGCAGCTGCCCCCACTGGGCTGCTTCAAAGCCCCTGGCCTGTGGACTCCGCAGGGGGGCTGAATAAATTGATCAGGGCCAAGTGCTCTTGGGTTGAGTGGCCTGGATCCAGATTGTGGTCTTGGGTGGTCGTCCTGGGGTGCACTTTCAGCAAGCCGAAGCTGGGGGGGCTGAAACACCCCCCCAATAGCTCCGGCAGCTGGGAAAACCCCAGCGATTTAGAACAGAGCTTTTCCCCCTGGAAGCAAAGTTTCACAGAGCTAAAAAAAAACCGAACCAATTAATTGACTGGGCAATATGAGGAAAAGGGAGCAAAATAAGAACACCAATAAAACTCTAGAATCCTTTTTTGTGGACAAAAAGGATCAAAGCATGGAATGAGAGGAAGACAGCTCAGAACTCAAAACTCCCACACCAAATGCTTCCAAGACACTTGAAGAATGCCTAGTAGCTACAGATAATCTAAAAAAGGACTTTGAAAAACAAATAAGAGAAGTAGAGGAAAAATTGGGAAGAGAAATGAGAATGATGCAAGAAAACCATGAAAAGAAAGTCAACAACCTGACTGAAGAAAACAACGCTTTAAAAAATAGATTAACTC
>CM053601.1:30859100-30880012 GCA_028646575.1 Pseudocheirus occidentalis | reverse complement strand
CTGCTCTTCTCACTTAGCATCAATTTGTATAAGCCTCTCCAGGTAATTATGAAGTCCATCTCCTTCCCATTTCTTATAGCACAATAGTATTCCATTACATTCATATACCATAACTTGTTTGGTCATTCCGAAATTGATGTGCATCCCCTAAGTTTCCAGTTTTTTGCCACCATAAAGGGAGCTGCAATAAATATTTTTGTACATATGGGTCCTTTTCCCACTTATATGTTCTCTTAGGATTACAACCCAAAAGTGGTATTACTGGGTCAAAGGGTATGCAATTATTTATAGCTCTTTGGGCATAGTTCCCAATTGCTCTCCAGAATGGTCATAAGTAGAATTCGTTCTTTTCCAATTTTAAAACATATTTTCCATATTGGACTTAATTGTTCTTTAAATGTTTGTTAAAATTCACTTGTGAATCCATTTGTTTCTGGGGATTTTTTTTAGGGAGGTCATTGATGGCTCATTCAAGTTTTCTTTTTAAGATAGGGTTATTTAAATATTCTATTTCCTCTTCTGTTAACCTGAACAATTTATAGTTTTGTAAATATTCATATATTTTACTTAAATTGTCAGACTCATTGACATATCATTAGGCAAAATAGCCCCTAATATTGTTTTAATTTTATTTTCATTGGTATTGCATTCACCCTTTTCATTTTCAATACCGTTAATTTGATTTTCTTCTCCTTTTCAATCAAATTAACCAAATGGCTGCTTTGTTGTTGCTTTCCCCCCTCCGTTAAGCCAGCTCCTAGTTTTATTTATTAGTTCAACAATTTTCTTACTTTAAAGTTTGTTAATCTTTCCTTTGATTTCCAGGTTTCACATTTGCCATTTAATTGAGGATTCTTAAGTGTTCTTTTTCTTGTTTTTTAAATTGTACATTTAATTGTACATTCCTAAATCTGCTTTTTCTCTATTTTATTGACATAAACATTTGTACACATAAAATTTCTCCTAATTACTGCTTTGGTGGTTTACCGTGAATTTTGAAATGTTGTTTCATTTCTGCAATTCTCTTTAATTAAATTGTTTATTATTTCTATGTTTTGTTCTTTGACCCACTCATTGTTTAGGATTATAATATTTAGTTCTCAATTAATTTTAATCTATCTTTCCACAGCCTATTATTGAATTTAAATTTTATTGCATTATGATCTGAAAAGGATGAACTTAATATTTCTGTTTTTGTTCATTCATTTCCAAGGTTTTTATGCCCTGATACATGATTAATTTTTGTGATGTTACCATGTACAGCTGAGAAAAAAAATCCTCCTTTCTATTTCAGTTTTTCTCCAGAGGTCTTACATATCTACATCTTCCAAAATTCTATTAATCTCCTCAGTTTTTTCACTGTTTATTTTATGGTAGATCTATTTAGCACCGAGAGGGGAAGGTTGAGGTCCCTCACTATTTGAGTTCTACTATTTCTTTCTTTAACTCCATTAACATTTCTTTAAAAATTTGGATGCTATGCCATTTGATGAATATGTGCTTAGTATTGATATTATTTCATTGTGGTAAATTTTAGCAAAATGTAGTTTCCCTGTTTATTTCTTTTAATTGTATATTTTCTTACTTTGTCTGAGATTGTGAGTGCTACCTATGTCTTTTTTTACTTCAGCTGAAGCATGACAGATTTTGCTGAAGCCCTTTATTTTTATTCTGTGTGTCTCTCTGTTTTAAGTGTGTTTCTTGTAAATAGCATATTGCAGGATTCTTGTTTCTAATTGAATTATTTGCTCTTTAAATGTTTGGTAGAATTCACTTTAAATCCTGTTCCTCCTGGGATTTTATCCTTAGGGAACTTATTTATGCCTTATTCATTTTCTTTTTAAAATGTAGGTTTATTAAGTACTCTATTTGCTCTTTTTCTAAGCAATTTAGATATAAATATTCATCCATTTCATTTAGATTTTCAGTTTCATTGGCATATAATTGGCATAAATATATCTTCTAAATGCTTTAATCTCATCTTCATTTATAGTGCTTGTTGTTGTTCAGTTGTTTTCAGTAGCATCTGACTCTTTGTGACCTCATTTGGGGGTTTCTTGGCAGAGACACTGGAGTGGTTTATTTGCCTTTTCCTTCTCCAGCTCATTTTACAGAAGAGGAACTGAGGCAAACAGTGTTAAGTGACTTGGCCAGCCTCACGCAGCTAGTGTCTGAGACCAGATTTGAACTGAGGAAGTGGAGTCTTCCTGAATGCAGGCTTAGCATGTTATCTACTATGCCACTTAGCTGCCCTAGGATAAGAGGTCTCTGTATTTTCATTCTTATTTTTAAGTCATTCAGTTATATCCAACTCTTCATGTCCCCATGGAGCATAATGTCTATGGCTATTGTGTTTTTGTTTCTGCAAAGTTAATGGAGTGCTTTGCCATTTCTATTTCCAGAGGACTAAGGCAAACAGAGGCTCACTTGCCCAGGGTCACACAGCTAGTAAGCATCTGTGCCCAGATTTGAAACTGATGGCACATTCACATTTTAATTATTAATATTGGTAATTTGGTTATCTTCTTGTGTTTATTCAAATTAGCCAATGGTTCATCCATTTTATTTTTGTTTTCATAATATTAGCCCCTTGTTATATATGTTAGTTCACTTGATTTCTAATTTTGTTTTCAATTTTATTTATTAACCTCTCTTTTGCTTTTCAGGATTTGTATTTGGTGCTTAATTTGGGATTTTAAATTTGTTTTTTCCCCTAAAGTTTTTTTATGTTTTTGTTGCATACTGAAATCATTGATTTGTTCTTTCTTTTATTGGGGTAAACATTTAGAAATATGTCTTCCCCTAAGAATTGCTTATGCTGCAACCCACAAATTTCAGTATATTCACTCATTCTTATTCTCTATAAAGAAATTATTGATTGTTTCTATGATTTGTTCTTAGAGTCACTCAATCTTTAGGATTGGATTGTTTAGTTTCCAAATAATTTTTAATCTATGCTTCTAAGACATTTTATTGAAAATAATTTTACTGTATTATAATCTAAAAAGGTCCATTTAATATACTTCTCTACACTTATTTTTAAAGGATTTTATGCCCCAATACATTGGTCGATTTTTATTAAGGTGTTATATACAACCAAGCAAAAGGTATGTTCCTTTTTATTCCCATTCAGTATTGTAAAGAAGTCCTTCAGATCCCAATTTTCTAAAATTCTACTAATCTTCTTAACTTCTCTCATCCTAATTTTATGGTTAGATATATCTTCACCAGAGAGAGGGTGAATTGAAGTCCTTCACTAGTACAGTTTTCATGCCTATTACCTCCTGGTACTCATTTCATTTTTTCTTCAAGATTTTGGAAGCTATAGCATTCAATGCATATGTGTTTAGTATAGATATCAATTCATTGTCTGAGATATACTTTAGCAAAATATGATTTCGCTGGTTATCTCTTATGATTAGGTCTATTTTTGCTCCTATTTCATTTCATTTTATTTTTTTAAAATAATTTCTTTTTTCTTTTTCATATGGGCAGTTGGGGTTAAGAGACTTGCCCAAGGTCACACAGCTAGTAAGCATTAAGTGTCTGACCCTGGGTTCAAACTCAGGTCCTCCTGACTCCACTGCTGGTGCTCTATTCACCACTTAGCCACCCTTCCTGCTTCATTTTAGATCACTATTGCTACCCCTGTCTTTCGTAATTCAGCTGCAGCATATTAGATTCTGCTTCATCCCTTTTTTTCATTCCATATGTGTCTTTTTGTTTCAAGTGTTTCTCTTTTAAAAAGCACATTTTGTATGTTGGTTTCTAATTCATTCTGTTACCCACATCTGTTTTGTTCGTGTGCTTATCCAATTCACATCTACAGCTATGATTGTTAAACATTTATTTCCCTCCTATCTACTCTCTTCTATTTATCCTTTATTTTTTTAAACCTTACTCCTCCTTAAAAATGTGTTTTGCTTCTGACCACTGCCTTTAAAAATTTCCCTCTTCTATTACCACCCTTCCTTTATCTTAGCTCCTTCACCTCTTACTTCCAAGTGGGATAAGATGTATTGCACTATCCCACTGTGTGAATGTATACATATGCACACATACATGTATATGTGCATATATGCATATATCTTTATGTACCTATGCAACCACACACATTAATCCATCTTTTAACCTGTTTAGGTAAGAGTGAAGTTCAAAAATTGCCATATCTCTCAATTTTCCCTTCCATTATAAAAATACTTCCTTGCATGCCTCATTCATATATGAAATAATTTTCCCATTCATTCTTCTCCCTTCTCTTATACATCTCTTTTTCATACTTTAATTTTTCTTTTGAGATCTTCTTAAAATAGTAAACTTACATCCATACCCTCTCTCAAATTGGACTTCTTTTAAGTGGCTCTAATGAAGATAAAATTCCCATTCGAAAATATAAACAGGGTAGCTTTATGAATTCCTTATGATTTCTCACTTGTATTTACCTTTTTATGCTGTTCTTAACCCATATTGGATGACAAAAAAACAATTTTGAAGGGGTTGTGAGTGGGATAAAAAAAGAGTTTAAGAAGCCATGCTCTTGACTATTGTCCTTGAATTTCAAATGTTTTATTCAGCTCTGGTCTTTTAATAAGGAATGCCTGGACATTTTCTATTTTACTAGATGTCCAATCCTTCCTTCTTCCCTGGTAAGATTGTGTTCTGTTTTGTTGAGTGGGCTATACAATCCTATATTATTTGTCTTCTAGAATATCTTATTCTGTTCTCTTTATTCCTTTATCTTGGTAGCTGCTAAATCTTTTGTGATCCTGAATTTTAACTTCATAGAATTTGAATTACTCCTTTCTGGTTGCTTTTGGTATTTTTTTAACCTAAGAACTCTGCCTTTTTGGCTACACTATTCTTGGGAGTTTTCATATTGGAATCTTTTTCAGAATGTGATTGTTGAATTATTTCAATTTTTACTTTTGTCATCTGGTTCTAAGATACATAGGCAGTTTTTCATTTCCATTTCCATCTTTCTGATCAGATATTCATTCTCATTCCTTTTGCTGATGCTGGGAACTCCTAGTGCCATCATCACTTCAGCTATCACTGTGTCTAAGACCTATAGCCTTTACTTCTTCCACCATTCCATACTCCTAGCCAGCCTCCACTACATTGTCTACAGATCTCTCTTTCTGTATTCCTAAGCTGGCCTGGCTTTGAAAAAGGGCTCACTGTAGAAATAAGAGAAAATAAAGATGACTGTATGATAAAACCTATTTTAGACAATGATAAAAAATAAAGGGGAATAAGGGAGATAATAATCATATACACAAAATGATAAAAATAAAAGGAGAGCTGACAAAGGAAGGAAGTAAAAGAAGGTAAAAAAGTAATCTCACCACCTCAGTGTTGCAAGAGGGTCCCACCAAACACTTTCATGTGGGAGAGAAATATTTTGTAATGGAATATGGAAATATTACAATGAATTTAACATGCAGGAATTTATTTAGAGGCACCAATTGACCTCTAAGAGAGTTTTGTGCCTCCGTGGACACAATCTTGAATGAAGAGAAGAGAAATCAGAGCTCCTGAAGACAACCAGAGTAGAGAAAGGATAGGAGGACATGGACTAAGAGCAGAGATTTCATAGCAAATGGGAAAGAAATGAGTACAGGTAGGGCAGAGGTTAGAAATAGACAGAGAGCACATTCAGAAACACAAGAAGATTTTTATCAATGAGCAATACTTCTACACTTCCTATATCTAAAGGAATTCATATTCCTAAGATTGAAGCACAACAATAATAAAAGGAGAAGATGCATTATCTACAAGACAATAATACAAAAACTGTTTACATGAAGAAGGCATTCAAATTCAGTATTAAAGAAGCTTAGTTTAATTAGCAACATAGGGGCAAATGAAGGAATAAAAGCATAAGGATCATGAATCAGTCAAAGTGAAAAACAGGCAGTTATGGTGGTACAGTGAAAAGAGAACTGGATGTGGAATCAAGAAAACCCAATTTCAAATCTGGCTTCATTAACCAGCTGTGAAACATTGGGCAAGCCAGCCTCTGTCTCCTTCAGATTCCTCATATTAAAAAGAAAGAAGGATGATAATAATGATAACTCACAGGGTGGTTGTAAAGAAAAGATGAGATATTTGTAAAATGCTTTGCAAACCTTAAAATCCTTTATGAGCTAGCTATTAATAATAGCTATAATTACTTAATTATGATAATTATTATTAAGATAAAGGAAATAATTTATCAAGATAATGAGTTAAAAAAATCCCTTTTTAAATGAAGAATGTACATGCATACATATACATAAATGTGCATATATATAATACATATATGTACATTTATATGTATATGTGTGTGTGTTCCTACTTTTAGAAGATGTAGGTCTTCCTAGAAATGTTCAGCTTTGGCTCCTTTAACATCTCTTTTTTTTTGGTACATAGACATATTACTGTGATGCTGAATGGTTTTCCTTAGATTAAAATAGAACTCATTCTGTCATTTTTGATATTATACCTCAATACTGCTTTTCTCACCCTTTTATTTACTATGAGAGCTACTCCATTTCTTCTAAGGGATTTTTTCCCACAGTAATATATATATATATATATATATATATATATATATCTTATATTCCAGGTTTTTATACAATATTGATCTTTAAAGCATCAGACTATCCTTTTATCATCAGGCATATCCACAGCTAAGCTTCCTTTTAGCTTTCTCTCAGGTGTTTCTTTAGTTCTGAAGCTACTTGTAGTTGTAGTTGCAAGCTCTTCCCTAGTAGCATGCTGGACACCTTCTGCTCATAGATGTTCATTTTCTGGTATCACATGTTTTAGGCTTTCTTGGCAAAGACACTGGATGTTTTGTCATTTCTCTAGGTGATCCCCTGTGTATTTTTGGTAACCCTGCATGGTATAGCTCATTGTTTCATTGAGCTATGCAAGCACCTTTGCTTGTGATTCAGGCATGATTCAGGAGGGGCAGTGATCCAGGAGAGTAGTCTGCTATTGCCTAGACCCAAATCTGCATCAGCACTTTGCAAAGATAAAGCCAGGGCTTCAGTAATCAGACTTTTCCACATATCTGAATACTTTTAGAGCACTGAAAATGTGTGTATCCCCAGTATGACCTTTTCTTGAGAGCCTGAAATAACCCAACAATCAATACTCTAAGAAATCAGACAGTATTATCAATGTAGACCTCTCAAGAAGTGTGCAGAGCCCTTCCTTAATATCAAGTTTTGTCAGGAAGTTGATAAATGAGCAAACAAAAAGAATCCCACAATAAATATTGATTATAGTGAGTAGGATGCTTACAACAGAAATCCAGGAGAAAAGAATGGCTCCAAAATATCTATAAGCAAAGCCTAAAGGTAAAATATAGCTGGAAACAGTTAGTTAGAGTTCCTGGAAGACATAAAATCAGTATATTTGTAAAGTTAAAAATAGTTTCTTAGGGGCAGCTAGGTGGCGCAGTGAATAGAGCACTGGCCCTGGAATCAAGAGTGCCTGAGTTCAAATCTGACCTCAGACACTTAACACACACACACACACACACACACACACACACACACACAAACTAGTCGTGTGACCTTGGGCAAGTCACTTAACCCCAACTGCCCTCAAAAAAAAAAGATTAAAAAAAACTAAAAAAAATTTTTTTCTTTTTTTAATAAATGAAATGAAAGCACTAGATTAAAAAAAGGAAAAGAAAGCAGAACTATAGAAGAACAAATTAATTAGATTGAGGATCCTTCAGAGCTAATCTGCTCAATCTCTCTATTTTTGTTGTTGTGATCAGAATGTCTCAAATGCCCACCATTTATTGAAGAACCATGTTTTCACTGAGGAGTAGGTCCAACTTTTCAGAGTATGTCAACATAGGTTGCTCCATAGAGCAAAATGACTCAAGATGTTACTCAAGTTGACATATATTGGAATATTTATTGGAGTTTATAGTACAGTTTTTTTCCCCTGGAGGCTTTTGTAATGCCACACATGAGCAGCTTTCCAGAAGAATGCTGCTGTGAACAGCTTTCAAGGTTCTAATTACATATTATAGTGAACTCTATTTATTCAATAACAAATCAGAGCAAAACATTCACAGAAAATCAAGGTACAGCATTCACAACAACTTATTGCTAAAATAGCCATATAGCTTTCACCACAGTGGTCACATAATTTTGAACATAGTAAAATCATTTAGTCAATCAGTCACTTAGTAACTCCATCAATCACTCAACTCAGTCATTCAATCATCCTTAAAGAGCCTTGCCTCCTTAAGGGTCACAAAATACAATAGTCAAGTTCTACACTAATAGGGCACATTAAGTTACAAATCAGTCACTATTCAGTCATCATTCCCTATTCAATCATCAGAAAATATACAGGTCATCCACCTCTTGGACACAAATAAATCCCAATCTTCTCAGTCAGTATACAGTATCCAAGTAAAGTCTTTTTCCACTTGAGTGTTGGTAGGCTCTCAGATTCCCTGGATCTCCTTCCATGGTCCCAGTTTCTACCTGGATTCACCAAACTGACACCTGTGTTCAAAGGCAGACAGCTCCCAGTTCTTTGTCCAGCTATCCAAGCAGTTCCTGTTCCATTCTGAAGCTCATAGTGTCCAGTCCACTGTAAATCCTTCACAGTCTCTATTCCTGCAAAGTCATCTTAACAAAGCCACAAACAGACAAAACACTGACACCATAGTCATGCTTCCTCTGGCAGCTAGCCTTCAGAAATCTTCAGTAGCTTCAGCAGCTCCTCAGCAGCTTGGTTGGCCCTCAGAAGAAGCTCCATCACCACAAGTTCCCAGGAAATTCTTACTTTCCCAGCTAGTGTTTTTCCTTATATACAGTATTGCTCCTCTCTATTCAGCCCCTTCCTGTCATATCAGCTACAGGGCTTTCCTGTTTAGTCCCTTCCTGTTACATCAGCAACAGGGGTTCATACCTTCTGTTTCTTTAACAGAGGGTTAATTTGAAACTAGGTGCTAAGGACCTAAAGTGGCAATACAAAAGGAATTTCAAATTTCATTAATATTACAGCTATCTATGGATTCTTTCAATTACTTCTCCTTTAGCATTCTGTGTGCAGAAGTTTGGGGGCAATTTTGTTATATTTTTTCCTTGTATTATCATGATTAGATTTTTTGAATTATTTTCTGGGATATTTATGAACTTCAGGTTGTCTTTCTATATACTGTCTTTAAGATCAATAAGTTTTATTTGTATAAAAATCATCCATTCTTTTACATTTTTTGTTTCTCTTCTTCCAGATTAGCCTTTATTCTGTATTTCTGTGATCCCAATCAATTCTCTTTTCATTTGTTTGGAGACACTCACCACTGTGTACTCAAGATTTTTTTTCTAATGTCAATTACTTTTGATGTGTGGGTCATACATCCTTCCTTCATGATTCTTATTTCTTCCTTAAAACATTCAAACTATTCTGCCATGGTTCTATGCTTCTTGGGATAACAGGTTCCTATGTTTGATCAAGCATTTACTGATTGGGCTTTGTCTTTCAACTTTTATTTAGAGGTTACTCAGATCTCTACAATCAGTCTGGAAGCCACCTTCACATCTGTTAGTGTCTTCCCTGTTGGTTTAATCTGATCCTGCTCATAGTTTTTAAGTGAGTTTTCTTTCTCTCAAGATATTTGGCAATTTTGATCAGGTATACTCTGCCTCTTCTCTTCCACCTCTGAGTATGCTAGTGTCCTTCAGTGATCTACTTGTCTCCTTCATGAGGTCTTTCTTGGATCTCCTAATTGTTAGTGATTTCAATCCTTAGAAATTATTTTAACTTTTTCATGTACTTGTTTTTGTTTATCTGTGGTCATTTTGTTTCTTCAAACACCCTGTAAATTCCTTGTGGGCTGGACCAATGTCTTGCAAATAGTGTCTATTAAATACTATTATTTATTAATAAATTAATAATTAATCAGTGATAACCATAATAATTAATTAACTATTCTTGATATAATATTATTTAATATTATTGAAAGAATGAATATTACACTGTCATTCAACTTACAATTTCTAAAAAAACCCCTAGATTATTTATAGATAATATTCTGCTAACCATGGCTTTTCCAGTTCAGTAATTATGAAGTTGAACCATATAAGCCTTTTGATTTATCCATATCATTTTATTTTATTAGATATCTTCCATTATTCTAACCTGTCAGTCTATCTTTATCTGAATTCTTTTATCTACTGTTTTAGTGATCCCTTCAAGATTTGTATTATCTGCATGTTTTAGTAGAATAACTTCTATGCCTTGAACCAACTCATTAATAAACATATTAAACAGGATGGTTTCAAATAAGATTCATAGCATTTCACTGGAGACTCCCTCTCAAACTGAAATTGAATGGTTATTAATGACTACTCTTCAAGTTTGGCCATTAAAAGTTTACTTTGTCAGTGCTGAATGAGAATTCTGTTGCACATGCAGTTAGAAACCTAGCAAGTTCATGACTGTAGAATCTGAGGATTTCTATGATATGATCTTATGATATGATGATGATCTTATGATGCCAATTCTCATATGACTCATTTTGTCTATTTACTGTTCTCTTTCAACCATGATTCTATGAAAAGGAGAAGATTTTAGAAAAGTATGATAACCAGTTCTCAGGACATCAGTGACAGCTTTTGTGATTGATAAGTCATATGTACCAGATGAACAAAGAAAAAAAAACTAAGGCCAAAATAACCCCATTCTCAAAGGCTGACAGTCTGTTGATAAATTTCTTATGTCCTTTTTCTGGGTCAAAATTAAACAGGTTGAATTTGTATCCTCAAGTAATCCTATACCAGTAGACATCAAAGTCATAATCGTAAGATAATTTCAACCAGAGATTTTTTGGTTAAAAATTCTTGTGTTATTTAAAGTAGACCTGGGACTCTGTGAAATAAACATACCTTATAAATCAGCATCAAAACGTGATTCATGGACATGCTGCTTTTATGACTACTGGGAGAGTTCTCTGGAGGTAGCTATGTTGTAAAAATTATAGCTCTCAAATTCAGTAACTAAAATACAGATATACTTTATTCTTTATCTTAGTTACTATATAGAAAAATATCATCCTTATTGAATTTATTTTTAAAACCACTGCAAATTTGTTATGTTAGTTGCTTCTTCCTTGTCATGTAATCAAATATAATGGTTTTTCTCTTTATTTATTACTCAAAATATATGCAGTAAGGTAAATGTCAAGCATAATGATGCTGTTTGTCATGGTGAAAATATCACACCAAATTCTGAAAGAGGGAACTTTGCTTAATTCATCAAAACATAGTATTGTAATAGATTATAATGATTCTATTCATTAGATATATTGAAGAAAGGGGTATTTAATTTTTTTCCAGAGTAAATGTTAAAGCCTATAAATGCTACATATGATTATTTGGTCCATGGTTTTAAAGACTTATGGGGATTTCTCTTGTATAAAAATTAAGTTAATTAACTATTTAAATTTTATAATAAAACAATAATAACTGATATTTATACAGAGCTTTAGAGTTTACAAATTACTCTATATCCATTTGTTAGTCACACAAACTCTGTGACCTAGGCAGTGCTGTTACTATTATGCAGATGAGTAAATTGAAACACAAACAGGTCATAAGATTATAGTGTAGTGAGGACTTTGGCTTCTCTCTCTAAGAGTAAATCCAGCTACATCTGCCTCTCAGAGTTCTAGGGGTACCTCTGAAGTATTGAAATATCTCCTTTCTAATGCCTATAGCTTAAACTGTATTGGAGGTATGTTCCCACATGTTCACCACTTCTGCCATAGAGCATAAACATTTCCATTTATAGATAAGGAAATTGAAGATCAGATACTGCTCAGGGTTGTACAACAAGTGACTGAGGCAGGCTTTGAAATCAGATCTTCCTGAACAACTTGCCCAGAAATGTATATCTAGTAAAATGCAAAACTAGAACTGTGGAATTCAGTTTTCCTGACTACAAATGCAGTGCTTTATCTTCACTGATCATTATTATGGGACACTTCAAATGCCCCTTCCCTTTCTGTAAAGTGTACATTATAAATCACGGCAAATGAGTTACAGAGATCTAGATTATTTACACACACATTCAGTGCAAATATTCTATTTGTAGAATATATATGTGTGCGTATATATGTATATATATATACATATATATTCTGTAAAGTAAAATGCAAGCATTCTTAATCTATGTGTACACATGTTTCTCAGCTTTGAGAATCTATAAAAATTGGTCATGTGGTATTAGGTATATAAAACATAAAGATTCAGAAAAGTGGAAGCTCACAATACATATTTTACTGGTCTTGATACAATAAAAATCATAATCAATAAAGAACATTTGAAGAAAGGTTCATACTTAATTGATGTTTAAATAATTTAATCCTAAAGAATTGTTAGGCTAAAGAAAATTCTAGAAGCAATAGATTTAAAAAGTCAAAGAAAATTGCACTAATGTGACAATATGTCAAAACTTTTGGCAGGAAGAGAAAGCAGTACTTACAGAAAAATTTATATCTCTGAACACTTTTTCTCAACAAAAGATGAATAAGAATAAATTAATTATAAATGCAACTAAGAAAAATTAGAAAAGCATCCTCTTTTAAAAAATCCATACAAAATATTAATTGCAAATCAGTATAGTGACAAAAATAAATCCCACTAAATTGAAAAAATTAAACTATGACCATTTAAAAGTTTTAAATAAAAAAGAAACAAAATATATTAGTCATTTAATCTGATACTAAGAGAGAAAACCCAGTTGCCAATATTGAGAGAGGAAACATAGAATTCACAGCAAAATAAAGAAATGGAAAATGTTTTGTGTAATTATATGCCAATGCCAATGTAATTTGTATCAAATTAAATAGATCTGTATTTTAAAAATAAAAGATACCTAGGTTAACAGTATAAGAAACAGAGAATTTAAACACAATCTGAAAAAGAAATGGAATAAGTCATAAAAGTACCCTTAAATAAGGGGGGAAATAGGAACAGATGAAATATATCAAGTATTTAAGAACCAATTCCATTGTTACATGTTATTTGCAAACATTAAGTAAGATCTTCACAATTTTTTTAGGATACAAAGTCCACATACCTAAACTAAGGAAAGATCATTACACATGACAATTGCATCCATGAAATTACAAGATGCTTGCTTCTTGGAAAAGATATCTACAGCAAATCTGGACAACAAAATGAAAAAGAGACATCTGCTTGTTGACAAAGGCCTGTATAGTCAAAACTGTGGTTTTTCTATTAGGAATGTGTGGTTATGAATGTTGTATTATAAGGAAAGTTGAGTGCTGTAGAATTGATGCTTTTTATTGATGGTGTCAGAGAAGACTTTTGAGAGTCCCTTGGACAGCAAGAAGACAAATCAGTCAATACTTAAAGAAATTAATTCATGCAATTCGCTGGAAGGTCAACTACTCAAGCTGAAGCTTAAATACTATGATGATATATTGGGAAGATAGGATTCATTGGAAAAGAGCCTGGTGTTGGGAAATATTGAAGGCAAAAAGGAAAGGGGATGGCAGTGGATTTGGATGGGTAGATAGTGATGAGGAAGTGATATTCATGAACCAGACTTTGGGCAATGGAGGATAGAAGGGCCTGGCATGCTGTGCTCCAAGGTCACACCAAGAGTTAGACATGACTAAGCAACTGAACAACAACAAAAACAAAACAAAAACAAAAACATGTTGAACTGGGGATTCAGATACAAGCAAAAAGAAGGGCAATCTCTGCACTTAAGGATTTTACTTCCTAATTTCAGTAAGACAACATATAAAAGGGAGTGGACAAGTGTAAGGGCAAAGAGTAGCGTCTGAAAGAACAAAAGGCTAAAAATATCAAGGAAGTTAAGGAAAAAAATAATGTGAAAGAAGGGAGCCTACCCATATTAAATCTCAAACTGTACTCTAAATTAGCAGAATAATCTAGTACTACCTAAGAAATAGTGGTAGATCAGTGGAATACATTAGGGTTATCATACATAGTAGTATATATGTGATGAACTCAGTATTTGACAAAAAAACTTAGGGGAAAATTAGAAAGCAGTTTGGTGAAATCTAGGCATAAACAAACATCTCACATCATATGCCAAAATAAAGTAAAAATGGGTACATGACATAGATAGTGATACTAGAAGCAAATTACAGAAGCATAGAATAATTTATGTGTCAAATCTATGGATAAAGTGTGGATTTGGGATTAAATAACACAGAACATTACATGACAAATAATTCATAATTTTGATTACATTAAATTATGAAGATTTTGCACAAACAAAACCAGTACATCCAAGATTAAAGGGAAAGCAAAAAGCTGGGAATTATTTTTTCATATAGCTAATGTCTCCAATAAAGGCTTCAATTATCAAATATATAGAGAATGGAGTCAAATTTGTAAGAATACAAGTCATTCACTGATTGATAAATGGTCATAGGATATGAACAGATAGTTTTCAAATAAAGAAATAAATGATATCTAATTGTTATTGATATGGAATTGTTTTATTATTATTATTTTTTGTGACCCCACTTGGGATTTTCTTGCCAAAGATATTGAAGTGGTTTGCCATTTCCTTCTCCAACTCATTTTACAAATGAAGAAACTGAAACAAACAGGGGGAAGTAATTTGCCCAGGGTCATACATCTAGTGAGTGTCTGAGGACAGATCTGAACTAAGGAAAAGGAGTCTTTCTGATTCCCATTATAATGATTCCCATATCTACTGAACCACCTAGCTGCTAAAGCCACATCAAAGTACTCTAAATAACAATTGATTAGAGACATTAAAATTAAAAGAGCTTTGACATGCCATCTCACACCCATCAGCTAATACAAAAGAAAGGGAAAATTATAAACGTCTGTGGGGTATGGGAAATTTGGAACACTAATTCATTGTTGGTGGACTTGTGAACTGATTCAGTCATTCTGGAGAACAATTTTGAACTATGCTCAAAGTGCCACAAATTTGTGACT
Source organism: Pseudocheirus occidentalis (assembly GCA_028646575.1). Taxonomy (NCBI): domain Eukaryota; kingdom Metazoa; phylum Chordata; class Mammalia; order Diprotodontia; family Pseudocheiridae; genus Pseudocheirus; species Pseudocheirus occidentalis. The sequence continues at coordinate 30,865,019 of CM053601.1, read as the reverse complement.
AATACTGACCAATTCCAGGTCAGTATCTCAAAAAGATTTTTATAAAAAAGGACTTATTCATACAAAATATTTGTAGTAGCTCTTTTTAATGGCAAGGATTTTGAAATTGAGGGGATGCTCATAAATTGAGAAGTGGCTGAACAATTTGTGGCATATGATTGTGATGAAATACTATTGTAGTATAAGAAATGATATGCTGTATGCTTTCAGAAAAAAAAACCTGAAAAGACTTACATCAACTGATGGAGAATAAAGTGAGAAGGATCAAGAGAATGTTGCACACAGTAACAACAGTATTATAATGACGATCAGCTGTGGATGACTTCCCTATCCTTAGCAATACAATAATCCAAGGCAATTCCAAAGAACTCATGATGAAAAATGATATCCACTTCCAAAGAAAGAACTGATGGAGCATGAATGCAGATTGAAGCACATTTTTCATGTTCTTTTTCATTACTTATATTTCTTTTTGGGGAGGGGAATCTATGTTTTCTTTTGCAACATGAACAATATGCAAATATATTTTTCATGAATGTACATGTATAACATATTTCAAATTGTTTGCTATTTCAGGGAGGAGTGGGGAGGAAGGAGATAATTTCAAACTCAAATTTTAAAAAATTCCTGTGGACCCTAACTTTATTTTTATTTTTAAATGTAGTGAATATTTTATTTTCTACCAATTATATGGAAATCAAATCTTAACATTCATTAAAAATATCAGGAACTCAAAATGAAAAATAACCCCACATATTAAAAATTGTTTTTACATGTATTTGGAAGAAAATAAAATATTATTTAAAAAGAGAAATGCAAATTAAAATCTCTAGGAGATTCTACCTGACATGAGTGATAGTGACAAAGATGATGAAAATAAAAAAATGAAAATGACACTCATTCAAGGTAGGTCCTGTAAGAGGACAGACATACTGATGTACTTTTAATGTAACCATCTAATCTACAATACAATTTGAAATTATATCACAAAAGTCATAATTTAAACTGTCAATATTCTTTAACCTTAAAATATCATTATTAAAAGTATCTAAAAGAGAACAAATCAAAAAGGGACAATCCAGATGCACAGAGTTATTTGTAGGGGCAACTAGGTGGTACAGTGAATAGAGCATCAGCCCTGAAGTGAGGAGGACCTTAGTTCAAGTCTGACCTCAGATACTTAACATATACTAACTGTATGACCTTGGGTAAGTCACTTAACCCCAATTGCCCTGCCTTCCCCCCTCAAAAAAGACAAAAAATTATTCTTAGTAATACTTTTCATTGTAGCAAAGTACTGGAAAACTAAAACTGAAATGGGGGATGGCTAAATAGATTATAGTATGTGAATCAATATTTTTACACTTTTAGAAATGATGATTCAAAGAGTTCCAGGATACTTTGCATGAACTGGAACAAAATAATGTTAGCAGAACAATTCCTGTAATACTTACAGTATTGCAAAGAAAATCAACCATGAAAAACTTAAGAAGTGTAATCAACAGTGTGATCAAGTCTAGAAGGGCTGAAAACAGATCATATGATTCCCTTTACTCAGCAGAGCGATGTTGAACTAAAGATATACAATGGGACATATACTTAGAGACAAAGCCATTGTGTAAATGCATTTTTCTTGACTATACTTGTTTTATGGGATGATGTTTTTAGTAAGCAGAGGTGAGAATTATGAATCAGAGTGGGTATTAATTATGGGGTACTTAAAAAAAAGAAGAAAAGAAAGAATACCCAAGAATCATTAAAAATACACAGAAGAAAACAGGAAATTCCAAAGGACATACAAAATAGCAGGTTCATGTTTATACTACCTGGTTAAATTTGAATTACATACTGAGGAAGAGGGGGAATAAGAACTATGTAAAACAGAAATTAAAAATTTCATATACAATCTCTTATTTGTTCTTTGTATGTTCATGTTTGCTCTGTGTTCATATTTGATGATCTTTAGTAAGTTGATAATAAAAATATGAAAAAAATAGTCTTCTGGTAATTTGCTACAGTTCTGAGTTACAGAACACCAGGATCTCTATGTAGATGCACCTAAGCATAGTAGAAAGATATACAGCAGAATTTTGCAAAAGGTATAGGAAGTGACATGAAAGACATTATTGGTGGTGAAAAAAACTTGGTGAAGGTAAGGCAGCAACCCCAGCTGAATTCTCCCAATGTTCCCCTGTAAACAACTTATAATAATCCCTCATAAACATTTTGAAGGAGCAGAGACAACAAACAGCAGTGTGAGACATCTTTCTAGCCAGCGTAAAAAATCTTAGGAGGTTCACAGGAGAGATCTGTGATGCTGGGCTGGGGGCTCACATAGTGACCTTGTGGCAGCAGCATCAGCATGGACCTTTGAGGTGGTATGACAGTGGCAGCAGCAGCTTTGAGAGCCCTCAGTTGAGAGAGCATAAGGGGGTTGCATAACTGATTAGAAAGAGATTTAAGGGGATCCCTTGCTGGCACGGTGCACCTGGCAGCTCTATTGACCATATGCACTTCTGTAGTTCCAAGGCAGAGAGGAGTTCTAGTGCTTTCAGCTGGTCAAATTTCCAGGGCTAAGAGGAACACTCGTTTTGTCTTCAGGGTTCAAGAGTCATTCCTGGGTAATGTCTAGACCAAGAGAGCAATGAATAAATCTTTACCCAGATTACACTATCTTGAAAATGCCCCAAACTTGTAGACCTCTATAATTAGCTTTGAAAACAACAGCATGAAAGAGCCTGAAGCATGGGACCAACCAATCCCAAGGTTAGCAGAGCTCAACTTTAACACAATTTTCAAAGTCAAGAATAGGTCGGGAAAATGAGTAAACTGTAAAAACGAATTTGATCATAAAAAGTTAGTGTGGTGGAGGCAAAGATCAAGACAAACTCAGATAAAGACAACAATGTGAAAATAACTACAAGCAAAAGTTCAAAGAAAAAAATGCTAATTGGATCCAAACATAACCAGGATTCCTAGAAGAGTTAAAGAAAGAGGTAAGAGTGATCGAGGAAAAAATGGGAAAAGAAATGAGAGTGATACAGGAAAATTGTGAAAATAATAATTACTAATTTAGTAAAAGAGGCACAAAAATATTAAAGAAATAACACCTTAAAAACAGAATTGACCTACTGGTGAAAGTTACAGAAATTCACTAAAGAAAGAACTCCTTAAAAAGCAGAATGGAAAAAGAGGGAATTGTATACATATGTCACATATATATGTGTATACATGTGTATACATACAAATATATCTGTACATACACATTCATGTGCTTGTATGCACACACAGAAATGGGTATAGAAATCTATCTTGCTCAACAGAGAAACAGGAGGGAAAGGAGAAAAAAACAGAGAGTGATGATAAAAGAAAGGGCAGATTATGGGAGGCATTGTCAGAAAGATACACACACAGAATTAAAATAAAGGATTAGAGTGGAAATGATGTTGCTTTACCTGAAATGAAAAAAAAGTAAGGGTATTAATCATGATCTCGGACAAATAAAAAATAGATACAAGAGATAATCAGGAAACTACATTTTGCTAAAAGGTACTATAGGTAGTGAATTAATTAAAAAACTTTTTTTCCAATGAAAATTTAATTCCTCAAATACATAGAGAATTGAGTCAAACTTATAAAAATAAGAATCATTCCTCAATTGATCAATGGCCAAATGATATGAGCAGGCATTGGTTCAAAAGAAATTAAACTTATCTATATTCATGTAAAATGTTCTAAATAATCTATGACTAGAAAATGCAAATTAAAAAAATTCTCAGGTACCACCTCACACCTATAAGAACTGAGAAATGCTGAAGGGGATAAGTGGAAAAAATATACATGGATGAACTTTTGGTGCAGTTGTGAACTGGTTCAACTATTTTGGAGAACAAGTAGGAATTATGCCCAAAGGACTATAAAACTGTACATATATTATGACCCAGCAATACCACTAGTAGTTTTGTTCCCCAAATATTAAAGAAAAAGGAAAAAGACTCATATGTACAAAAATATTTATAGCTACAAAATGTTTTGTACAAAATATTTGTAGCTACAAAAAGTTGGAAATTGAGACAATGTCCACCAATTCAGAAATGGCTGAACAAGATGTTATATATGATCGTGATGGAATACTATTGTGCTATAAGACATGAAAAGCTATAAGATATGTGAGGACTTATATGACCTGATTTGGAAAGATATGAGCAGAACCAAGAGGTCTTCACAACAAGATTATTGTGGATATGTTTTGCATGACTAAACATGGATAACCTACATCAAATTGCTTGCCTTCTCAATGAGGTGGGGTAAGGAGGGAGGAGAGGGGGAGAACTAGAAGTCAAAGTTTTAAAAACAATTTTTAAAACTACCTTTACATGTAATTGTGAGAAAATACAATACTAAATAAAAGCTAAAAAAAATACCAACAACCAAAATGGTCCAAGGAGGTCATTGCACACAGTGACATCAATATCGTAATGATGATCAATTGTGAAAAACTTAACTCAATTCAAGACAATTCAAAAACAAAACAAAACAAAAAACAAACCTCATGCTGAAAAATGCAATCCACTTCTAGAGAGGGAACTGATGAACTCTGAGAACAAGTTGAAATATATTTTTTCACTTTATTTTTCTTTATTTTTTGATCTATGGCTAATATGGAAATATTTTTGGTATGATTTTCATGATTTCACATATTTAATTATATGTAGCTCTTGCCTTCTCTGTGGATAGGGGTTGGATGGGAGGGAAGGAGAGAATATGGAACTCATTTTTAAAAAAAAGAATGTTAAAAATAAATGCTTAATAAATTTGTTTATAAAAGATTGATAGAGATCAGTGGTGTCTAACTCAAATTGAAATGAGGGGCCACAACTTCCAGGGGTGGAGCGAAGATGGCAGCGTAGAAGCGGCAGCGTAGAAGCAGCAGCGTCCCACAGCTCCCACGCAGCCACCCTAAGCACCCATAAAAATATGATGCTGGACAAATTCTATGACTCTCAAATTCAAAAAATACAAAAAACACAACTCTCGGGGAAGGCAGCTCCACAGCAGGGCATCATCGGGATGAGAGCCGAGGCTGGCCCAGCTTGAAACCGAAACCATGGCCAGGCCCCCAGGTAGTAGGTAGGAAGGAGCCAAGCCAAGCTGCAGCCAGTCTACAAGAGAGAAGAGCTACAGCCTCTAGCAACTCCACATCTACCAAGGTATGAAAAATAGGGATTAAAGACAGGTGTGAAAAAAAGCAGATAAAGGCAGCTGGCAGAAGGGGCTCATCCCAGGCCAGGAGTTGAGACCAGCTCAGCCTGAAAACACCATGTGGCCAGGCTCCAGAGCGGCAAGGAGGAGCTGAGGCCCCCAAGCCACAGCAGGAGTCTACTTCGGAGAAGATCTAAAGCACCTAGAGCAATCTGCATAAGACAGGATTGAAAGTCAATGAAAGTGAGTGAAGCTTTCAAGCTAAATTTGGGTAAGGAAAAGCAGTTTGGCCAATCTACCCCCAAGGCAAGGAAGCAGTGGGGGAAGGGCAGAAACTGCTGCAACCAGAAGATGCCCCCACTGGGCTGCTTCAGAGCCCCTGGACTGTGGATCCCGCAGGGGGGCTGAGTCAATTGATCAGAGCCAAGTGCTCTTCCGTTGAGTGTCCTGGATCCAGATCATGGTCTTGGGTGGTGGTCCTGGGGAGCGCTTTCAGCAAGCCAAAGCTAGGGGAGGCTGCAACACCCCCCTAATAGCTCCAGCAGCTGGGAAAACCCCAGCGATTTGGAACAGAGCTTTCCCCACTGGAAGCAGAGTTTCACAAAGCTAAAAAAAACCCCAACCAATTAATTGATTGGCCAACATAAGGAAAAGGAAGCAAAATAAGAACAGCAATAAAACTCTAGAATCCTTTTTTATGGAAAAAAAAGATCAAAG
>CM053601.1:30829302-30858600 GCA_028646575.1 Pseudocheirus occidentalis | reverse complement strand
CCGAACTAAACACAATCCTATAAATATGGTTGATCACAGAAAAGTACATAGGGATCATTACTTCCTTACTCTTTGAAGCTAAGTCTTTCTTAATGTGGTTGAAAATTTCTTGCTATACCACACTGCTGGCTAAAAAACATCTGCAAGGCACCAAAACTTCCAAATCTCTTTTAAAAATCTTTTCTCTAACCTTCCTAATCCTAGCACTTTTTTTCTGTTAATTATTTCCCATTTATCCTTTGCATGGTTTGCTTTGTATACATTTTTTATTTTGTCTCCTCTGTTAGACTATAATCTTTTTGAGATGAGGGACTGTCTTTTGCCTAGATATTGGCACATTGCCTAGCACATAATATTTATTGTTTGATTGAGATGGCCTGCTATATTGTCAGAGATTTTTTTATTTTCATTTAATTCACGTAGATTTCCAGTTTTATTGACACATCATTGAATGAATAGCTCCTAATAATTTCTTTTATTTCTTTCTGATTGAGAATTAATTTTATATTGATAATTTTTCTTCCTTTTTTTACCAATTATTTTAGCTGATGAATTATGAAATTTATATATTTTAAATACTTTTAGTTTCAATTATTAAATCATTTTTGCATTGAAATTTGTAAATTTCTCCCTCAATTTGCAGGAGTTTTAATTTGTTGTATTGGAAATTGTTAATTTGCTGGTTTTCTGGTATTTTTGTAAGTTGCATAGCTAATTCATTGATCAATTCCTTCTCTCTATTGAAAGTATTTAGTAATTTAAATTTTCCCTTTAGTACCACTGTTGCTGCATCTGAAAAATTGTGGTATTTTTTTCATTGCTTTCATTGTCTTTAGTAAAATTATTTCTCTATGATCTGTACTTTGATTGACGTGTTATTTAGAATTAAGTTATTTAGCTTCTCATTAATTTTTACTCTGTTTTTCAAAGGCTCCATGTTTGATAAAATTTTATTGCATTCTTTTCAGTGAATGATACATTTAATACTTCTGGTTTTTGTATTTTGTGAGATTTCAATGCTGTAATATATGGTCAGTCTTTGTGAAAGGTTCCATGCACAGGTGTGAAATAGGCATATTCCTTTTTATTCTGATTTAATATTCTCCAGAGATATACCATATCTAAATTTTCTAGCACCTTATTTAAGTTCTTTTTCTTTATTTTTGTTCAGATTAATTTAGGTCTGTTAAGAGTAAAATGAAGCACCTCACTCTTATAGTTTACTGTCTAATTTTCCTTTAAAAATTTAGACAGCGTCATTCACTGCACATAAGTTTAGTGTTGATATTCATTCAGTGACTACAGAGCCTTCTATTGAAATGTAGTTTCCTTGTTTATTCCTTCTTCAGATCTACTTTTACTGCTGCTTTGTCTGAGATCATAACTGCTACCTTTTTTAACTTTAGCTGAAGCATAAAAAATTCTCCTCCAATCCCTTATTTCAACTATTATGTATATCTTTCTTTTTCAGGTGTGTTTCTTGTAAACTAAATAGTGTTGGATTCTGATTTCTAATCCATTCCTCTATCCTCTTCTGTTCTTTGTGTGAATTTATCCTATTTACATTGACAGTTAGGATTGCAAATTTTGTATTTGTGTATTGTGTACAATTGTGTACAATTTTCCACAAATTGTGTATTTTCCTTCATCCTATTATCACAAATTTTTCATTCATTCAGTATTTAAGAAGTGTGAGGGGTTTTGTCATTTTTTCCTTCTGACTAATCCCTCCATTAATCCACCTTACTTTTTCCATTCTCTCCCCTAAGGACTTTCACTCTAGTTTCCCTGTCAGGTAGCCAAGTTTTGAGTAATTATGATTATTGGTCCTTGGTATTTGTTTCTTTCTCCATGTTATCAGTAATTTTTTAAACTGGAACTGAAGAGAGGAGGAGAGAGCCCACTGCTTTTATAGGCAGGCTCTGGATTTGGGCTGTAATATTTCTTGGAATTTTCATTTGAGTTTTTATTCAGATGTTGATTGATAATATGCTTTCAATTTCTTCTTTGACATTGGTTCTAAGAAACATTTTATGATTACTTGAACTATCAAATCTATGCCACTTTTTGGTCATAGCTCTCAATCTATTTTTAGGTCATTTGTTTACACTACGAGATACTTTACATTTTCATACATTTCTAAGCACACATACATCATGCACACACACACACACACACACACGTGTGTGTGTGTGTGACTTTTTGACTTTCAATATTTTATGGAGCCATGAGCTTCTATTTGGTTAATTCTAATTTTCAGGGAGTTATTTTGGGGGGTAAGCTTTTGTAACTCATCCCAAGCTGTTAATTATAATTTCATAGTTCTCTTTCATTGTTCTTCTTTGGTTTTTAAAATGACTTTTAGATGTTCTTTTTAAAATTGTTTCTTTAGCTTTTCCAAAATTTCTGGCTGGATTTGTGTCAAAGTGACATTTTTCTTTAAGGATTGGCTGGCATACATTTTCAGGTCATTCTTTTCTTCTGAGTTTGTGTCTTAAATTTCCTATTCTCCATAATAATTCTTTTTGGTTGGATTATTTTAATCATTTTTTTCTAATTATTTCAGCATACTTTTTGTTAGTGCTGGGATCTTCTCATTTCTGAGGAGAATGTGTATACTAAGCTTCTGTCATTTAGTCATCTCTTTTTCAACTAAGGGTGGGAAGCCTATAAGCTTTTAGTACTCACAGAGTAATGTAAACCTGGTCAAAACATATTGGCTGCCTTCATGGTCTGCTTTGCAATTTCATGACTGTAGACTTAACCCTGGCTGTGAGTTTCAGTAGACTTTTAGTGAACTTAGTCATTAGTAGACTGCTGGGAGGCTCTGCAGGTTCAGAGTGAACTGAACTGTGGGATCTCTTTTGATCTGGGACTTCTGCACTTGTTATTCCATTTCAGACTTCCACTCTGGGCTATAGGCTAGAAATGAGGTTCTGCTATGCTTCTGGAATTAAAACTACACTGCTATGTTTTGCTTCTGGAATTTGTTCATTGCTCAGCATGTGACTAGGGCCTCACTAGTGATCACTTTGTACCTGTGTCCTCCAACTAGGTATTGAGGAATAGAAATACAGATGGCACCTATTCCTGGCCATCAACTAGTTTAGGGGTCCCCTAGGATCTTTCTGCCCTGGTGTCCAGTCTCAGCTCTCTTTCACTCTCTAGTTGTTGTAATGTTTTCATGAAGCAAACTCCTGATCTGTCTCCCTGTCTCCCTAGACCTCCCTGGGCTAGAAAAATGACACATTGACTTTTTTTACATTCACTAATCAGAATTCAGTCTGGTTCATTTTTACAACTTTTTGGATGAGTTTGGGTGGACAAGTGGGGCTGGTACTTCTCTTTCTTATTTAGTCATCTTTATTAAGCTCCTCTCCCCATTTATATAGAGTTTTAAAGCTTACAAATTCCATTCATCCATTTAAAATACTACAGCAGGCGACAGCATGCAGTAGGGTAATGCATGAAGCACCAAAACTAAAGGGGCCTTACCACAGGAAATACAAAAAAAAATTACCTGAATGTTTTCCCATGATCTTACCTTTGGAAATTTTGGTACATTTCTTTAACCAAACCTGTGATTTCTTTGGAATAGGGAGATTCCTCTACCAAGATAGATATTAACTTCCTACAAGTTATTGTTTAGATAGTTGTCTGTGTGCACTGAATATTTATCTCACTTTCCCACAGCCACAAGGTCTTTGTGTATCAGACTTGATATCTAGATCTTCACTACAAGACTAGCTCTTTATCCACTATTCCATACATCCCTGGTAATATGTCTCAAAAAATAGGAGGATGGATTCTGAAGGAAAACAGGAGTACTGAGAGCCCAACGGATTGAGTAGAGACATAGCTAGCAGCAGTGAGATGAAGGCAGCAAGGAACTTCTTAATTCAAAGCAGACTGTGTAAAGGAATAGCCACACTGAAATGGTGGAATAATCTTTTTCAAATGAGTGATTCAATTCATTACTTAGTTGGTATATACAGCTCTTTGTGAAATGCAAAATCACTTGGATTTGTTCTTTGTAAACGTACTATCTTGAGATGCTCAGAGCTTGGTGAAACTTTATGTGAGGGAATGATTCTTGAAACTGGATAAAAAGCCCTGAAATAATGTACCATGTGCCAATTATAAATGCTGTAAGCAAGGGAAAATTAAACCCATGAACAAAAAATCCTTTTAAGTTTAATGTAAGACAGAACATTGTAATATTAAATGAAAATAAATTATAAAGGAAACTATATTTCCCCAGAAAAATATTGTAAGTTGAAAGAATAGTTCTTAACATAATTTTTCCAACTCTAAGACATCTTAGGATTGATGTAAAATATCGTTCCTGGTAACATGCATGTTTGGATAATCAAGATTTTAAATAATTGTAAATATTATTTATTTATTTATAAATCATAATATAATTATTAATTAAATATTTAATAATTTGACAAATCAATGATTTTCCTATAATGTTTAGGGAAAATTTAATTTTTACCTTCAGGAGTATAGAAAATATAACCATAGTGACCATCTATTTCTAGAAGAATTATCAACTGTGAGTGTGATGCCATACTTCTTAATCACTAGATTTATGATGATTAATATGGTTCAAGATAAATAGTCACCTTGAAAAGCTATTTTATGGGGAAAATAAATGAAAGTTTTTTTTAATATTTACCTAAGAAACTCATTTAGGTTCTTAAATAATCTATATGGGACAGAGACATCCATATAAACTGAGTTGAAAAGTAAAGATAAGAGGAGTCAACCTGCTGTCTTGATTTGCTTTATATAGGTCCTTTTAAACCTGTGATCACATCTTTTCTAAAATACTGAATAAACTATCTAAATCCCTTACTGCTTTTTCTTTATTTTCTTATTATTTTAAACTTAAATACACAATAAGAAAAGAAAAACATTGGCATGTGCATGGCAGAGCATAAAAAAGGATTCAAAATATACAGCAATAAATTGCCACTTCAAGAAAGTCTCTATAATATATAATACACATTGTGTTCTGAACTATTCATCTTTTTTTGCTTCCTTGTAGGTTTTCTTTTGTTCTCTGATGTGCACTTTTTACTTTGTTCTTTCCCCTCCCACCTCAAATCTCTCCCACTCCCAAGAAGGCTACAATTAAGCATGGATATATAGATACAAATAGGTAGATAGATACACACAGAGAGAGAAACACACATAAATACATACATATACTTATAATATATAATCTATAGTCTATATATAGTCTATATAGTCTGTAATCGTACTCAAATATAGATATATACATTCATATACATCTGTATAAGACTGTATTACAATTGTTCTTTGTTTCTCTGAGGGTGGACCACAGTGATATTCCAACCTTATACTGTCTAGTTATTCTAAGTAGTCTAAGACCATTTAGATTAATGTAGCTGACATATAGTATAGTTTCCCTGTTTTTCTTTTGATTAATCTATTTTAGCTTTTCTAAGATCATGATTACTACTCCTGCTTTTTTCCCCCTAATAAATTTTATTCCTGAGCTGTATATTATGTTTGTGTGTATCTCTTATCCCTCCTGACTCCTCTACTTTACTTCTACCCTCTATCTTGCCTTCCTATTATTAACCTACCCCCACATCAAAGATACCTACCTTATTCTTTCCCACCTACCCTAAAATCCCTCCTTTATCCTCTTCCCCCTCCTTATTCCTTTAACCTTTTGTGTCTTTCTGAATTTAGGGAACTTTTATGTCCTTCTAAATATATGTGTATTGTTCTCTCTTTAAACCATTATTGATGAGAGCAGGGTTCCAGAACTACCAGCTCTCTTCCACCATCTAATTCCTCTGTGTCAGTTCTTCCTTTCTTTGTACCTTTTACTAGATGGTTTACTTTTCAGTATTGCATCATATTCAGCTCTACACCAATCTTTCTTTCAAACTATCTGATTATTAATAACAATTTTAGATATACAATTTATATTTCCTCATAATAAACAGTAAACAGTCTATCCTTATTGAGTCCCTTGTAATTAATCTGTGATATTTGCCTTCTATTTCTCCTGGATTTTGCTTGTTGAATTTGGTACTGATTTTAGGTATTTTTCCAACAAACTCCTGAAAGTCTGGCAATTCATTGGGTGTCCTTTTTTTCCCATTCATGATTATGGTTAACTTTCCTGGGTATGATATTTTTGTGTGAAACCCAGTTCTTTTGCTCTTTGATATATAGTGTTCCAAGACCTGAGGTCTTTTAGTGTTGCCACTGCTAGGTCTAGTGTGATTGCAATTGTGGCTCCACTATATTTGAGTTTTTTTCCTGTTGCTCTGACTATTTTCTCCTTGAGCTGGGAGTCTGATAATCTATCTACGGTATTCCTGTAGGTTTTCCCCAAGATTCTTTTCTTGATCATAGCTTTCAGGTAGTTTGATTATTCTCGTGTTTTCTCTTCTTCATCTGTTCTCCAGATTAGATGTTTTTCTCATGAGATGTTTTACTCTCTTCTATTTTTTTAATGAACACTCTATTTATTGAAGAACAAATCAAAGAAAACATTCACAACAAATCAAGATACAGTATTCACAACATTACATCTTATCATAGAAAATCACAATATAGTGTTCGCAACAGCTTATCATTAAAATAGCCACATAGTTTTCACCAAAGTGGTCACAGTATTTAGAATAAAGAACAAAAGAACAATCATCTGGTATCCCTAAGGAAGTTTGCCTCCTTATTCAGTCAACCAATCATCTCAGTACAATAGTCAGCCTTCTACTCAGGGGGCAACTAGGTTAACTTAATCAGTTCTCTTCTATTTTTTAGATTCTTTATATTTAGGGGTTTTTTGGTTTTGGTTTTGGTTTTTATAACTTTGCTGGCTTCATCTTGCCTAAGTCTAATTTTCAAGGAGTCATTTTCTTCCCTATGATTCTGGATCTCCTTTTCTAGTTTGTCAACTTTCTTTTCATAATATTTTTGCTTTTCTTATATTTTTGTTTTCCCTCATTCTCTCTCATTTGATTTTTAAAATATTTTTAAGTTCCTCTGTGAATTCTTTTAGGGCAGGTGACATTTCTCTTTGGAGTACAAGATGCTTTTTTTTTTCAAAAATAGGTCTCAAACCTATGATCCTGAGATTAAAAGCTTTTGTTCTACTGACTGCTGATGACTTGATTGTATATTTAATTGTATTCAGTGATCATGTTTAGCCATGCCATTATAAGAAAAATGACAATTCTGCTAAAACCAATTAACATTTCAATGCTATAATACTTTATAGACCTTGATAAAATAATAATTCATTTTGTAAAAAAAACAAAAACAATGGTGTCAAAATCCAAAAGAAAAGGAGCTTTAAAATCTGTATATAAATTTATAATGCCACAAAGTAACATTATCTATGTTGCATCATGCCAAAATGTGACAAGCCCTCAGATAATACCAGATCATCTTACTTGTCTCCTGAAGAAACTGTGTGTAGGCCAAGAAGCAGCAATTAGAGCAGAACACAGAAGGACTGATTAGTTTAAGATTGAAAAAGAGTAGAATAAGGTTGTATATTGTGACTTTATTTAACTTATATGGAGAGTGTATCATGTGAATTGCAGGATGGCTTGGAATTAATCAATTAAACAATCAGAAGAAGGTTAGGGTTCATTCTTTTGGATGTGTTTTATACTTTCTTGATTTCTCATAAAGTCATTAGCTCCCATTTGCTTAATTGTAATTTTTAAGAAATTATTTTTTCCAGTGAATTTTTGTGCCTCTTTTTTCATTTGATCAATTCTGCTTTTTAAGGCATTCTTCTCTTCATGAACTTTTTTTTACATGTTTTTGCCATTTTGCCTAGTCTCTTTTCCAAGCTGTTATTTTCTTCTTCAATATTTTTTATTTTCTTCAATATTTTTTGTCTCCTTTACCAAACTATTGACCCATTTTTTATGATTTTCTTGCATTACTCTCATTTTTCTTCCCAGTCTTTCCTCTATTGCTCTTTCTTGATTTTCAAAATCCTTTTTGAATTCTTCTATGGCCTGAGACTGATTGATATTTTTTCTTGGATGTAGGCGCTTTGACTTTGCTATTTTCTTCTGAGTGTGTGTTTGGATCTTCCTTGTCATCATGCTAACTTTCTATGGTCAGAATTTTTTCTCTTGTTTGCTCATTTTCCCAACGTATTTCTTGACTTTTAACTCTTTGTTAAAGTAGGGCTCTGCTTCTAGGGTGCAGGGTGCACTGTCTCAAGATTCAGGGGTTTTGTGCAGCTATTTCCAGAGATACTTCTATGGACCTGTAAGTTTTCAGTTCTTCCAAGGTGGTGTGATTTAAAGAGAAGTGTGTTTACTACTGTCCTGACCTGTGCTCTGGTCTGTGACTACAAGCATGCTTTTCTGCCCTGGAACTGTGACAAGGGGAACTGCTCTAAGCTGTGGTGTACTACTGCTTCTCCTCATTCTAGAATGTCCACCCAGATCTGTGATGTTGTAATGGCAATGGGGATTTGAAGATCTTCCCTGCCCCTTGTATTCACAATCAAACAGGTACTTAGCACATTGCTTCAAGTTCATGATTGTATCAAGTATTAAGATCCAGAACTTGTGAATCCTACGGTGGGAGGAAGTTGCTGATGTAACAGCAAGAGGTGGAATAGGGAGTAGCTAATACCATATATAAGGAAAGACCCAAGCTAGAGAGCCAGAATTGCTGAGAACCAAATTGAAAATTTCAGAGAGCCAGCCAGAGCTCCTGAGAACTTCTGAGAGCCAGCCAGAACTGCTGGGAACAAGAACTGCTGGGAGACAGAAATTCTGGGAGCTAGCAGCGAGGAAGCTGAGGAGCTAAGAATTAAGAGAAGAATTGAGAACTGAGAACTGAAAAATGAGAAGAGAAGAGAACTGGGAGGCAACATGGCTGTGGTGACAGTACTTTGTCTGTTTTGATATTACTTTATCAGATTTGTGTGCTGATAGAGAACATTGCTGTTGTTACAGAAGCCCGGGGACCTTACTGCTTGTTTAGAAGTCCTGAAAGAGGATTTTCTTGATGTATATTTACAGAAATCCTGGAGGAGGGTCTTACTGGAATTTTCAAAGGTCCTGGGACTATACTGATAATTTGTGTTGATTCCTCAAATGTTCTTGCATCTATATTGATTTCACAGGCAGAAAGTGAATTGATGAGGATGCCAGAAATGTGCCTGAATGTTATTGTGGCTTTGTTAAGCTTTATCTTCCCAGGAACAGAAACTGTGAAGGAGTTGAGGTGTACTAGATACTGACCTTCAATATGGAACAGGAACGGCACAAGGAGATAGACAAGGAATTGGGAGCTGTCCACCTTTGAACTCAGATAACAGTTGGATAGATTTGGGCAGGAGCTGGGACCATGGAAGAGGAACCATGGAAGCTGAAAGCCTGCCTCAAGTTAAGATTAAAAGACCTCTCCTTGAGTATTTAATGCTAACTGAGAAGATCATGATATACTGTGGACTAGGGGTGGAGAACTTTGACCTTTACATTTAGATAATTGAGTTAAGGACTTCTCCAATTAAGAAGAAAGACTTTTTGATTGAAGAGATTAAGACAACGTGGCCTGGGGGTAGAAAACTTTGACCTTTGTATTTTGTGCTCATTAAGGAGGAAAGCTTCCTTAAGTATGATTGAATTAAGGACTTACTAAATGATTGAGTTACTAAATTATTGAATTAGTAAATGATTATACTTTGTTTAAAACTATGTGACCACTTTGGTGAAAACTATGTGGCCATTTTAGTGATAAGTTGTTATGTCATAACATTGTGAATGCTGTACTTTGATTTCTGTGAATGTTTTGTCTTAATTTGTTACTGAATAAATAGAGTTCACTATACTATGTAATAAGAACCTTGAAGATGTTCACAGCAGCAGTCCTCTGGAAAGCTGCTCTTGCTTGGCTTTACACACCTGAATCTAAGTATAGGTGAAGTAACAGAGTCTTTCCTCCGTGCTATCAAAGAAACACCTGCAATCTCTTTATGGCAAGTTGTTCAATACTCTCTCCCCTTTACCATCTGTGAGCTGAAAATTCTGGAAATAGCTACTGCCACTGCTGATTCAGTAGCTTCCATGGCCTTCTCCTGGTTTGTTGGGGCTGGGTCTATGCTGGACCAGCCTGCACTGGACTCTGTTCCACTCTCACCCATGTGGGACAGACTTTTTCTATTGTCCTTCTAAGTTGTCTTTGGCTGGAAAATTATTTTGCCGCATCCTTTTGTGGGTTCTGCTACTCCAGGAATTGTTTTATGTCATTATTTAAAGGTATTTGAAGAGGTTGGGGGAAAGCTCAAGAAAGTAACTGATTTTTCTCTGCCATCTTGGCTCTGCCCCCACCCATAACTGCTTTTTTTAAAAATAATTTTTCCTTGCATTTTACCATTCAATATAAATGCAGTGGTCAACTAGAATACATTGTTTTCTTATGCAATGATTCCTACTTTACATGGATTTTAAGTAGTAGGTTTGTCTTTATGGTAATTTGATGAGCTAGCATTCCCAACAATGCAAGGATTATAGCTCTGTCACTTACTACTTGTGTAATCTTATGCAAAGCACTTGGTTTCTTTAAAATTCAATTTCCTTAACTCTAAAATGAGGGGATTGGACTCTTTAGATCCCTACCAGCTTTAAATATATAATCTTTTATATTATTGCTTCATACACAAATCAGAGTAATATTTCAAGAGTATTGTGCCTTTTCAGTTGATGTTATATCTATGCTCCCCTAACTACAATGGTATGTTGTTAATGATATTTCTAAATAAAGGAAATGAGGAAAATAAAACAGGGAGTTAAAAAAAGTAAAATCAAACTCAAGCATAATTAATAAGAGCTTCAGAGAGTGAAGGGAAAACCAAAGGTATAAAACTGCATGCATATGAAATAGATGGCAATTATTATTTTATTATTAGCCTATTTAAAGAGGGCGGCTAAAACAGAAAAACTAACTCTTCCTCAGGTTACTGAGCAAGTGATAAAAGTATAAACCAAATCAAACATTGCAACTTGCTGTAGCTCCAACAAAGTAATGCAGTTTGTAGTTTTTCTCATTTGGGTTAATATCATAAGCAGGAAATATTAGGACATTAAAGATTAGAAAAGATTACGAAATTTCTTTCTTTGTATTAATTTTATTTAACACAGTACAATGCCTGGATTAGAGAAGGCATTTTTTTTCCTTCAAGCAATGGGCATTAAGCTACTTGCCAAGGGTCACACAGCTAGTGTCTAAGACCAGGGTTCTATTCACTAGGCCACCAAGCAACCACCACAGTAAATACTCTAAAATTTTTATTGGATTGGTTTATGTATTTCTACTTGAGTGAAATGTATTTCTATATCCAACTATGTGTATTGGGAGAGCAGCATTCAATTGTCAGTCTCTCCACACAACCCCCTCTCCTTACTTTTATAGATGGGTGCTTACCCACCCTGATTATGTGAAATAATTTTCACTAACATCCTTTTCTTCCCACTTCTAGCTTGTTCTTCTTCGCTTCTCCTTTCATTCTTCTCATAAGGTCAGCAATACATAACAGAGCCATTCCCAGGCCATACCTAATTAGACTTCCTCAATGTCTCCTGGTAAAAATAAGGTACAGATGGGACATGTCTATTATCTCCCCATATTAAAACATTAGCACATTTTACTTCTTTAGTTTCTTATAACTCTTCATTCACATAGACTTGCTATTAGGGCTAGACTCTATGCTTTTGGAATGAAGGTCTTGTCTTGTCCTATTACTGTTTTGAGGGGATATTAAATATGATATTGGTCCAGAATCTCAGGGATATCAGGCTGGAGCCCTGCAAAGCTCCAAATGTTCAGATCTAGGGCCAAACAACTGATGCAGCCTGGTCTGAGCCCTGCATGTTCCTGACCTAACTTTGAGTCTGAGTAAACTAGCTTTGGTCATAGATAAATCAACCTATTAATCCAGCTAATGTGGCATTTTAAAATGCTCGAGAGACATAATTTCCAAATAATTTAATCATTGTATTGATAATGTCAGCATTTTAATAAAAGAATGGTTATTTAGTCATCTCTCTGTTATTGCAAAGAACATTATGGCAGCGGGCTCAGAGTTTATATGTGCTTTTGGAAGAGGAGTGTTCCTGAGGCTGACAATGAATTCTGATTGGTAAACAATTAATGAGAGAATGAATATTACAATGAGGGGCTTCACCTGAACTTGGATTATTTCATTTACTTAAGTTAGACCCAGTCTTGTGCAACCTATTCAAAGAACTCATCCCCAACCCAAGTAGAGTGCAATGATTACCCCACCTGGGTGAAGTCTGGATAGAGGAGAAGACTAGCTCAACTTCCAGAAAGTGAGGTCTTAAAATGAGGATAGAGGGAAAAGAAAACATTTTTAAAAGGAAACCAAAGCATTGGTTATTAATAATCATTTCTTTCATATGTATTTATCTATCTATTTTAAGTTACTAGCATAATACCGTTCATATACTTTATACTTAATAAATACGTATTATTGAGTGCTTTTAAAGGAATATTTCTATCAAAATCTTCAAACTGGTCAATTAAAGATTCATTTCATTCCTTAATATTTCTTTAGAATTTCATTTGAACATCAGTAGAATTTGGGGGCATGTTTTGTTGTCTTATTTACATAAATGACATGTTTTTATCAAGCATTTAGTTTCAAAAATTCAGATTTCAAAAAGATCAAGTTATGATAGCATGAGAAAATGTCTAAGTGGGAAATATTGTGAAATACATGAACAGAATACAACAATATGTTTTTAATAAATCATGAAATAAATTATCTATTTATTTATTAAAAACAAATATCCATTGAGGTGTAGCTAATTTAATTCTCTTTGAGTTCAAGTGAATCTTATAGCAAGAAAATAGAGAAATTTCTTTTTAATAATTTCTAGGTAACATTTCAAATTGATACCTTTAATAATAGAGGAAAGTGATAAAGTCCAGTCATTTAAAAAAACCTACAGCTTTATGTTTTGAAAGACTGCACAGTATTTTACTGCTTAAAAATGGTTTTCAGTTACTCAGTCACCTCTGACATAAATAATTCACACAAATGTCTACCATGGTTCATATCACAATTGATCTGGCTTGCATTCATGAGATAAAGTTCTACTGGCAGAGAGCTGTGAAATAAGAAATGTTTTCCTGCCAAAACAAAACTAGAAAGTGGATGTCTAGTACAGCAGCTGAAGCAGACAGCATTTCAGAGGAAAGACGCTCTAGCAGTTGAGAGTGGTAGTGTACAACTCACTACACTTGACTTTTTTGCAATATCACCTTGGAATGATTTTAAACTTTTCTCTTTTCATTTATTTTCCTTCAGTATGAAATATAAACTATCATTACACAAACCTATTTCTTTAAAAACAAAAAAACTTTTTACCCTCAAAAAAAGCAGTTTAAGTGGCAGCTAGGGGGCACGGTGAATAGAGCACCAGCCCTGGAATAAGGAAGACAAGTTCAAATCTGGTCTCAGACACCTGACACATTTACTAGCTGTGTGACCTTGGGCAAGTCACTTAACCCCAACTGCCTTGCCTCCCCCCAAAAAAACCAATAAAACAATTTTTAAAACTTTTTAAAGTTTATTAAATAAAAGAAATAGGAAAATAAGACTTTAATGGGGGCTGGTTCACATAAATGAACAAATTAACATCAATTAAGTACTTACTTTATGTCAGAAGCTATGGCAGATATTGGGGATATAGGCAAAAATGATACAATCTCTATCCTCAAGGGGTTTACATTCTATTGGGTGACAAAACATATTCTCACAGACAAATGGGTAGAAGATATGTAGAAAATAAACATAAAGTAATAAGAAGACTATCAACAACTGGAGAAATTATGAAAGTCCTCTTAAATAAGCAACAGATGTTTTTCAATAGTTGGTACCAATATCAGTCTTCCAAAACTAATTACTATAAAATGGAATTAAATTCCACTTTGAAAAAAAGGAAACAAATCAAATATAAGTATTATTAATAGTTCCATGTAGAACCTCATTTTCCAAAAAGCACAAGACTGAATACCAAATTTTTAAAAAGACAGCACTCTCCTTCCAATAAATTAATGCATAGTGTAGTTCAAAGATTATATCATCATTCCCTGGAATGGATTTATCCCAAATAAAGTAATTTGAGACATGTATACCAGGAGTAGAGCCAAGATGGTAGAATAGTGAATTCTAGCCTTCCAACATCCTCCTCCCAACAATTTTAAAATAAACAGATGGAATCAATCAACAGCAGAATAACTAGATTGAGGTGAGACATTTTCACAAAAAGTTTGTGGTGAGACTCTCAGCCCAAGAAAATTTAGGAGATCACTGGGATGGTGTG
Source organism: Pseudocheirus occidentalis (assembly GCA_028646575.1). NCBI lineage: Eukaryota > Metazoa > Chordata > Mammalia > Diprotodontia > Pseudocheiridae > Pseudocheirus > Pseudocheirus occidentalis. The sequence continues at coordinate 30,844,222 of CM053601.1, read as the reverse complement.
GGCTCAGGGAGAAGTGCAGGAACACCAGTAATGGGCATTAGAGTTTGTAATGTCAAAAGCAGCAGTTTTAGGAATTCTCAGCACCCATATAATATTAAGTAAAGGACTGGAAAATTGGTCAGAAAGAGACTATAGGAGACTCCTGTGTTGGCACTGTTGTAAGATGAGGTGCTGTTTTAACAACTTCGCTCATTATTCAGTTCTCAGTCACAGTTCTAAGGTAGAGATGAGAGTCCACAAGGGAACAGGGCCCTGGTCACTTTTTCACTGTGTAAAAGAAGGCTAGCGCTTAGGGTCACAAAGGAGCAGTCTCAAAACTGTGAGCAGTCTCAAAGCAGACCATAACACAATCCAAAAGAGCAGTGATTGTCCATCTTTCCCCAGATTACAATAGCTTGGAAGTTACAATAACTTACAGACTCCTGGAACAAGTTGTGAAAACATCAGGGCAAAAATGGCTAAAGCATGGAACAGTGATCACTTCCCTCCCCCACCTAGTTGAGCAGAAATCAGCTTCCAAATGAATCCAAAGAAAATGAAAAGACTGGAAAATTTAGCAAATTAAAAATTAACTTGACCAAATGCTGTTAGAGTGATAGAGAAGTTCAAGACACAAACCCAGAAGACAAACTTTAAACAGCTACAAGCAAAACCTTTTTAAAAATGCAGATTTGATAAAAAACAAAACAAGAATTCCCTGAAAACTGAAGAAAGATATTAAAAAGAACAAAATGTTGATTTTTCAAATTGGACTGAGAGAGGAAAAATTGGGAAGAAATGAGAGTAATGTAAAGAAAATATGAAAAGAGAATGAATAGATTGGTAAAAGAGGAACAAAACCTCACTGGAAAAAATAACTACATAAAAAGCAGAATTAGTCAAGTGGTAAAAGGGGCAAAAAACTTCACTGATGAAAATAATTCTTCAAATATAAAATAGTTTAAAATGTAAAAAGTACAAAAACCTCATTGAAGAAAATAATTTGCCAAAAACTAGAATTAGTTAAAATGAAGCTAATTATGCCATGAGACATTGAGAAACAATGAAAGAAGAGTGAAAAAAGTAGAAGAAAATATGAAATATTTCATTAGATAAACAATTTGCCTGGAAAATAGTTGGAGGAGTACTTCAAATGAATATTCCTAGGAGTGAAAAGAGATAATTCTATGAAAAGATATGGGGACCTCAAAATGAATGTTACTACAGGGATTTGGTGTTTAGAGGGATTATAAATACTGCCTCATGATAAGGAGAATAAGAGATTTAAGGGCAAATGACTTCCAGGATAGTAGGAGGGCAAGAACCCAGGGAAAATATATGGAAGCAAATGGGGTAGAAGATGAAAAAGGGACTTGAAAAGATCAAAAATGAACTACACAATATGAGGCATAGGAAGATTCCTACTACAGAGTAATATGTTCACTATCATCTACAGAAACTAGTATTTCTAAGAGTGAAGAATAACAGAAAAAAAGGACAATTGGGGCAAAATCTACAAAAACAATAAAAACTCTTTAGGAGATGACTAATAATTGATACCTCAGAAGTTTCAGTTCCACAAGGAATACAGGAAATAAAGAAGACTAAATAAGTATAAGGGTCATCAAACAAAGACTAAACAGAAATAAAAGATAAATAAAAGAATGGAGGAATAAAATTATTTACAAAGGTACAAAGATGGATTTTTAAAAGAAACAAATAAAGGAAAGACAATGTTACTTAGCTAATGGGTGAAAAAGAGGAATAGTTGAAATAACTAGAAAAATAAGCACAAAAAAGAACTGATAAGCAAAACTAGAAACCAAAAAAGTGTAAACAAGCTGCAGTCTGGGGATGGGGTCAAAATTAAATTGAGAAAAGCTAAGGAGAAATAGAAATAAAATAAAAGAGGATGAGGTAAAATAGCTAAAAAAGAAGATTTATAACTATTTTTAAAGATAAAAAGGTTTAAAGATCAAAAAGTAAATATCAAAGGAATTGGAAGGCTACTCAAATCTCTCAACTTTAAATGTAAATGAATAAAAATACATTTTCCTCATTATATATATATATATATATATATATGATCAAATGATATGAACAAACATTTCTCAAAAGAATTGCAATGTATTAACAATTGCTTGAGAGAATGGTCCAAATCACTAATTGGGAGAAATGCAAATCCAAGCAACTTGGAAAATCCTCTGACACCCTATGAATTCACGAAGTTATCAGAAAATGGCAAATAGTCAATGCTGGAGTAGTCGTAGAAAGATGTGTACATTCATGCATTTGTTGGTAAAACCGTGAATTATAACAATTCTTTTGGAAATCAATTTGAAATTTTTAAAAAATTAATTCAAATATGCATATTCATTGTTTCAGAGATTAAATTGCTTTGCTTTTACACCAAAAATGTTATTGATAAGAAAAAGGTCCCCACAAACGCCAACATATTTATAGCAGCACTTTTGCAATTGCAAAGAATTGGAAGCAAAGTAGTTTGCTATCACTTAGGGAATAGCTCTACAAAAAAAATTGTGACTGATGAATATGTGATACATGGACTATTACTGTGGTATAAGATAATGAATTCAATGAATATAGAGAAATCTTTAAAACATTCTTTTTTTTATATCAAGGTCTCCGGGATGGCAAAGGGGAAATGGAAGTTACTAGGGAAATTTCAGTGATGTAAAAAATGAAAGACACAATAAAAAACTTATTTTAGCAAATTCTCTGCCAGCAACAATGAGTTTAAGAGGGAAATAAAATTCTAAGGACAATAAAAATACATGTATACATTATGCACACATGTTTGTTCACATACATAAGTTAAGATCAAGATTGGCCAACCAAATAAAGAAAGATAGAATAAACCTACGCTGGGATCATTCAGAAAATAACTAAAATTCATCACTGGTTAATAAATATCAACAGCGGTGATCCAGAAGAGAGTTTGCATATATAAGTGCATGAGGAGGAATTCGGGAAAGGAAACCTAAATTAAGGCAAAAGTGAAGGCCTTTCTTTCCCCTGCCTTAGCTAGAGGAGGTCATTGAAAGCTTCAAAGTGGTCAGAGAATTTGAATATCCCATCTTTCTAGCTCTATCCCTCCATCAGCCTGTGTCAGGATATTTATTGGAAGCAAACAATAGATTGGATATAAATTTGTGGCTCTGCAAGAAATCCAGTAACAAACTACAACATGCTTATGGGTACATCTTAAGCACCCCACAACATGGGGAAAGAGGACTTCCAAGCAATCAGGAGCTGTGCTTTGACAAAAGTGCTCCATAACCTTGAGTCCACTTTGCCTTGGCCTCTAATATGTCCTTGGTAGGATAACGTGTCACAGATCGGGGGAAAATTATTACCTCTTTCTAAAAGCTATGTAGGCATGGATAACTAAATTGATTCTCAACTAAGTTGAATAGGGGGATCAGATCTTTATGAATTCAGAGCTGGTAGGAGGTTATGATGGTGTCAAACTCAAATATGAATGGGGTCCACTAACCATACATGATGATCCCTGAAGGAGACTTAGAAAGCCATCTACTAACATTATCTAAGTTTTGTTTTATTTATATTTACTTTGTTAAATATTTCATAATTAAATTTCAATCTAATTTGGCCTGTACTCTGGAGTGTTGTGGCCATATGTGACCCTCTTTTGATATTTTTTATAATATACAGTCTAAGAAACAGATTCTTCGTCTTGAAAACTGATGAGGTTGATTAGATGATTCTACTTATTGGTTCCCTACAATTCTCTACCTACCAAAAATATCCCTAAGGCATTATAAAAGCAATTAGAAGGAAGTCAAACATAACACCTTTAAATTCTAAAATTCAAGAAAGAAGAGAAATGAAGCATGAATATTGTATCTGCACTATGGGTAGAAGTAAAAATCAAAACCAAGTCCTTTTTTAATCCTAAATTTCAACTTACCTTTCTCCTTTTGTGTGGGAGCTCTTATTCTCAAATAGAATCAGCTTCTTTAGACCACATATATCCTAAATGTGTGTTTAGATTCTTGACTCCATCACTATGTAATATTAAATCACTATATAGTAGTAAAATGAGAGCAAAATAAATATAATCCATTGTATTCAATGACACTGTATTTTTACTTGGATCAAAAAAATGTCAATCTGGAGAAAATTATTTCAGATATAGAATGTTACTGGGAACAAATGCTTTGACAATAGAGGATGTTTGTAAAGGGTAAAGCAAAAATGACATTGTAGATTGCAGCTCTGTAGGGCAACCAAAGCACAAGTGAGATCAGTGTAGGTAGAGATAAAAGGCACAAAGGTATTTAATCACTAGCATACATTCCTTTCATAATACAATCCACAATTTTCTTCTTCAATATATAAGGTTAATGTTTCTATTATACTTATCTAAAATAATGGAAATCCTCTCATTATTCTTTTATCTTTCTGAACCAAAAAACAGGTTGGCTTTGTATTAGCTGAATTTCAAACATTCATTCTGGTCATAAATCCATCATAATTTTGAAACATATTTTTCCCTGACATTTCAGAGCCTTTTTTTGAGTTTGCCAAATTATCTATTTGTCCTCTAATAGGGTCCTGCAAAAACATCTTTGTGGAAATGATATATAAGAAATGACAGTGAAGTTGCTAAACCAGTTTTGGGGTTGTCATGTCCTAATCATTTTTGTCTCCCCACATTTCTTTGCTAGAGCACAGAAAATTACTTTTTATCCCAACCAGAGGACAAAACGCTGAAATCCTCCTCAAACCACATCACTTTTTAATAGGGAAATTAAACAAAGCCCTCTTGGAATATTCTTAATTTGCTAAAATACTCAATAGAATTACAAAGAGATCAGAACTATTTTTAACAAACAATTATCTCAGTAGGTTAAAAAAAATCACAAGGGAACCTACAGAACCTTCAAGCAGTTTCAAATAACGATTTTACCATTTCAATATCAAATAGCTACAGATTTCTGACCCCAAGAATTTTGTGGTCTGGGCACATGTGTTTTGTTTGGGTTTTTGCTGCTTTTTTTTTTTTTTTTTGCTTTTTGGAGGACAGTTGGGGTTAAGTGACTTGCCCAAGGTCACATGGCTAATTTTTTGTGTTAAGTGTCTGAGGCCGGATTTGAACTCAGGTACTCCTGACTCCAGGGCCAGTGCTCTATTCACTGCGCCACGTAGCCCCCCCTTGCTTTTTTTTTTAAATAATCCACAAATACTGAACCAAACTCTTGCTAAGGATTTGATGCTACCAGAAGAATTCATCATGTTCATAAAAATACCAATATTTAAAACATAGAAGAAATGCCAACCCAGACCAATTTTAAGGCCAGACTGTTAAGGGAATAGAGAGGACACTGGGAATAATACTGACAATCTAAAAAGCAGAAAACCTCAATAAATCTCATTTATGAAAAATGAAAAAAGTAACACATACACATACATGTACGTATATGTGTGTATATATGTTATATGTGTGTGTGATTAAGAGACACTATATTCTAGAAATGGCTTGGATGGTTTTAAAAAGATAAGTCCAGAAGTTAGTAGCACCAGGAAATTTCAGTAGACATTCAACAGACCCCAGAACACCACTAATTGTCCAAAACAGAAAAGTGCATTAAGACACCACAAGAGGAGCTCAGAACGGAGAGGAGCGTTCCCAGGGAAGATACTATAAGCCCATCAGAGTAACATGTCAGTGGTAAAAATAGTCAAATAATATGAATGAACAATTGCAAACTATTGACAAAAGATATAAATAGTTGATTTTGGAATGGCCATGGAATATCGGGTAGATAACCATCTTAATGCATTAATGATGGAGGTATTGAGTGATGGTAATAAGTCATGCAGAATTATGCTTAAAGAAGTGATTATGGGGTAGCTAGATGGTGCAGTGAATAGAGAACTGGCTGCAGAGTCAGACCTGAGTTCAAATCCAGTCTCAAACACAATGCAAAATTAGCCTTGTGACCTTGGGCAAGTCACTTAACCCCAACTGTCCTACTGTCCCCTCTCCAAAAAGAAAAAAAAAGTGATTATAATGAGCACAACCATTTATCTGGACATCTCACTGTTAGGCACACATTTCAATGAAGCCAAAGTAAAACAAATCCCAAGTATATCAAAAAACATTCATAGCAGCAGTTTTTGTGCTGCTCAAGAATTGGAAATAAAGTCAATGCTCATTAATTACTAGTGGTTAAACAAAGTAGGTACATGATGGCTATGAAATATTACTGTAGTGTTAACTAGAAAGAATTCAGAGAAGCGTGGAAAAACATGTGTGAATTGACTTAGAAAATAAAGAAAAACAGTTAAAAACTAAACTACTAAAGCAATCAGAATAGGAAGACTTAAACAAAAAAAATGTATTTTAATTATAGTGAACAATTTTGGCCAAAGACAGAGTTGAGAAAATACACCACCATCTCATCAATTCAGAAGTAGGAAAGGGGTATGTGTGGAATATTACATATGTTTTCAGACACAGTTTTCACACTCTTTAAAATTCTTTTTTGGAGGGAATAATTCACTGGGTAGAAGGGGAATAAATTAAGTAATTAATGTGATATAAAAATAAAACTCATCATTTATAAACTAAAACATCAAGGTGCTGTAGGAAAGACAAGATTAGTAAAATCATGTGTTACATATCTGATTGAACATTATAGCCCATGTGTGGAAAACTTGCCCATTTAAAACAGAATTAAATTCTGCTTAATTGTGTGGAGAAATATTTGGGATCAATAAAAACCAATTAACATCCCAACTCACTTTCCTAGAGAGTTCCTAATAATATGAATATCCATTTAAATCTAACCACAGTGAAACAAGAAAGTCTTTTGTGCTGCATATGGATAATCAGCCTGGAAGTTTGGGAAACCATTTTATACCAGGAAAGGGATGACCACAGAATAATATTGCACTTACTAGTAAAATAAAATGAGATGCATTTTTCTATCCAACAATTAGAATTAGTTTTGATAAAGGCTGTCACTGCCAAATTAAGGCTGCATACCAAGTATATATTAATTCCAAGCATGACAATAGATTAAGGCATAGTTTCTGTGTTTTTGTGTTTGTCTATTTGTTTTTTATTTGGGTTTTTTGCTTATTTTTGCATCACTGTTATTACCCCCCCTATTGGTACTGCTCCCCTGAAGCCCTTCCCTGTTCCAAAGTCAAGCAAAATGAATACATACCTCAAGCTTCTCAGGAAAATATAACTCCTGCACCACTAATCCCTCATTTCTGTGACAAAAGGAGATAGACAAGATTAATTGTTGGTATACGTGTAACCAGAAATTCAGACTGATTTTCCCCTTGAGAGGAAGAATGTGGGACTTTGCGGCATGAAATTTCTGGGAATTGTAGTTCTGTCAATGTGAGATTCCTTCCCCAAACTCTCCTGAACCCTTATGAAATGGGGAAAATCCACTGAATTCATAGGGAAAACACTAAACTGAGAACCCTGAGACTGAAGGGCAGGTTGAGGAATATAGACTATTGTGTATAGTCATAACTTCCATGTGTGAGGAATAATTTATAGTGAAGTTTCCTCATTCTGAAAAATCAAATCTAAAATGGCCTCAGTATTCACTAGGCCTAGGTTTAGGTCACCTGACCTAATCTGGGGATTAGAGCAATGGAAACCATCCCAGTGCCACCTCAGCACAAAATATGATAAATAAGGTTAAGTTTGCTTTCATTGGACACCCACATGTTTCCAGGCCCTTTGTCTCAGAGATTCCCATGCTTATGTTGTGGGCCGGCCTCCCTATCAAAAAGAGTGAAGGCCAGTTGGGGGGGTTGGGTTTCTGCATTAGAAGATTATATAACCATGGACTAGCTTCTACCCATTGCTCTCTCCCTGCAGATGCCACGTGGGCGACAGGGGCAGTGTCCTTTCTCATGAGAAAGAATAAAGACCTTTTCTGACCTCAGATTCAGACTCTAAACGTTTCATCTCACACACATGTGATTAGTATTTGCTAATTGTGTTGGGGGATTGCAATGGAGTAGGGTAGTAAATAGATGTTAGAATATAGAATTTAACAGGACAGAAATGTTACCTCTCTCTTAAATAACTAGGATGTTATACTGGCTTGATAAGACCTGTAATTGTGGTAGAGTACTGTTTTTTTGTCTTTTATTTTTAACTTTTATAAGCTCCTTAAAAGAAGGAAAAATGAACCACACATTCAGGATTATATATCCTAACCTACTGAGTCATGAGTACATAAGTTTAGGTGGTTAAGTAAAAGACTGGATGGTTTTTAGAGTGGCGGAAAGCCTGCAGGCAGGTTTCACTCCCCCTTGTCTTCCTTCACAGGCAATTCAGACTTCCTGCTGCTCCAGAGAAAAGTATGCAGTAGAGAGATTGACTGAGTGCCATGAACCGTGGGTTAAGGGAGGAGTTGGGGAAATAATTTAATCTATCCATAAAATTTCCATTACAGGACAAGGAGAGTGAATTCATTTTCCTTTCATTTATGCTTGTCACCTAAGCTTCCAAATCTACTCAGCTCATGACAAAATCTGGTTAGATAGAGATAGAGATATATATTCTGACTGTAACTTGAAGTCAAAAACAGATGACCTGAGGCATGGACCACCTATGAGTCCAACATGTGTTATCATCCAGAGAAGACCAATGTAGATATAAATGGCCTATGTTATTGGCCTTATGCAATGGAAATTTTTGTAATTCTCAGGCTGAAAACTGAACCATTTACACAAAAAAGAACCTTCCCCAGAACTTCCTCCAAAAAGTTATCCAAGCATGTAAATATATATTGGAACATTAGATCAGTCTTCCCTGCCCTGATTACCTTCAGATGATGGAAAGAAAAGAGATGCTACCGGAATAAGGTCTCTGAGATGGACAACAAGGATGATGAAGGGACCTGATTTCATACTATTTCAGGACTAGATAAAAGAACTAAGAATATTTACCCTAAAGATTTAGAAAGCCTGAGAAAATAATACAAATAATATTCCTGACTGCTTTGAAAGTACAAATTCCTTTTTACAATATTTAGCTTCTTGGGGCAGCTAAGTGGTACCATGAATAGAACACAGGACCTGGAGTCAGGAGGACCTGAGTTCAAGTCTGGCCTCAGATGCTTGACACTTATTAGCCATGTGACCTTGGGCAAGTCACTTAACTCCAATTGCCCTGCCTTCCCCCTTCCAAAAAAGCAAAACATAAAATCCTTTCCTGACCCCCTTTAACAAAATTGCTTTCCCTCTGAGATTATAGTTTCTATTGTACGTGTCATTTCATATGTAGTTGTTTGCATGTTAGCTCTACTGTAGAGAGAATAAGTATGTTAAATTTTGGATGAACAGCTCCATTTTACTTAAGGCCTACTTTTGTGATTAAGTGGTCATTAATTATTTTTATGTCATAAAATAAGGAGTTGAGTGATATAATTCGGCCATAATGGCTATATATCCTAATTTTGATAAATAACTACCAATGACATTTGTGCATGTGTGCCAGATCTGATAAATGATTGATAAAAATTTGCTAATGCTATCAGGAAATTAAAGTTTTGATGACAGTTTTCTTTCATAATAAGCTTAGGTAATCAATCAGTCTCCAGTCAGAACTTAGGTGTAACAATATAGATCTTAGATTTATCTTAGCTGTAATACTAACCTAACCCAGAACCCACCAGAGACCTTAGACATCATTTTTCTTTTGAGTGGCCACAAGAACTAATTCCCATATCCCCTATTTTCCAGTCTTATACCAGTTATCTCATTTTAGCATCACTTCCCTAAAAATCTCGGAGAACAGATAAATTGATATTTTCTAGTTTCTGTTAAAAAAAAAAAACTTTGGGGCTATAACCTCCCAAGACAGTTGGATTTCTGATCTGAAACAAGTCCCTGTATTATCTGAGCAGTCTGGTGTAGTGTAAAGTACATGAGCTCCAGAATCAGATGACATCATTTCAATAATGTCTCTACCATATATTGTTTGACCTTGGACAAGCTACTTAACTTTTTTCTCCCAGGAGTATTGTTTCTTGATGTCCCAACCAACTATAGGTCTATGATCCTAGGATTCAAACTGATAAGCAGAAGAAACCACAGCAGCCCCATTTCCAAACCTCCTGAAGCTTCGGGTGGTTGTAAAGCATATCCTTCTTTAAAAAATCTTGAGTGCGCTGATTTTTAAAAACTTTCTTCTCTCTAGTGTGGTGGGTAGTATATCATAAATTCATTCATTTAGGAAGCGTTTACTGAGTGATAAGTAATATGGAAAATGAGCAGGAAATAACACTAATTCATTCTGAACTTTCATATTCAATAAATCAGTCAAGGAGAATATAGGCAGGGAGATGCAAGAAAAAGGTGCTCTCATTTGGGACTTAAGTACCGAATGTTCATGTTGTTGAACTATACACAAATATTTAGGGCTGTATATATGCAAATATATGCAGGCTATACTTATATTGCAGATGAAATTTCTGAGTTACTGTGCTCTTAAATTTCTGTTGAAGTTCTTTCCCCAATGTCTCATCATGGTGATTCTGAGCCTTTGAAATCTATGGCAGGGGAGCACAAGTTCCAGAAAGTCAAAAAGGATCCAGGGTTTGGTGTGTCTGACATCTAACAATCAGCTCAGAAAGCCCCATTATCAGATTGGCCACAGCAAATCTTAAAGATTGCCTCCTGTGCAGTCCTTACCTTTTTCTCTCTCCCATCCCTCACATCCAAAAAAAATTCACATTCTACAAGAAATCTTTCCCAATTCCATAATTCCAGTGCTTTCCCACTGGTGATTAGTTCCAATTTGTCCTATATAGTGTATTTGTACATAGTTGTTGGCATGTTATCTTTCTCTTTTTCATCTTTGATGGATTTGGTTTTGTTTTCCAACGTGAGAGATTTTGTCATCCAATGTCTTTGATTTTGTCTTTGTAGCATCTCTCAAATACATTCCTTCTGACACTGCCTCCATCCTAGTGCAAGCTCTCATCACCTCATGCCTAGGCTTCTAAAGAGTCTCGTGATTGGCCTGTCTGCCACAAAACTCCTCACCCCAGTCCATCATCCACTCTTCAGTGGATCTGATCTCATCATTTCTTTCCCCCCAATCACTGGCCCTAATGAATAAAATCATCTAGTGGTTATCTAACCTCTCTAGGAACAAATATAAAAGCCTCTAATCCTTCATAATCTCCTTCCCATAGAGATACCTTCCCAGTATTCTTATACCTTTCCCAAGATCACTTACTCTGAAATCAACCAAAACTGGCCCCCTTTCTATTCCTCAAAAAAGACATTCCTCCCAACTCTGTGCATATTCACCATTTGTCCCCCATATCTGTAATGCTCCCTCTTCAATCCTGCCCTCCTGGCTTCCTTCAAGTCCGAACTAAAAAAATTTCATCTTCTACAAGGAACCTTTCCCAATCAGTCTTAATTCCAATGTGTTCCCTCTAGTGATTAGTTTCAGTTTGTCCTACATACTGTATTTGTATCTGGTTGTTTGCATGTTGTCTTTCTCTTTCAACTACTTTGATCTTTTTTTTGTATCCCCATCATTAAGTGCCTGCCACGTAGTAGGTGCTTTATAAATGTGTATTTGCTGATTAACTATTGATGTAGTGGGGACTTGTTTTCTACCTTTGACGACAGTACAGACACACAATTATAGGTCTTCTGCGTATAATAATTTATCTGCAAGGTAATCATAATATTTATAGCCGTGATGAGGTCTGATAGATCATCTTGCACAAAACCCTTCTTTTACTGATAAAAAAACTGAGATGAGATGTTAAGTAGCATGATGATTTCAATCCAGTTTCTTTGCTCAATTCATTTTCATAAGCCTACAGAAATATTTTGGGGGTCTATGTTCTCAGAGAAAAAAGAAATCAGTCAATTAAATGACATCTTCTTTGAAATGTATAATCTTAAAAGAGTTGCCTGCACTACTTATAGATTGTAACCAAGATTACAAAGTCAACCTTACTGTATGTCCCAGACAGAACTTAAACTGGGGTCATTTGGATTCTGAAGCCCTACTGCCTGGTTAAAAAAAAAACTAAACATTTCCAGCCATGGTGTAGATGACAGACCAGAGAATCTCAACATTAAGTGAGGACGTACATAGTACCCTCAACAGTAACGGAGAGGTTATGAAGATGAGTATACATGAAGAGAAATGAGTTTACATAGTTTAAACTTTTGAGTTTAAGATGGCTATGGGATATCTAGTTCAAACTACCCAAAAGGTAGTTGAAAATGTGAGACTGGAGAACAAAAGAGAAGACAGGGGTTACCAAGTAGATTTAAGACTCATCTGCATGGAAGTAAGAATTGAGTTCAGAGGAGCTGGTAAAATCTCTGAAATCTGGGATAGTCTTGAAGAATACCCACAGATAGTGGCCATGACATAGATAAAAATCCAGCAAAAGAGCAGAACTGTCATGAAAACCTATAGGGAAGAGAATAGCAAGGGGAAGAGGGTGATTGACAATGTTAAAGGATGTGGAGAGGTCAACAAAAAATGAGAATGGAGAAAAGAAAGCCCAGAATGAGTTTAACAAAAAAGTGCAAATTGAGAAAAAAGGCACTCAAATAGGAAACCATAAATTAAGCACAATGAAAAAACACAGGATGCTTTAGGAAAGGAAATCATTTACGAATCCTGAATGTACTTTTATTTGTTTTCAAAGCTATTTAACAGCATGATAAACAGATAAATAAATAGACCCAATAAAAGATTAGGAACAATTAACTTTTGACTGAATAATAGTAAGTTATTATGCACTGCCCAGGGCAGCGCTCTCTATTTAAAAACAAATATGTTGAAATACTGAAACTAGGAAGTCTTAGAAGATATAAACATTTATTAAGCTCCTGCTACCTGCCAGGCATTGTGTTAAAGGCTGGGGATAGAATATGAGGCAAAAAGCAGTTCCTGCCTTCCAGGAGTTTACAATCTAATGGAGAAGAAAATAGGCAAAGAGGTAATTTACAAATAGGCTATACACAGGATACATTTTTTTGTTCAGTTGTTTTTGGTTGTGCCCAATTCTTTGTGATGCCATTTGGGGTTTTCTTGGCAAGGATACTGGAGTGGTTAGCCATTTCCTTCTCTAGCCCATTTTACAGGTAAAGAAACTGAGACAAGCAGGATTAGGTGACTTGCTCAGGATCTCACAGCTAGTATCTAAGGCTAGATTCAAATTCACAAAAATAAATCTTCCTGACTACAGGCCTGATACTCTATCTATTTCACCATCTAGATGCTCCATATAGGAAAAACAGGAAATAATTAAAAGAAAGAAGGCACTAGAATTAAGAGAAGTTGAAAACATTTTCTAGAAGAATTTTAGCTGATACTAACAGAAGCTAGGTAATCGCATAGGTATAGATGAGGAGGAAGGACATTGTAAGTATGAGGGACCACTAGAAAAAAATGCCTCAAGCTCAGAAGATGAAATGTCTCATTCATGGAAAAGCAAGGAGGCCAATGTCACTGGACAAAGATGTCAGAGAGTAGGGAGTAAGAAGAATGAAAAAGTAAAAGGGAATTGGGTTATGAAGGACTTTTTTTTTTTGCTTTTTGGACAGCAATTGGGGTTGAGTGACTTGCCCAAAGTCATACGGCTAGGTTTTATGAAGGACTTTGAATGCCAAACAGTGGATTTTATATTTGATGCTAGAAGCAATAGGAAGCCAATCCATGACATGGTCAGACCTGAATATTAAGAAAATCACTTTGGTGGCTGAATAAAGGAAAAATAATTAAGGGGTCATAATCATACTGCAGAAATTTTAAAAGGTAGATTTACTGTATCTTCAAGTGTGGGAGAAGAGACATCTTTAAATTATAGTGGAAGATGTAAAGGAAAGTAAAGAATAAATCATCCCTCAGATGGATCTAAGCTCAAACCCACAATGGTAAAACACATCCTACAGAAAAGAAGCAAGGATAAGAAACTTTTAGGTTCCCAGTGGGCCAAGAAAAAAGTCAGTGAAGATGGGCAAGATTATAAATTCCATACCAATCAAAGGTAATACACTAAGTCCCAAATAAAAAGAAAATTGTTCCTTTACAAGCAAATGAGTCTGAGATTTCATATTAATAGCTATTGAGTTTATCAATTGACCCACCCACCATTCAGAATATTTATTATTTAATTTATAATTACATAATTGTGATCAAATAATTAAATTTATAATTAAAGGATTATTTTATAATTAATTATTAGTTAAAATATTAATTATTAAATCATTTCTACAATGGCCCCTTTTATCCATTTACCTAATCCTAGCTCCATCCATTCAGGTAGGAATATTCTATTAAGCTTGGAAAAGGATTTTTGTTTTACCTTGGACCTAGTATAAGTGATTATTTAAACCTCAGTCAGTGATTCAAATAATATTAGACTCTAAATAAAGCAATGCATCGATTAAATAAGTTTTCCCTAACTAATTTTCATTTGTTCACACACTGTTAAATTTCTAAATTTTCTTGAGCACATTTGAAGCAATAGAAAGGATCATAGCCCTACCTAATGATTAAAATTACTATAAGAACTAATTATTAACTAATTGTAGGGTTGGATTGAAATTGCTGTTCAATAATTTCTTAGAATTCTGATAAAACTCCTGACTGGCCATGCCTTTATTGCAAAAAAAAAAAAAATACTTAATAGTGAGCAGTAACTTAGGAAGTTTCTGCATGCATTTCTTCCTAGCACTTCCGACAGAAACCTCAGAAACATTATTTTCTATATAAGCATTTTTGTACTTTATATTAAATTGATATTTAAACTATCTATGTTATTATATGCTATAGACCAGTGGTTCTCAACCTTCCTAAGCCGCCACCCCTTAATACTTGTATGTGGGTGTATCTGCATGTGGGCAGACCCACCTGGAGACAGATAGA
>CM053601.1:30781121-30828802 GCA_028646575.1 Pseudocheirus occidentalis | reverse complement strand
AATGTGGATGATGTTGTAGAAGGAAGACTGGCGATACTTTGAAAATAATCAGAATAGAAGGTGAGGGAGAGAAGAGAGTTAAGGATGATGCTGAATTTATGAACTTAAATTATTACCTTGATTTTGGTAACCCCAACAGAAATAGGGAATTTGAGGAAAGTTTTGAATAAAATATGAATTCTCTTTTAAGCACATTGAGTTTAAGATGCTTAGAGGCCATGCAGGTGGAATCATCCAGCAGGCAGTTGGTATGGAGTCCTGGAGTTACAAAATGATACTGGAATTAGATTTATGGATCTGAGATTCATCAGCATAGAAAGAATAACCCACCCCATGAGATCATGAGATACCCCAGGGAGAGAGTGTAGAGAGTAGAGAATATGATACAGGAAAGGGACAAGTAAACAGGAGTATGATAATTACTGAGGAAAAGAGGAACAAGCAAGGAACAACAAGATAGGTGGGAAGTAACCAAGAAAGAATATAACACTGAAATCAAGAGAGAAAAGAGTTTGCCTATAAGTCATAAATATTGTATGTGTGTATAATATATGGTATATTTTTGATAGTAAAGTATCTTCCATGCTCTTGCTCAGGTTTCAACATAAAGTAATATAAAAAATTACTGATGTCATTTCTGTTTCTACTGTTAAAATTATTTAAATATTTTGTTTATATGAATATTTTTCTAATGTTGAAATATTTTGGCATCCCTGGCATTAATTCAACTTAGTAACCTTGACTATTTTGGATATATTGTGGTAGTCTCTGTTAAGATTTGTTTTAAAATTTTATATCAATACTCAATGAAATTAGCCTATAGTTCTTTTTTCTCTGTTGGTTTCTCTACTTGGTTTTGATATCACAATGATATAAGCCTAGCAAAAGGAATTTGGTGGATGGTCTTCTGTGTTAGTTATTTGGGGAAAAAGTATGCATAATTAATTAGTCTTTACATATTTGTTATAATTCTTCTGTAAATTTTGTACTCTTCAAGGATCCCTTTCCCTCCCCCTCCTCCTCCAAATTCGTAGTTGCTTAATGTCTAGTTCAACTTATTTTTCTAAGACTTAGGCATTTAAATCTCTGCTTCTTATTTCCTTTATCTTGACAGTTTGTTTTTTAGGAAACCATCTATTTCTATTAAATTTCATTTTTTTCTGGCATATAATGTGTATATAGTAGTTTCTAATAATCCATTTTGCTTCCACTAGTCATTGTGATTTCAACTTGTTTATTTTAATTTTGGTAATTTAATTTCCTTCTGTACTTGGGAAGGGTAAGACAAATTAGCTAGTTATGAGAGGTGATATTGTGGAAGTTTCAAGATGTGGTTTATAGACCCCCTAGGAATCCCTGAAGGTCAAAACAATTTTTACAACAATACTAAGATGCTATTTACCTATTAAAATTCTTCATTTTCTAATTACACATCTGTGTGAAGACATGTTTTCTTAATATACTTCAACCAAAACAACACATTGCAACAGATTGGATACAGAAGCAGATATGATAATCCAGCTGTTATTCATTAAGTCATACACTAAAGAGATTTATAAAAATATATAGACCCATGCCACTTTTCTCACTAATTATTTTGTTTTGAGAAAATCTAGTTATTTTTAGATAAAAGGACATTATTTATGTTGACATTTTGTTTGTTATTTTAAATTAATTAATAAGCATTTAACATTTTATCATTACTAATTCCTAATATTATAAATATTAATAGAAATAATACATTTAAATGTATTACATTTTTACATGTAATTAATACAAATTAAAGAGACTAAAGCTCTTTGGAGTTCTCAAATTTTTTAAGAGTATAAAGAGATTCTGAATTCACTAAACTGCAGGTTTAATAGAGAGAGAGCTGCCCTGGAACTAAGAAGACCTTCCTTCAGGTCCCATCTCTGACATATTGACACAACACTGGAATTCCCAGGGCTCTTAACAGCTCACTTAAGACTACAATTTGTGGGGACGGTCACTACCCATCAGTTTACCAGTCTTTTTAGTTTAGAAAATAAAAATACTTTAGTTTATCTGCTCTGCAGTCTTTTTCTTTTCAATTTAGATTCTTTGCCTTATAGTTACTTCAGTATTATTAATTTCCTAGTTCTCTAGCATTTAAGATTTAATTCTCAGTTCAATTTTTTCTTTTAAAGACATTAATATGTTTACAGATATATGGATTCTACTGATAGTTGTTTTAGCTCTGTCTCAGGCATTTTGTAAAGTTGACCCACTTATTATTTATGATGGTTTTACTTAACCTCCATTTAGGTATGTATCTTTATTTCATGTTTCTTTTCTTGATCACTGTTTTTATTATTCTACACTCAAAAAAAGAAATCTTGCTTATTGTTGTTCCCTATGATGCATTTATGATGTCTTTATTCCTTATTGTAATAGTCTCTAAAATTAATTGATCATGAGGACCACTAAAATATTTGAATGTGAATACCTATACACACAAATACACACATATATATACATATATGCACATATAAAATGTAGAAATGCCTACATCGTGTGTGTATAATACATATACTACTGAAATAATAAAAGGTGTCCCAAAAGATTTAATAGCCTAGATGATTTGGGGAGGCACACTGTATATTCTGTACATTAGCGGTATATGAAAAATTAAAAGTGAAAATCTATAATTAAATCACATCATAACTAGGATATTTTTATTTAATGGTGTAAAACTTTTTCTTTGTTCTCACTAAAACAGAACAGTATAATTGAATATATTTCATTGTCTTTTGAAATCTTGCTAATACTGTCATCAAGACATTCATTAAGATTCACTTTATTTAGATCCTTGGTTTTAATGGTTCTTACAGATGCTTACCTCACAATCCACAAAGAAGAGGGTATTTCTTAATTGTATTTAATAATCATAGCATCTATTTTTCAATCTCATTCACCAGCTATGCAAATGTTTTGGTTGAAATTTGATCGATATTTCAACATTTTTACAATTTGTTTTTCAAATTTTGAAATTTTAAAATTAAACAATTTCCAAAATTTCAAAAGTTCCTGATGTCTATGAATTGTTCTTACAAGCTCATCATTTGTAAAATTTTCATTTTAAAATTTTTCACATTTGGTTTAAAAGCCTAAATGAAACTCTGATATTTACACAGATTAGAAAATTATTTTTTCTAAATTTTTAAGTACACAGATTAAGCTCGCAGAAGTGACATACATATCTTATTGGGCAACAGAAGCTTAGCTTTTAAAGGCAGTGGAAAGGAAATGGACCAGTGATTAGATTAGGTCTTTCCTCAAACATGATGGGTTTAAGCTATTATTAACTAATATCTCAAAGGATAATGTACTTAATTTTTTTTATTACACAAACATCATGGTTACACTTTAAAAAGTCATTTAAAAATTTTGAGTTCTACATTTTCTTCCTCCAGCCCCTCTTACATACACTGAGAAAGCAAGCAATATGCTATCCATTATACCTGTGAAATCATGAAAAATGTATTCCATATTAGCCAGGTTTTTCTAAAAGCAGAAAATGAGGATTCTGGGAAGATGGCAGAATAAGACAGGAAATCACCTGGTTCTCCCAAGTTTTCCTACAAACAATTTAGAATGATGCCTCAAAGTGAACTTTAGTATGTCAGAAATAATTAAAAGTTAGGGTAAAGCAGTTGTACAGCCCAAGAATTAGGGCTGCCAGAAAGTCTATGGCCAAAACCATTCTTATTTTCTGCAGTCTCTCTTAAGGCTGCAAGCTTCAGATCACTCTCTACCCTAGAACCAAATCTAGGGATTCTGTTCTCTCTAGCCAATGACTACTTCCAGCAAGTCCCTACCCCTCTGAGACCATACTCACTACAGTGTACTCACTCCTCCTCAATAACAGTTATAGCCTGGGACTTGAATTTATTGTTTGTTGATTCAGGTATCTGCTCCAAGGTATCTTCACTTTAGGAAAGGCCTGACTTTCCCTGGTGGTAATCTGACCTGATTGAAATGTTGATACCTTGGAGTAGATACACCAATTAACAAACAGTAAACTCTGGGGACAGCTGTGTCAGAGGAAGTCTCAGCTTCAGGAATTTTTGCCCCACAGATAGTGTTGATTAGGGTAAGATTGTAGGGCCTTCCTCTGGTACTGGACTTGAGGCCCAGGTATAATGAAAAGATAAGGCTTGAGACTGTGGCTATGGTTGAGGAGGAGTAAGCACATGGTGGTGAGTGTGGGCCTAGAGGGTGGAGCCCTGCTGGCAGTGGTCCCTAGAGAGAGAGAAAGAGGAGAATACCTGGATTTGGTTCCAATGTAGAGAGGTAAACTGAAGCTTACAGTTTCAGGAAGTACAAATGGATGTGGAAAAATTGGGACACTAAATTAGTTTTAGTGTAATTGTGAACTGATACAATCATTGTGGAAAACAATCTAGAATTATCTCCCCAAAGCCATTAAACTACCTATATCCTTTGACCCAGCAATATCATTACCTGGTCTATATCCAAAAGAGAAAAGAGCCTATATATTCTAAAATACTTATAACAACTCTCTTTGTGGTGGTAAACCACTGTAAATTATGAAGATCTATCAATAGGAGAATGACTGAACAAGTTGTGGTATATGATTATGTTGTAATACTACTGTGCTATAAGAAATTATGAACTAAATGATCTTAGAAGAACATGGAAAGACTTGTATGAAATAATGAAGAGCAAACTGAGCAGAATGAATAAAACATTGTATATAGTAACAACAATATTGTTTTAAGAAGGACTTTGAATGGAATATTTTGACTATTATAAATACCCAAATTAAATATAAAAGATAAATTAAAAAGATGCTATCTGTATCCAGAGGAAAAATTATAAATAAATGTATAGAATAATTACACATGTATGTGTAAATATGTATACACATACATAACTGTTGAATATTTAAAACAAATAGCAAGTTGTGCAATATATTTGAAGCTTAATGAGCAATCATCTTTTTATTATACTATGATATAAAATGCTTATTTTATTCCATAAATATAAAATAAAATAAATTATTTAAAACAACAGAATTTGGCAATATGTGTACAAGAAACATTTAAAATGAGAGATACATATATAGTAAGAATAAAGGGCTCGAGTAGAATTAATTATGCTTTAGCTGATAAAAGATTGGGGGTAGAAATCATGATCTCAGACAAAGTTAAAGCTAAAATAGATTTAATGAAAAGAGACAAACTGGGAAACTACATTATGATAAAAGATACCACAGATAATGAGGTAATATCAGTACTAATCCTATTTGTACCATATTCACCCATATGTTAAAAGAAAAAAACTAAATGAATTATAGGTGGAAACAGACAGCAAATTTGTAATAGTGGAGGACTTCAACCTACCTCTTTCAGAACGAGATAAATCTAACAAAAAATAAATAAGAAAGAAATCAAGGAGATGAATAGAATCTTAGTTGAGCTAAATATAATAAATATCAGGAAGGAACTGAATGTGAATAGAAAGGAATATAACCTTTTCTCAGCGGTATATTGTATATATATTTTTAAAATTGACCATATATTAGGGCATAAAATTTTATAGTTAATTGAAGACAAGCAGAAATACTAAATGCATTCATTTCAGAAAGTAAGGCAATAAATTATCTTATAATAAGGGCTAATGAAACATATTAAATAAAGTTCATTGGAGACTAAATAACCTAATCTTAAAGAATGACTGAGTTAAAGAATATCATAGAAACAATAAATAATTTTATTAAAGAAAATGCTAATGATGAGACAACATACTCAAACTGATGGGATGCATCAGAAGTTGCAATCAGAGGAAGATTTATATTTCTAAATGTTTACATCAATAATTAATAATAATAATAATAATAAAGAACAGGCCAATAAATTGGGTATAATAATTTAAAAATAACTAGAAAAAGAACAAATTAAAAGTCGCCAATTAAAAACAAAATTTTAAAACCTAAAGGTTAAATGGGAGATTAGTAAAAATGAAGAGAAGAAAACCATTGAATTAATAAATAAAAATAAGAGTTAATTTTTATGAAAAATAGACAAATAATTAATATGATTTTATAAAGAAAGGAGAAAAACAAATCATTAATATAAAAATTAAAGGGTTGAATATATCACTAAGGAAGGTTAGATCAAAGCAATTATTAGGAGTTATTTTGCCCCATTATCTGCCAATACATTTAACAGTTTAAATTTGAAGAATACTTAAAAATATACACTTCATACATTAACAGAAGAGGAAATTATCCTGTTTTAGAAAAAGGAATTGAAAAGGTCCTAAATAAGTTTCATAAGCAAAAAGCAATGGAATCAGGTAGATTTACAAATGAATTCTACCAGATATTTACAGATCAACACATTCCAATATTAGATGAATTATTTGGAATAGTAGCCAAAGAAGGAGTCATATAAAGCTCCTGTAATGAAACAAATGTAATGCTGATACCAAAAACAGGAAGAGCAAAAACAGGGAAAGAAAATCATAGACCAATTTCATTAGAGAATATGGATGTAAGAATCCTAAATAAAATACCAACTAAGAGACTACCACAACAAATAACAAAGATTATACATTGTGAGCAAGTGGGATTTATACCAGGAATGCAAGGATGGTACAACTTAAGGAAAACTATTAACATAATTTATTATATCAAAACAAAGGTAACAAAATCATGCATTATAAATGCAGAAAATACTTTTTGACCAAATGCAATTTTCATTTCTATTAAAGACACTTGAAAACATAAGTATAAATGGATTTCTCCTTAAAAAGAAAAGCAACTTCTACCTAAAACCATCAGCAAATATTATTTGTAATGGGGATAAGCTAGAAGCCTTCCCAATAAGATCAGGAGTGAAACAAGAATGCCCATTATCACCAATATTATTCAATATTATTAGAAGTGCTTGTAATAGCAATAAGAGAAGAAAAAGTTATTGAAGGAGTCATAATGGGTAATGAGGCAATAACCTTTATGATGAGATACTCGGAAAAGCTTCAAGTTTCAACTAAAAAGCTAGTTGAAACAATGAATAATTTCGTCAAAATAGCTGGATATGAAATGAACCCACACAAATCATCAGCATTTCTATAAATCATCAACAAAACCCTTCAAGAAGAGATGATAAGAGATACCCCATTTAAAATAACCATAGCATAAAATGCCTGGGAATTTATACCTGCCAAGACAAACCCAATAACTCCATGAACATTTTTTATACAAATATAAAGCACTTTTTATATAAATAAAGTCAGATTGAAATAACTAAAGAATTATTAATTGTGCATGGGTGGGTAGAGCCAATATAATAAAAATGACAATTCTACCTAAACTAATCTCCTTATCCAAAGCCATCCCAATTAGAATACCAAAAATATATTAAGAGCTAGGGAAAATAAAAATTTATTTAGAAGAACAGAAGGTCAAAATATCAAAAGAATTAATAAAAAATACAAAGGATGGAGTTTTAATAGTACCAGATATAGAACTGTATTTTAAGAGAACAATTATCAAAACTATCTGGTATCAGTTAAGAAATAGGAAGGCAGAGTAGTGAAACAGAGTAGAAATACAATATAAATTAATAAATGATTATAGTAACCTCGTGTTTGATAAATGTAAATATTTAACCTGTTGGGATAAGAATTTATGATTTGGTAATTTTTTGTTGGGAAAAGTGAAAAGTAGTCTGGCAGAAATTGTGTATCGACCAATATCTTACAACATTTATCAAGATAAGGTCAAAATGGACCTAGATATAAAGAGAGATAGCATGAGTAGAGTAGGAGAACATAGACCACATACCCATCAGATTTGTAGACAGGAAAACGATTTATGAATAAACAAGAAACTGAGAGCAGGGTAAGGTGTAAAATGAATACTTTTGATTACATTAAATTAATAAGGTTTTGTGCAAATAAAATGAATATAGCCAATATTAGAAAGAAAGCAGAAAACTGGGGAAATTTTTATAGGCAGTTTCTTGGAGACCAGATTTGAACTCAGGTCCTCCTGACTCCAGAGCCCGGGCTCTACTTATTGTGCCAACTAGCCTCCCCCAATTCTCATGTTTCTGCTCACTTCACTTTGCATCACTTCATATAAATCTTCTCAGGTTTTTCTAAAACATTCCTCCTAAGTATTCTTTAAAGGCATTTCATCATAATCATACACCACAGTTTGTTCAGTCATTTGGCACCTAATCAGTGTCCAATTCTTTGCCACCACAAAAGTAGCTGGTATAAATATCTTTGTACATATGATTTCCTTTTTAAAAATCTCTTTGGGACACAGGCCTAGTAGTGGCATTTTTGGGTCAAAGAATATGCACAGTTTAATAAGCTCTTTGGTATAGTTCCAAATTACTCTGCAGAATGTTTCGCACAGTTTATAACTCCATCAAAAGTGCATTAGTGTTCCTATTTTTCCACATCATCTCCAGCATTTGTAGTTTTCCTTTTTTGTCATGTTAACCAATTTGATAAGTATGAGGTGGTATTTCAGAATTGTTTTAATTTGTAATTCTCTACTTGTTAGTAATGTAGAAAATAGCTTTGATATCACCTGAAAAATGCCTTTTCTTATTCTTTGACCATTATCATGGAAGCACTGTAAAATTTCTTCCTGATTTTCTTTTTTCCTTCTAATTTGGCTTCATTGGTTTATTTGTGCAAAAACTTGTTAATTTCATGTAATCAAAAACTATTCATTTTATTTTCCATGAGCCTCTCTTTCCCTGGTTTGGTCATGAACTCTTCCCTTTTCCATAAAACTTACAGATAAGTTTTTCCATGCTCCCCTAAACTATCATCCTTTATATCTAAATCATATATCATTTTGACTTTATGTGAGCTGTTGGTCTTTGCTTAATTTCTGACCAATGCTTTTTAGTTTTTCCATCAGGTTTTGTCAAATAATGAGTTCTTGCTCCCAGAGCTTTGATCTTTGGGTTTAATCAAACATTAGACTACTTTGTTCATTCATTACTGTATAAAGTGTAAACAACCACTCCATTTCTGAGACAATATCAGATTATTTTGATGACACTTTGTAGCATAGTTTGAAATTTTGTTACTGCTAGGTTGCCTTCCTTTTTATTTTTATTTTTTATTGATTACTGTGATATTTTTTACCTTTTGTTCTTCCAGATGAATTTTTTGTATTTTTTCTAGCTCTGTAAAATAGTTCTTTGATAGTTTGATTGCTATGGCATTGAGTAAAGAAATTAATTTAGGTAGAATTGTCATTTTTATTACATTGGTTCAGCCTACCCATGAACAATTAATATTTCTCCACTTGCTTAGAACTGTCTTTATTTGTATGAAATGTGTTTTGCATTTGTTGCCATAAAAGTTCCTGATACATCTTAGCAGGCAGATTCTCAAGTATTTTATACTTTTTACAGTTATTTTACTTTTAAATTAATAATTCATTTATGAAGTAAAACAAGAGTTTCCATAACATAGTACAATAAACAATGTTCACAGTTATTTTAACTGGAATTTTTCTTTCTATCTCTTGCTACTAGAATTTGCTGGTAATATATAGAAATGCTTATGATTTATGTAGATGTATTTTATACCCTGCAACTTTGCTAAAGTTATTTCCACTACTTTTTTAGTTCACTTTCTAGGCTTCTCTAAGCATACAATGATACTGTAAGGTAGAGGCTGTCATTTCCCCCATTTTACTCTTGGGGAAACTGAGACAAACAGAGGTTAAGTGATTTGTCTTGGGTAACACAGCTTGTGTTTTACCCTAAATTTTAATTCAGGTCTTCCTAACTATAGGCCCAGCTCTCCATATATACACTATAGGAACTAGATCTGTGATTCCATCAGTATAGGAAACTCCCAGAAGTAAACAATGTGTGTTGGTCTTTTTCTCTACTATTTAAAGACTTAAAGAGTTTCTGAGATCATTGAAAGCTCAAATGACTTGTTCAGGGTCACACAGCCAGAATACATCAGAGGATGGATTTGAACCTAGGTCCTCTAAGAAAACAGTTCTTACTGCCTCTGCTGCCCTTTGTTACACCCTCAGTGAGGGATTGAAATATGCAAGTACAGAAAGGCCAATATAAGTAAGTTGTTGGAGGGAGATTGTTGGAGCTTGTGAGTGTGTAGATTTAGACTGTGCTCTAAAGAAGGATGGATATAATGACTTCACTGGAGGGAAAAGTGCAATTATGGGAGGAGAAATTAATGATGTTAAAGAAAGTGGGAGTGAATGAGAAAGGACCTTATATATGACACTGAAGCACAGGTGAAGTAGCCTCAAGCCTCTAATGGACTCTGATCCTAATTATCCTTAAGTGCTATCTTGTCTATGATATGTCTTTTACTGAATTGGACCCTGGGTCATCTGCATTTAAAAAAGAA
The DNA here is from genome assembly GCA_028646575.1 of Pseudocheirus occidentalis. NCBI lineage: Eukaryota > Metazoa > Chordata > Mammalia > Diprotodontia > Pseudocheiridae > Pseudocheirus > Pseudocheirus occidentalis. The sequence continues at coordinate 30,818,392 of CM053601.1, read as the reverse complement.
CCCAAATAATGCTTTTTGGAAGATAAATTAAATATTAGACTACAAGGGGCCATACAGGCCAGGTTTGGGTGCTATGGTTAAGCTATGTGGGAAAAGCTTAGACAAAACCTGTTCTCTCTGTCTGGCAGAGCGGTCATTCAGCTCTGCCAAATCACCCTCTGTGGAAGAGCAACTCCCTCCTTCTGATTTTATCTGTACAAAATAGTTACTAAGCTATGTCTTCTATGATAATAGAAAGAATATTTTGGTTATGTATTTCAATGAAGCAATACTCTTCTTCAATCTCATTTGTTTTAGATTTTAGTAATTACTCCCCCCCCCCCCCCCGCCTTAAAAATCACGGGGGGTGAAGGAGAGAGGCATGAGAACACAGTTTAGAAAGTAATTGGCATCACCTGTCCTTTTAAAACTTTGAAATTAGGAGCTTAATAATAGCTTTCTAGGTCTCCTCCCTTAGTGCCTAGGTGTCCCTGATTTTTCAACCAACCAGGCTAATTCCATTCAAGAACTGGAAAAGTGGTACCTGTTGTAGTTACAAGGTTAAAAGATCAAGATAGAATGTGTAGGTGGCTTTTAGCCTTCTTAAAAGGTCTTCCCAATTAAAAAAATATATATTTCATGAGCTTCTATCGCCCCCCCTTAACTCCTCCCCCTCCCCCTGCCCCCCCTTAGTTGAAGATTCCACGGAAAATGAGAGCACTATTTTGTTTCTCCCTCGGATTGCAGATAGGGGGAGGAGGTGGTTATTAGAAGCTCTCTGTCTCTCTTTCCCTCTCTCTTTTCTCCCTCTGCTTGATGGCACTGTTATCTCTTTCGCTCGCTCCTTCTCCTAGGTGATCCATTTCTAGGCAACGTGCAGGCTGGGCTTGAAGCTGCCAAGCTCCCTTCTCTCGGTCTTTCTCTCTCTCTCTCTGTCTCTCGCTGCATCCATCCAGCCAGGAAGCTCCAAAAGGAGCCTGCAACCCTATCAGCTGCTTTCCTTTGCCTCGCTCCAGACACCGCTGCTCCCGCCAGCCAGCCGGCCGATCGCCTGCTCCACTACCTGGCATTACTGCCAGACAACTGGGCTTCCCCCTCCTTCCGAAGAAAGGGAATTTTCTCTGCATTACTATCTGCATTACCTCGAAGTTTACTGCGCACCCCTTTCTGCCCCCCACCTTGGCCAAGGGGCTTTTTTCCCCCCCTGCAGGAATCTCGCTGCTTCCTCTGGTACTGGTATTGGATTTTATTTTATTTTTTCAACGAAGGCAAGGATTAGGCATTTCTCCACGCGTTGTTTTGGTGGAGGTTGGTGTTTGGGTTTTTTTTTTTTTTTTTGGTTGAGGGAGGAGGGGCATCGAACATCCGGCAGGGGGTAGGGGCGGGGTGGGGGCGGGAGCTACGGGCTGCTGGAAGTTGCCATCGGGCTAGACCTGGACGGATTCTTCCCTAGCCCCGCCGCCCGCCCTCCCGCCAGCCTGCCCAAGAGATGGGGCTGGTTTGACAACCACAGCTGCCCCACAGCACTCGAGGCTGGATGCATTTCTTTAGTCAAACTGCAAACAACTCTGGGGATGCCAAAAAGCCCTTCAAAGTGACACTGCCAAGCGAAGGAGCCCTTCTGGTTTTGGAATTGTCCTCATATCCCTTCGCCTTGTTCGTCAGCTGCCAAACCTGTCCTCCGACAATCGGATTTTTTTTTTCTTTAAAGCCTCTCTAAACTCCGTCGTTACCTGAAACTCTTTCGACTGTACATATTATAAATATAGATATAGATTTAAAAAAACACACCCATATACAATACAGGAGGATATGGAAGTTTTCCCCTTGCTCTTGGTTATGTCCATCTGCTGGTCTCGAACCTGGGACTCAGTGATTGCGGATTCAATCATTCACATCGGTAAGAATGGGCCCCTGCGAATACTGGGCACCTTTATGTATCTGTTGTACTATGCCCCTCTTCTGTTTCTCCCTTTGATTTTTTTCCTTTCTCGCTTACTTGAGCCCTCTTCTGTTCAATGTCCCTTTGCTCCTCCATCCGTCTTATACTTGCTTTATTATTACTATTTTAAATAATGAAGCTGCTCAGATCTTGACATATGATGGGCTGTTGAAAGTCGTCCTTGTCGTTTGGGATGGGTATGTGTCTACCAGGGCGTTAGGGTAGGCAGTAGGTGCTGAATACAAGTGTGAGGGGAAAGAAGTTTAATTTAATGTACCCTTCCCATGGTACTTATTTGCTCCTTTGAAGGATTGTTTTTGGATAGCAGAAGGTATGGGATATATTTCTAAAAAGGAGTGGAAAGGCTTCTTTTCGAGCGAACAGGTGGTTTGGCAACGTGAGTCGGTTCAGTTTCCCAGCTCTTTTCCCACCGTTGTTAAAGAGGCTGTTGAATTTTATCACCACCATCCTTCCTCCTCCTCCTCCTCCTCCTCCTCGATTCCCTCTTTCTCCCCCTCCCCTCCGCGCGCGCTCAAGGAGCTGTTCCTAGCAGTCATGATAACTGCCTGAAAGAGCTCTCCACCAGGAGAATCTGAGCAGGAGAAATTGGGCCGGCGAGGATGGCAGTAACAGATCTTCTATGCCCTCCCTTCCTCCCCAGGTCAGAGATAACAGAAGTGGTTGAAACCCGGATCCCTTTGTAGCGAGGGTCGAAGAGCAAAGAGACTACATTCATTTGTTCCCTTTTACACACATACTCCTCCCCCGCCGCCCCTCACCCCTCCCCCTAGTACAGTAAAGTAGGAGTTGGCTAGGAATGAGAAAAGGCAATTGGTGTGTGGCATTCTGCCGCTGGAGATGCTGGTGGCCCCACCTATTGGCAACAAGAAAGGCACACGGACAGACAGACTCACCACTGCGGGCAGAGAGGGACATCTGAGGCTCGGAAAGGGTTAAGAGGGGATGGGGGAGCTTTATATTATGCACGAAGCTTTCAGATGTCTTCTCAAAACTCTCCTGCCTTTCGGATAGGAGGTAACACAACTGAGACCTGATCCTTTTTGCTTTTCCCCTGCATTGCTGCAACGATTCCCTTTATAGAAAGAAAGAGAAATAAAAGAAAAAGGTGCCTCTTGACTAGCGGGGTTCTTTTCCTAGGCTGCAGAACGGCCCTACTTTACCATTTATTTTTTCAGACCACAGGATTTTTAACTAGCTGCACTGCTAAGTGCTCTACAAATAGAGATAGCTTACCCCCCCCCCCCCATCCATACCTCTGTACTTCCTACTGCCCTCCGCAACCATCCCCATATGCTCAGTCCTGTAATGGGAACCTGCTTCCCGGGTTGGCAGCACCTGCTGAAATGAAGCTCCTATCTGTGTGCACTTTCAGTGATGCCAGACCCTGTAGCTCCAAGGGACTCCCTCTTTAGTCTTAAAGGCTGTTCTGGTAAACATATCTACCTCTTCCTATTATTTAAATCTATAGTACTGTCTAAGTGTTTTGTGCAAGATCTGAATTGGTGTGGCCACGGTTTATGTCCTGGATGCATTCCCACACTCCTCATAGCCCATGAGCAAATAGTCTCTACTGCATCCATAACTTTTGGGGGCATGGATTCTGGTATTCTTGTACTAGCACAGTAGTGATGTCCTGATCAAAGTTCAGGAACAAACTGTATCTCCTTTTAAAGAGTTAGTGATCCATATTTATGAATAATTTAAGAATGTAAAGTTATTATTAAACCTTTGTAGTATATATCTTGTGATTAGGGTTTTGTACATTATACTAGGCATAATTCATAGGAATAGACTTAAGAATAAATACTCATTTGCCATTGATCTGTGGCATAATGAATATATTATTTGTAAATACTTAAAAGAGGCATTGTATCTTTCATTACCAGATGAATAATACTGTGCCATGCAATTTGGGGATGTGTTTCAAAATAGGAAAGGACTGCTTTTTCCTGGTAGTGTGTTCATAGCTAGTGTGGCCTGGATGATTTGTTTATAACTGGCAGATCTATCAATAGTGTTTACTCCATCCACGTTTCTTTAGATTGCTGTTGATTATTGGATATATTAACTAAGTGAATCCTCCTACAAAGAAAATAGGAAAGTGGTTTCTTTTCACACAATTAAATTTGACTGGAAGACAATTAGTACATTTGACAAGAGGATTAGGTTCTTTTATAGACCAATTTATGTTGCCATGAAACTGGCAAATTTTGATAATTGTTTCATTTAGGTTTTAGACCATTTGTATTGGATTGAAAAGAAATGACCTCAAAAGGTTTTTTTGAAAGTGAGTGGTCAGTAAACAAAATCAATCCGTTCCTTCACACAACATACAGAAACATTGCAGTTACCTCCAAAACTGAAACTTACATGTGAAAAAATTCAAAGTTGTATTTACCATGCCCCTAAATGTTTGCAGTATTTATTTTACAAAAGCCATACTAATTGGCTTTAAGTTGATGATAACCTTTATTTTACTTTGAATGAAAACATTTGCTTAGAAATATATTGCTTCTACATTCAAAAAAAGAAAGAGGGAAAAATGTTTCAATTTTGCAAAATGAGAGGATATTTAGAAGAAAAGATTTTCATAAGTTCACGTGATATGCCCAGCCATAAAATATATTTAATATTAGAAAGAAGAAAGAAAGAAATTCCTCTGATAGGTTCTTTAAGGCTCTTTGATTGTGAATCACGTTATAGCCAACATGTAGGGAACTTGCATGACTTTTAAGCATGGCATTGTGATATGCAAACAAATTAATAAATCCTGACACTTTAATAAACATACAAACTTGCCACAATAATGGTTTGATATATTAAATTATCAGAATATGACTGAAACTGAACTATTTGCATTAAAGTGGAACACATTTATTTGATCTTTCAAATTTACAACTCTTTAATTTGACTGCTTTCCTCTTGGGCTAATTTTGCAAGGTTTGCAAGGTCTGATTGTTGGTGGAATTAGGATTAATAGAGATGCCTTCAGGTAACATTTACTGCCTTGCATGTTTAACGAGTATGGCAGTTAAAAAATGTTGCATTAAATGACCTTATAAAAATATTGAAATTACTCACCTCCATTGTAAGTTCCCTTGCAACAGTAAATGAAGGTTCCAACCCCCATTTTTTGACTTATCAAAACTATGCATTCCTACATTCTGCAACTACTTTGAACCTGTGCATTGATTGAGTAATTTCATCAGACCCCCATTACTTGATTGCTTAGAAGTTTCCTAATGATCTGTATGCTGTAAGAAGCACCCGAAAGTCGTGAGTGGAATGGCAATGATACTGTGCTTTATGAGGCTATTCAAAAAGTCGTCCTGATTTATGTAGCTCCAGAGCTCCCAAGTCTTTGAGATTAGCCATGCTGCCTGCTATTTTCTTCATACATCAGTCATCCCACACTCTTTACTCCCTAAACACAACAGGAGTTTGGAACATTGCTTTAATTAAGCAGGGATTAGGTGGCATTTCCAGTCAACTGCACAGTTTGTGTTTGCTTCCTATCTAATATGAAGGATGTCATCTTTAACAGTTAAACATATCCTTCTTTTAAAATCTGGATTCTGCAGACAGATACAATGAGATATCTACTGTTGTATATCCCTGTGCAGGGATATTTCTATAATATAGGTACCTATATGATATATACAAACATAATTTGGTTTTGGTTGCTAAAAATCCATCATGACAAAACATCTTGCATCAGCTGGGAGGATAAAAAGCACATTTATTCATGATTTTCTCATAAGCAAATAGCAGTTACTTCTATGACTTTTTCTTAAGCCCAAGACACCCAGGAGAATTGATGAGGCATTTTGGGCTTTAGGATATTCTCGGTAAAGAACTCAATTGGGTATCTGAGTAAAATATGTACCACATTATTTAAGGTAGTGATAAATTTAAAGTATCAATTTTCATTGCTTCTGTAAGAAAGGCTATCACAAAAATAAATTAAATTAAAAAGACTTTAAAAGACTCTTTTACCAATTCCAAAATGCTAAAAGGGCCCAAACAATACAGTAGTAGGCCTTTCACTGAAATTCCTTTTACTTTCTATTATTTCCTTTGCTCTGAATCATTTTACATTTGTATATTGTTATTAACTTCTCCTTGTACTATGCAGACATTTTAGCTTATGTTAATAATTGTGTATCTTTCCCTAAAGCAACATAATCAGATCGATATTAGAGTTACTATACAAACTATTACAAGATATTAAGAACTTCTGCTTTCAGTTTTGATACCTGCTTTGTTTAAACTTCACTTCCTTTACCAGTAAGAATCAATATCTCTGACTTAAGTGAGTATTAGTTATTACATAATTTTGTGAGTCACCAGCTCTGTCAAGTATCATGACATGATATTGATCAACTATAACAACAGTGTTATGAATTTTTATATTTAACATTCAACAAGTGTTCAGTTATATTCCATGAGCTGTGTTAGGCATTAGAGACAGAAAGACAAATGAAAAACAGATCCTGCTCTCAAGAGTCTTATATTCTGATGGTAGGAATTTCATTGCATTTTATATATACATATATATATTTTATATTGATGATATATGTATATTTCTATATCTATATGTGTGTATATGTGAAATGCAATGCAGTTCCTACTAGTAGAATAAATAGAAGATGTCAATGGTTATTTCCTTAATCATTTTCTTTTTAAAAGGTATGTAACTAGTATAGAGCTCATTATTTTTTGTCTGCTCAGCAAATTGGAATTATTAGTAGTAATTGCAAATATATTGCAGTGATATTTAAAACATGACTCGAATTAAATAGAATTTTTTATCCTAAAGGTTTAATTTTAATTAATAAACTATATTACAATGTTCCAAAGTGGGGGTGGTGTTTCCCCCCTCCTCCCATATATAACATTCACATTTGTTATTTCATCTTTGGCATATTTAAAATTTATATAAGGTGTTTTTTTAGTAGAAACTCTTTGGCCTTCTGAAAGACCATAAACAAAACTTTCATCACAAAATAATTTTTCATCACGAAAATACCATGTTTTTCTGAATTCTTACTTCATATTTATATTTGTCAACTAAATGCAACAGGTTCTAAAGTCTTGTAAATTTGTACTTCTGATGTGTCCAGCTATGAGAAATGATAATACAAGTATTTCCCATTTAAAAATTAGGAAAATAAATGGAACCAAATTTTCATTCAGTTCTAGGAAAGGTCACCGTCTATTTAGATTAGATGTGTTAGTTTTTAGCAACGTCTGTTTTTATGCCTACTGTCTAATTAAAATAAAATATAGACATATATTAAAGCCATTTTGCCTCTTTTTGAAAACATATAATGTCCCAGCTACGTATTACAAGTAAATTGTATAATTTTTCTTTGTAAAGCATATATCAGTCAAGAAAAAAGCAACATATTGGTATACTTAATGGCTATTTACACATGACTTTATAGCAGTAATCATATTAAATGAGGACACAAAGTTTCAGCCTTCTTGAAGCTTATGACTTGGGATGGAAAAAAACTGTGATGTAGACAATGTGAAAAAGGATTCAGAAACATGAACATGTGTAAATAATGGTTTCATGATATTAAATTGTGTGTATGTATGTATCTATGTATGTATGTAGTAGATGAACCCATAATTAGCAAATTTAGTTGGGTAATACAAATAGAATGCCCATTATAGCTTAAGCTTTAAAATAAATGATTGCTAGAAGTGGTAATATACATCTGTAGCCTCTGCTGCTAAGGAGGTTGAGGCTGGTAGATTTCTTGAGATCAAGAGTTCTGAGCTGCAGAGAGCTAAAACCAACTTGGAGTCTGCACCAAGTGTAGCATTAAGATACCAAGAGCAAAAGATCAGCAAACTGGTTTAAAAAAAAGGAAAAAGGAGCAAGTTAAAGCTTCCATGTTGGTTACTATTGGGATTGAGCCCATGAATAGCCACTATACTTTCAGCCTGGGCAAGATTGGGGATAAGGTTGGGAGGGGTGGTGAAGTCAGAGAATTCCCACAGTAGTGTAGTCAATTAAGAAATGAGATCTATACACTGAACTCCTTCCTCAACTGGAGATTTGGAGTTTGTGGTTTCATTGTCCAGTCAAAGAGGCAGACAGTAGTGATGAGGTAGTGTCAGGCTGATTACATCTTACCTGATGAGGAGCTTATCCCAATAATGAGCTTCCTGGCTGGGGCATGGTGGAGAAATCAGTCAGAGATGTTCCAAAGTATGACAGTCAGGTGAGAAGAGAATGCATATGTATACCAATAAAGAAGTGTGATGTATATGAAAAGTAATAAAAAGTTTACTTTTTAAGGAAGGAATATATGCTAATAACTGAGGAAACTGGCAATGGTCTTGAAAAGGAGGTAGAACCTGAATTGTTTCACTGAAGAAAACTGGAGATTCTTTTATGGGAAGCTGAGGAGGGGGGACATTCCCTACATGAAGGTCCCTGTGTACAAAAATTGTCTTGTACAAAGGTAGGAGATAGAATGTCATGATTAGGGGCTATAGATCCTAATGCAGCCTAGAAGCATTGACTGTTTAGAGTTGGAAGGCTACCATATCAGATTCTTGAATCTTGTTGAGTTTGTAGTCAACCAAAACAACCAATTGTCTTCCCAACTTTTACTTATGAAGTCGATTTTTAAAAATCAAATATAATTTGCATTATATTGTTATGCATGGAATAAGACAGGACAGGGTGGTCCCTTGATAAGATCCTTGCACCATACTGAACCTTATACACTATAACAATTCAAAGTGCTGATTAGGGAAGAAAGGGGCAGGGGACTACACCTTGAACAACTTTGCCCAAACTTGATCAGTGAAGCCTTAAGCAGTTTCAAGCTATGACAGGATGTAGAATAGGGACAAAGACAAAAATATAAAGGGGGCTTAATGGTGGGCCACAAATCAGGTGGTGTGAACTGGGATTTTGGTCTCTGTATTACATTATGAAAATAATAACACTCCTTGAGTTCTCCAGTCAAATATAAACATTTGATGTGCTGTCATTTTATGATTACTTTTACAGTCATAGAATTTAGATATGAAAGACACCCTAAACATCTAGTCTAGTTCAATCTTATTGTCTTCCTCTTCCCGGTTTAAAGATAAGTAGTGGAATTGGGAGAGGAATCCAAAAAATGTGGCCTGTGGGATTGTAGGCCTGTGCTTCCAACTCTCTTATTATGTCATACTATCATTCAACCTTATTTTGAAGCACTTAATTGAAAACATCAAGTGTAAAAGTAAATTCATATTTTTATTATTACTACTATTCTAATTGATAGACTCCATGATTCTCTAATTGTTAATACAACTTGTAACTACATAAGAACAACAGATATGATGGGAAGAGCATTTAAGTTGTAACTTTTAGGTGTGTATTTGTAGGTTGGTGGGTTGGTAATACAGTTGTACCTTTTTTTAAATTGAAGCTGTGATTTCACTGATATTAGGAAAATGCTATTGATAAAACTACCAATTCATACTAACAGCTGTTCTACAATTTGTAGCCTTAGAGAGTTGCCTTTGCTAGATCCAGGTATAACCACCCTGCTTGAGGTAGACTTCAGCCTGCTCCCTTTAGGGCAGCCCTGTGATTGCCTGCATGTTGCCTACATGTAGGGAGACAAGACTTCTGAACTGAGATTACATAGAGGATGTTGCCTAGGTATACCTATACGTTGGTTTAGGAAAACAAACAGACAAACGATATTTCAAAGTGGCCAATTAACTGCTATTGAAAATTATATGTTTTTTTTCTGAACATAACAGATTAATTAGGGGTGAATACTTGCTTTACAAAAGGATTCCACATAGATTTCTTTTAAGTAAAGAAGTTTTGTTGGTGCATTTAAATGTTGACTTGATTTCTAGTAATTTAGCTTGGAGGGGCAGGTAGATGGTGCAGTGCGCATCAGGCCTGGAGTCACAAGACCTGAGTTCAAAACCCTGACTCAGATACTGACTAGATGTGGCACCCTGGGAAAATAATTTAACACCTTTCTGCGTGAGTTCCTCATCTATAAAATGGGACGTGTTTGAGAATGAAATGGCAAACTACTCTAGTATCTTTGACAAGCAGACCCCAAGGAAAAGGCCATGGGGTCACTTAGAGTTAAACACAACAGAATTCTGCTTGCAGATTGTTTTTCATGAATACGTTTTTTTGTACAAAATAAAACATATCCTATGCAGAATAGGAATGAAAGAGATTAAGAATCACTTAAGAAAACTATATGACATTATTAAAATTTCATTCCAAATAACATGTTTAGCCATAACTGAAACTGGGTGACCTGATTTCCCAATCCTCAACATCACCCTCTTGAAAATAGATCAGTCTCTCCTCATTGGCCTTCTAATGATACATACTTGAAGGCTGTGTGTTGCATTGATATGCACTTGTTTTATATCTACCTGTCTATATAGAAATATATATCCCCATACATTCATACATATCTACATGATATGCAGGAAAATTTAGCATGGATTTTGGTGAAGCAGGAAGACATGATCCATATTTTCCTTAAATTGGTGAAGAACTAAAACGGCTAGTCTCAACATTACCAAAATGTCGTGGTTCACAGAGGTTAAACTGTTGATTGCCTTTTTATTTTCCCGGTCAGAGTACAGAAAATTTCCTGGAATGGAGTTTGGCAGAAAGCATCATCTCTCCTGTTATAAGAGCGGGCAGATTTTTCTCTATGACAGTTTAATAGCCATCACCAGACAAGGAATAAAATGACCCCAGGGGAGTTTGGGGTAACTGCACAGTTAACTTCAAGATCCTAGTTGTCTAGTAGCTTTGTCTTTGATTGGAAATTAGATGAAGCTCTTCTGATTGTCTTCAGAATAGCTAGGTGCTATGGGTATAGCTTCAAAGTGCCACAGACTTTGCAAGCCCATTTATTTTTAATAGCTCTTCAGATTGAAATGTGTTCCATAGATGGGAATAGGAGAGAAAATATTTCTATTACTTTCATGTATAGTCCATGGCTATTTGTGATCTTTTGATGTATCTAGTACTTTCATGATCTTTAGTAGCCCTAATACTTGAATAAGGGAGAAACTTCATGCTTCCTCTTGGAACTGTAGTAACTTTTCATTAAATAGCTTCATTTGGTAACACAAAACAAAACCATAGGCATACCTAACTCCCAGCCAGTAACTTCAAATTTTAGGATACCCTACAGGGGTTATATAATAATTGAAAGACCATGTCAAATATTCTTGCTTGACTTTTATTCTTCTTCTTTTTTTTTTTTTTGGAGGACAGTTGGGGTTAAGTGACTTGCCCAAGGTCACACGGCTAGTTTTTTTGTGTTAAGTGTCTGAGGTCGGATTTGAACTCAGGTCCTCCTGACTCCAGGGCCGGTGCTCTATTCACTGCGCCACCTAGCCGCCCCTTGACTTTTATTCTTTACGATTCTTTTTTTCCTTAGAGTTCTGCATGGGCCTCCTCCTATAGGATATTTCACTGATCCCCCTCGTTCTTTCCATGAATTAAAAAAATATATTTTAAAAATTGTATTTTGACATAATTAGTTTCTTTTATAATCTCATGTATTTTATACATTTAAATATATTATTCTTAGAAGGATACCCATCTTCCAAGAAGTCCATGATGGAAAAAAAGGTTAAAAACTTTTGCTGTAGTTTTTAGCATTTAGTCCTTCCTCAATTTGTCTTTCATTTACCTACTGATTTGCCTGTCAGGTGAAAAAATATTTAAACGCCTGCTACAGTTCAGGCACTGGGCTAAATTCTGGAAGTGCAAAGAAAGGCAAGCGATAAACTCTGCTTTCAGGGAACTCACAGTCTAATAGGTCAACAAAGGGAAAACTATATACAAAGAAGCTGACAAAAATGTAACTTCCCCAAGGGCAGTAAGTACCAGCAGGAAATCTTTGTCTCTAAATTCCTAAGACTTAATATAGTCATAGATTGAGAGCTGGAAGGAACATTCAATATCATGTAGTCCAGTCCCTTTATTTTACAGATACGGGAATGGAGACCCAGAGAAGTGAAATATTTTCACACAAGATTACAGTAGTAAGTGGCAGAGATGGCATCTGAACCCAGATTATCTTACTCCAAATTTAATATAGGCTTGTAGAATTGAATTGAAAGTTCATACACCCTCTTATATAAAGTCTTTGCCAATCATCCCAGTATTAGTGCATGTTCTTTTCTGAAAATTTATCTTTGCTTCTCTGTGTAAATATTGCATCCTGCTCAGAAAAGAATGTAAGCTCCTTTAAAGCAGGGACTGGTTTCCATTTTGTCTTTGTATCTAGAATCTAGCATTGAGTCTTGAACAAACTAAGGGCTAAATAAATACTATTTGAACTGAATTGACTTGACTTGATTCTTAAGATCATGGGGTCAGGCGCCTCGTTCTATATTAAAGTTTTGATAAGTGCTGCAACTCCTTTCACCTCTCCTTCATTCCCCATAATAATTTTCCTGACAATCAGCCTTCTGTAGCACCCTTTAATACTCATATGTGGGCATATCTGCATGTAGGCGGACCCACCTGGACAAGGAGAGAGGAGCAATGTCTGGGTTCCTGAGACCATAGGAAATATGTGTTTTCCGATGGTCTTAGGTGACCCCTGGGAAAGGGTCCTTGGATCCCCAAAGAAGTTGCAGCCCACAGGTTGAGAACCATTGTTCTATAGGGTGAGGAGCATTCTAAATTTAACTAGAAAGATAATATAGTGAATTCATTGTTTAAAATATATTACAGAAAGGAAACCTCTTCAGACTTTTTATAGATTATCTACATTTCCAGGAAGTATCCATTTTTTTTCAGCTTATTGAGAGTTTTAGGAAAGGTGACAAGCTAAACATGGTGTCAAGAAAAAAGTCTGAGTTGCTTGTCTCCTATTTCTGTCTTTAGGAGGTATAGATAACTTGGATTCCAAGGGAACACAAAGGAGAATTGGTTTTAGATTTGCTTACTTTGCAAATAATAATAGGGTATTCTCTGACATTTTTACTTGCAGAGCAGTTTGTTTTAGTTCTGTCATTTTTGGAGAACATTCAGTTTCACTTTAACAATCATAATTCACATTTATAGAATGTTTAATGGATTACAAAGCACTTGCCTTGTTATTATTGTTATTTAGTCATTCAGTCATGTCTGACTCTTCATGACCCTTGTGGACCATAGCACACGAGGCCCTTTATGGTCTATTGTCTCCCAAAGTCTGTCCAAGCTCACATTTGTTACTTCCATGACACCATTTACAGCATCGGTCTTTCCTTTTGTCATCAGACACCCACAGCAGAGCTTCCTTTTGGCTTTGGCCCAGTTGCTTCAATTTTCCTGAACTACTTGTAGCTGTCTTCAGCTCTTCCCTAGTAATATGTTGAACACCTTCTAACTTAAGGGGTTAATCTTCTGATGCCATATCTCTTATCATTTTAATAATGTTCATGAGGTTTTCTTGGCACAAAAATACTGGTATGGTTTGCTATATTCTTCTCTAGATTATCTTTCATCAGAACCCTCCACTACAACCTTTTTGTCTTGGGTAACTCTGAATGGCTTAGCTAATATTTTTATTTAACTATGCAAGCCCCTCAGCTGTGACAAGGGAGTAAGGAAAGCATCAGTCCAGGGTTCTATATGTTTATTTCTCCATATCTATTTATGTATTTGTCTTTCTCTGTCTCTATATACACGCATAATCACAACTATAGCGAGCATCAGGCCAAGGAATCAAACCCACTTTCCCAAGGCCAACAGAGACACCAGTGCTTGCTGGTGTCCATCATGGGCATTCCTTGACTATGAGATATTGTTCTTTCTCCTGTGTTCTAAAATTTTTGAAATTAATACCTCATTATAATCTCATGTCAGAAACTATTTCTTGCTTCCAAAATAAAAAAAAATACTTGATAAATATAAAGCAGCTTTTTCTTTAAACTACAGATTTGTGATTTCATTGATGTACATTAAGAAAGAGCTCTTTATGAGGAATATAGAAAGATTATTAAGTTAGGAAAACTAAGGAGAGAAGGGAATAAGTATTTTGGTGGCAATATTTTACTAAGATGAGAGCGATTTATTTTTCATATAACAGAATCACATTCAGTAAAAATACTTCTCTAAGGTCTTTCAGTTATCTATGTTATGGGAAACTGAGTTCATGTGATAGGCAACTACTCCAGAATAATTCTATAACAACTTAGAAATTCGAGAGATTAAAACTGGTTTTATTTTGCTTAAGCACAGGTTCTAGATTTAGAAAAAAATAACACTGAACCAAGATTGGCATTTGGACAAAACTTTTTACGGAGAATAATTGCAGCAGAGAGATAATTTTGTTAACATATAACAATCTTAATGACTTCCATAAAGGTCACACAAACCTTGTTAAATAGAATCATGATCTCATGCTTCTTCTAATGTTATTAAGGTTAAACAAACTGAGTTGGACCAATCTAGTAAACAAACGAAATTAAAGATTCAAACACAGAGTTTGTAAAAATCTACACTGTAATGCTAGAAGGCTATGTTTTAAAAATACAGTGTGCTGAGAGGAATAGATTTACATGTCACAAAGATAACCAAGAGTCAGAGCCAGATCTTTCCACAAATAAAGCAAGTTAAACTACTCTGGGAAGCTCAAACTCCTTTTTGACTTCTTATATCTGGAATATTAAAAAAAAACTTGCCCTAATATTGTCATGCCATAAATCAGATTTTAGCCAGGTGAGGTTAATATCAACAAGAGATAGGCTTCAGTCAGCCAAATATCCAGGAGAAATGTCCCTGAGACCTAAATAATAAAACTTAACAAAAGAAAATTAAAAAAAATTCTTATAACATCTACAAGGCAGCATGGTAAAGTGTATATGGAACCTGCCTCAGAGCCAAGTAGATTTGAGTTCAAATCCTGCCTTTGACTTTTATTGGCTGCTTGAGCCTGGGGAAGTCATTTAACTTCTTAGTGCCCTAAGTAACCCTATACTTAAGTTTCAGATAAGGTGAAAATCTGTAGTATTAACCCATACGAGCATTTCCTATAAAAATGAAATAAAAGAATCAGTCCATCCTCTTATTTTGTAAATTATCTATGCTAATTGTAAACCTAAATAACAAGGAAAAGTAGAAATCTAGAGGTAATATAAATGAAAAAAATTTAAGCTAATTTTTTCTATCTTTCCATCTCAGCCAAAAAACTTTACGCAAATAATCCTGAAGTAAACAACTAACAAATAGCCAAACTAGTTGCTTGAAACTTTGCCCATTTTTCTTCTCCATCCTTGATTTGAGGTGCTAATCAGCACTAAAACAACTAGGAGCAAAGAAGCAGATGGAAAGGGGGTTGATTTCTTTATATATTGAGAAAAGAAATCTGTAAACAAGAAAAGCAGACCCTGCATGTTTATAAGCACACACTTGTTGCATAGTGTTTTGTTGTCTGCTAATTTTTCCTCAATTCTGGCTGCAGTTGGGATAGGAAGCTTTCAAACTAGTGGTAGGGAAGAGATCCTTTGAAAGCTACCACTGGGTTAAAACTACTTCTATTAAAAAAGTGCTATCAGCAAGAGTGATCCAATATCTTCAATATCTTTGCAACTCTTCCATCTCCCTGTTTAACTCCATCAGGGAAGTTTTTTTAAGTCACATAAGAAAATGACTGCTTAGTTCAACAGTTTTAAATCTAAAATTAAATTCAAAATAAGTTTAGAATGCATAAGAAATATGAGAGTCTATCTATCAAGACATATATTGGATTGAGTTGCTTTGGTCATGTCTGACTCTTTGTGACAGTATTTGGGATTTTCTTGGAAAAGATACTGGAGAGGTTTGCCATTTCCTTCTCTACCTCATTTTACAGATGAGGAACTGAGGTAAACAGGGTTAAGTCATTTTTCCAGTGTTACAGCTAGTAAGTATCTGAATTGGGATCTGAACCCATGAGGATGAGTCTTCCTGATTTCAAGCCTAGTACTCTATACATTGTACCACTTAGCTGCTCCAAAGACACATTAAAAATGCTGTAAATATGATTACAAAACACTCATTACAGAATAAAATCAGACCTAAATAATTGGAGAGGTAGTAATTGCTCATGAGTGGGTTATGATAATAACCATACAAATGAAGATAATATCTCAATTAATTTACTTATTCCTAGTGACAATACTCAGGCTACAAATAGATCTAGAAAAGAAATAACAACCTTTAGTAACAAGGGTCAAGAAGTTTAAGAAAATAATAAAAAAAATTGAGAAATTAGGGGCAAAGCAGCAGAAGAGCTCAAATTATGCTATAAAACAATCATCAAAATACACGGTAATTGTTAAAATACACACTTTTATCAATAAAACAGGTTAGGTGTGTAGCAGATAGAAGCAAACAAACCTAGTAGCTTAGTGTTGGATAAATCCAAAGACCTCAGCTACCAGGGTAAGGATTCACTGTTTGACAAAAACTGTTGTTAGAACTGGGTGTGGTCTGCCAGAAATTAGGTTTGGACCAATATCCCTCATTCTATACCAACGAAAATAATTTCTTTAATATTCATAAGTAAATATAAAGGCTCTCATCATAAATTAGTTTCCTCAATTGTAAAAATGAGGACTCTAATAGTACCTATGTTTAAGGGTTATTGTGGAGGTCAAATGAGTTATTTGTTAAAGCCCTTAGCACAATGCTTGACAAGTATTAGATGTTTAATAAATGCCTATTGTCATTGTTGTCATCATCATCAACCATCAATCATCATCATGGTCTCTACACAGAGAATTACTTTTTCTGAAAGCAACCACAAAAACTTTCTTTGAACAAAAGATGATGGCAGTTTGTAAAACTGTTCCTATTACATTTGTATGTGTTCACTTGAATGAAATGAAGGAAGACATTTGTTAGCATTAATGGTGGTTAAAAAAAAGAAAATGACAGTGCAGAAAAGCTCTGCTTCTCTCCACCAAGGAAATTCTCATGAACTTAATACCAGAGGCACTTATTACAGTGCTTACCACATGAACAACATTGTCAGGTACTGAAGGAAATACGAAAATAAGATAGTGTACATATATTCAAGATGTCTCCAACTTAGTAGGGAAGATAAGATGTGCACAAATAACTGTAATACAAGTCAAAGATAATGAGGGTCCCAGTCCAACACATTTAAGTTGGAACTTAGTTTCTTTCACATACAAGGTAGAGTTGTCAGTAAAGCAATAGAGTTATTTTACAGGCATGCCTTAATTCATGCAAGGGTAGATAAAAGGTGTAGCTTGGAACATCAGGGAAATGAGGAAATATGAACGAAGGATTCAAGGTAAAGTTCTCAGCCGCCGAATGGGTGTCACTGTTACTAAAACTAAAATGAAAATACAATCTTATGGCTATAGCATGTGGTAGCACTATCTTGCTAGATATTACTTTCTAGACTTGACGCACTCAAGTTACACCAGTACTTGTCCTCTTTATGAAGTTCCTAACCATAGTTCTTTATCAACATCTATGGGCTGCATACTTTACAAATTAGAGCAACTCAGTGGTCGGTGGTTTTAAATAGGAAGGGGCAGGTTACTAATTTCTGATGCCACTGGCAGCAAAACCCTGGGGAGTGTCCAGGAGATGCCTCTCTGTCAATCAGGTAGAAAAGTTTCCATTTATGAAATATATATTATATGAGGGGTTCTAGAAATGAGAGAAATATCAGTCAGGCAGAAGACATATGTCTTTGGCAGAGGGAGCTTATTCATGAGCCTTTTGTATTTATTCTTTAAAAATTTTATTTATTTTATTCTGAACTTCAGAAGTAAAACAAGCATTTCCAAAATGTATTAGAATAGAAAAAAGATGATTGTACATGATTCTGCAAATCTATTACGTACGACTTGCTGTTTCTTTCAAATATATAATAAAGTTGTCATGTAACTTTCTTTTTTCTTTTTTTTTTCTTCTGTATTTGAAAGATGTAACAATGGTTTCTGTTTGCTGTTAGACTGATAGACCTCTGAGTCTATCTCCCTATTTAGCACACCACAAAATTTTTTTTCTAGGGTTCAGGCTACTTCTTTTTTGGATTTCAGCTTTCTTTTTAATCACTTCTTAGTCCCACTTTCTTTTTGTGGAAGTTGTTTCCTTTCAAACAAGGTCACAAAGGACCGTGGGTACCTGACTAGCTACAGTCCCCACACTATTACTGACTTCTTATAGTGACTAGAAAAGAACCGATAACTAGCAAATGTATTCTCTTTGCTCTGGGAAATTGTTGAAACAGAAATAAATTTCTTCTTCGGTTAAGAGTGCTCATGCAGGATTTTTGCTTTAGCAAATGTTACAGTTTTAAATATTTATCTCCATTTTGGTCACCCTCAAATGACACCAGCTTCCTTCAGCACAAAATTCACACAGTACGCATAGTTTATAAATTATGTTTATCAACAGCTTTATAATATCTATTGTCTCAAGAAACAAAATAAGGCTTTCTTAAGTATCTGCAGAACTTGGCACAGTAACTTCCACATGGTAGATATTTAATAAATGCCAGTTGACTAACCAATTGTCTTGTTTTTAAATACTCAGAGGTAGACTTCTTCCAAGCCCCAAGAGAAACATCTGATTTGATATTGCACTTAGCTCTTCAGAAGAGGAAAAGAGGGAAAGTGAATGAAGTTGCTCAGACTTTCTACCCAAAAATGATTTTAATAGTGCAGGTCCTACTTTGAGCATGTGTAAGATAAACTTTAGTCAAACTTCCTTGACACAGGCATACTGATGGAGGTCTTCTGTTCTTCATAGCAGCCATCACTGTTTCCACATCCCTGTCTCCTACAGTTCTTCCTACTTCTTCCTTCCACACCAAGTCATTTTCCTTCTTCCCTTATGGAGGGAGGGTCAACTTCCCCAAAGCTATTGAGTCAAAAGTACCAGAGAGCAAATGTTGCATTTGGGATGAATTGTCAAATACTGTGGGGGAGAAGATTGAGATATTGTTGGAAAAGTAGATTTAAAAACAAACCATGGAGAGCTTTGGGTATCAGGCTGAAGTTGGACTATTATGTGTTTGTTGAACACAGTTGAATCACTAAAGATTTTTAAGTAGTATAGAGAAATCATCTGAATCTTGCACTTGGGGTAAAATTGATTAAAGTGGGGTGAGACATATTAGCAGGCGGTTGAAATACTGGGCATAGTTCCTGGGCAGACATGGTCATGGAAATGAATGGAGATAAATATGAAAAATATTTTGAAGACAGACTCAAAACAGTAACTTTGTTGGATATATGGGCAGTGAAAGGAGTCCAAACGATGCTAAAGTTATGAATACTCAAGATTAGAAGGACTATTTCAATAGAAATCAGGAAATTAGAGGAAAGGTTTTGGGGAACATGTAACTTGCATTTTGGGTATGAATTTGACATTCTAATGCAACATTTGAATAGAGTCATCTTGCAGATATTTGGCAATTTGGGTCTAGAACTTAGGGAGAGGCATTGATAATAAACATTTGAGAGTCAACATGAATAAAAGTGATGTCTGAAACTATAAGGAAGGCATGAGATCATCAAGAGCAAGACTGTAGAAAAAGAAAGGCAATGAAGAAAAATGTCTTGGGAAACTGACATAGAAGGAAGAGGAGATAGTAATAAGACAGAGAAGGAATGATCAGAGAAGTAGGAGGGTAAAAAGAAAATAGTGTGATGGAAAACAAGGAACAAAACAAGAATTTGATAAGTGCTTATTATGTGCTAGTCCCTATGCTAAGTACTTTACAACATCACCTCATTCCATTCTTACAACAACTTTAGAAGGTAGATCTCCATTTTTCTGTTAAATGTCTGAGGCTATATTTGAATGTGGGTCTTCCTGACTCCTGGGCAGCTCTCTATCCATGGCACTATCCAGCTATCTGAAGGAAGGAGAGTGCAGTATAGGCTTATGGAGTAAGAGCAGTAAATGATAAAATTATAGATTGGAGCTGGAAAGTACCCTTGAAGTCATCTAGTCCAACTTCTTTTTAAAATTTATTTTTAATGGATAAACTGAAACTCAAAGTTTTACAGTTAATAAGTTGCAGTCAGGACTCAAACCCAGGACCTCTCAGTTTAAATTCAGACCATTTTTATCATAATGTGTTATTGTTGAGTTATTTTTCGGTTGTGTCCCACTCTTCATGACTACATGACAAATACACTGGAGTGGTTTTGCCATTTCCTTCTTTAGCTCAGTTCGTGGATGAGGACATTGAGGCAAGTAGGGTTAAATGACTTGCCCAGGATCACACAACTATTAAGTGTCTAGGCCAGTTTTAAACTCAGAAAGGAGAGTCTTCTTGACTCTAGACTCTATATTCTGTCCACTATGCCACCTATTGCTCCAGATTTTACCAATGGGGAAAATGAAGGCCAGAGTAATGTAACTTTTCTTATACTAATTTTCAAGGAGACAATTATGGCCATGCTAAGATTGGAATTCAGGATCTTTGTGGTTTGCAGCACTCCTGAGTGTGCATGAACCACATTAAAATATAACTGGGAAATATTTATCAGAATAAATAAAACTACAAGAAAACATTGATAATTTCTTTTTTTTTTCTTTTTGGAGGGTAAAGGGCAGGGCAGTTGTGGTTAAGGGACTTGCCCAAGATCACGCAGCTAGTAAGTATTACTTGTCTGAGGGTGGATTTGAACTCAGGCCCTCCCAACTCCAGGGCCAGTGCTCTAGTCACTGTGCCACGTAACTGCCCCATGCACTGATAAATTCAATATCTGTTTTCTAATGGAACGTGAAGCTTCAGGGATCCTTATGTTTGGTTTAGTTGTCCATTTCTATTTGAGCTTAATGCCACCAGTCTAAAGTATCAAATGATACTGAGTCACCAGAAAGAATGAGAAGTAAGGGAAAGCAAACAACAAAATAAAAACATTAGACTTAGCACTTAGGAAGTCAATTCATCTGTAAAGACAACAGTATCAATATAGTTGTAGAGAAGGCAGGCACAATGTAAGAAGGTTAGGAATGTGTGAGTGATGAGGAAGTGGAGGCAGTGCTGGCTCTTCAATAGTCCATTATTTTTAAACACTTGCAGAGTTTTTTTGTTTGTCCATGTTATTTGAAATCCTGTCCATTTTCCTAAAGCTCGATTTAATTGGCCCTTAGTTTTATAGCAAATAAAGAATTAAAATTCTTTTAAATGCTATTTTTGTATTTAATATCCAAATAAACAAAAATAATCTCAAAATTTTTTTTTCTTTTTTTTCTTTCTTTCTTGTTTGCTTTTTGGAGGGGAGAAGGAAGGGCAATTAGGGTTAAGTGACTTGTCTAAGGTAACAGGGCTAGTAAGTGTTAAGTGTCTGAGGCCAAATTTGAACTCAGGTCTGCCTGACTCCAGGGTCGGTGCTTTATTCACTGTGCCACCTAGCCACCCTGAGATCTCAACTTTTCATCAGAAACATGGTGTCAGAAACATTTTGTTTTACTAGTATCTCTCCTGCTACCTTCATATTTATTGATATATTTGTCTTTATGTTAATTTCATTTCCAAGTATATTTATTTATATCCACCTCTTCTCTCTACTCCAGATAACCATCACTTATAGTAAAGAGTAAAATAGAATTAAAGAAAAATTACCAAAAAATTAACCAAGTCTGACATCATATATGCAATAGTCCCCCATTTCTGCAATGAAGAGGATCTCAAATCTCTTTTTTTGGACCAAACTTCATCATAATAATTTCACAGTATTCAGTTTAGATTTTTTTTTCCATTTTCATTATTGTAAGTTATTTTGTATGTTATTTTCTTAGTACACTTTGCACCAGTTCATATAAGTTTTCTCAAGTTTCACGGAATTGTTCAGATTCATTGTTACTTACAATGCCCTAATAGTCATATTCATGCGCCTCGGTTTTCTTAGTTATTCCCAGATCAGTGGGGATCTACTTTATTTCTAGTTTTGTTTTGTATTGCTACTAAAGTATTGCTAGAAATGCCTTAGTATAAATGGAAACTTTATTTTTATTATTCACCTCCTTTGAGTACAAACAAGGTGGGGTATCTCTGGCTTAAAAGGTAATGGACATATTACTTATAGATAATGGATGTATTAAAGAATGGTTAGAATAATCTATAACTCCACCAACATTGTATTAGTGTAGCTTTTCTCTGAAACCCTTCAGCATTGATATTCCCATATTTTGTTACTGTTGCTAATTTGCTGGATGTATGGTTAGAGCAGAGTCTCACTGACTTGCTGTCTTTTATTACCGTTAATCTTTCTTGTTTCTTAATTGTATATAATTCTTTTGTGCTCAGTTAGAGAATTTAATGTTCATATCCTTTCACCATTTTCCACATAGTATCGACTATTGATCTTATATATTTGCATCAGTTCCCCATCTATCTTCATTATTAGACTTTTATCAGAGATATCTTACACAGTTTTTCATATTAACTTATTCTCTTATCCTGTTTCACTTTTGTTCATGGTCGTTTCAACTGAATGTGATAAAATAGAATATTTTGTCTTTTATAAGTTGTATTCTTTGTTCACTTTTGCATTGTTAGCCTTTTCTTGGCTATAGGCAACACACAGAAAAGTATGGTGCCTCTTTTTTCAATTTATCTTTTTGGAAATTGAGTTGACTATGTTGTATGGTATAAACTGTCTAAATCTAATTTATACAGAACTGCTTTGAAATTTTCCCCACTATTCTTGTCAGATATGGAATTTTATCATATGTAATTGAAAAGATCATGAAGAAAAGCAAAACAGCTAGGATAAGAGAATAAGTTACTATGAAAAATTTCATATAGCAATTTCAGAATCACTTACGTTCATAATAATTCCTTTGACATACTGACAGCAGTTTGCTAACTTTCTTTTTGTTCCTGTTTAAACTAGTATTATATTCCATAGTTGAACTGTAATATAATTTTAATCAATAGAGTTGACTTTTCATGTTTGAATTGATCGTGGTTGTGATATATGAAGGCAAATTAAAATAGTTCTATAGATACTTTAATGCAAAATTTTATTTAAATTGAAGTTTTAATAAAATATTAAAAATAGAAAAGGCAGTTAGGTGGCACAGTGGATAGAATACTGGTTCTGGAGTCAACAAGATGAGTTCAAATGTGGCCTCAGAGTCTTAATAGCTGTGTGACCCTCGGCAAGTTACTTAATTTTGCCTCAGTTTCCTTATCTGTAAAATGTACTGGAGAAGGAAATGGCAAACTAGTATCTTTGTCAAAAAGTCATGAAATATTGGACATGACTGAAATGGTTGAATAACATCATAGAAAAAATTATAGGGTTGGATTTCATGATATTTGGGAGCACTTCTACTTTTCAGTTTAAAAACCACTTATTTCTGTTCCTTCTGAAGGTTAGAACATAACTAAATATTAAAGAACGTGATCATATACAAACTGAATAGTCCAATTTTGATACCATTTGCCCCCCCTGCAGTTCAGCCTTATTCCATCTTTTATATATAATGTCTTAGATCTTGAAGTTTTTGCTTCCTTAGAAAGTTGTGTAAAATCTGCAGAAATAGTTTAGATCCCATTTAATTTTCAGATTTCTTTTCCTTTGTGCTGCATGCTTGAGCAACTCCTTCCTAGTTAAGATTTGTGGGGCCAAGGGGGGGGTATCACCATTGGAAAGGACTTTTTTTTTAACAATAGGAAGTAAGGATTCCTGGAGTCTGGATACAAAAAACATATAGAGGGGAAAGTCCCACCCCTTTCTTGAGTATTGCTGATTTATCAAAGATGTAGTGTCTGAGATGCATTGAACCTCAATAATCAATGTTGTGATGACAAAGATCTTATTTTAAAAGTCCATTCTAGTTTGCCACAATACCTGCTGCCTACAATTGTTAGGGCATATGGAAAATTCAAAGAATGTGTTGGCACCCCCCCCCCCCAAATTTCTGATATCCTTTGTAGAACATAAGTATCTTGAGTAGCTGTGGTAATTTTTTCATATTTCTGTATAGAACTAGATAATTCCTAACTTGATAGCAGTACTAACTGGAACATCAATTCTATATATTGAATAGATACTTTTAGTGAAAACACATTTCTTGTCCTGTAATTGAAGAAGAGAGCCAATATAATCAATATTCAATTTAGAAGCAGGTTGAGAATGACATGGCATCACATTACGCTGATCTTCCAAAGGTAAATGTTCTAATAGACACTAGGAGAACCATTGAGCAGAAGTACCTATATCATTCTTGGTTAAGGTGATCACATGACACCACAGTGACTGCTGCATAGTATCCTGACTGCCACAGCAATATTCATGATGGACGTAATACATAATCTCCATTCCATGCTATTCTTCTAAGATCATTAACCTGGTTATTCAGTGCAGCCAAGGCTAAATGCCTCTGATGGGCACTAACATATTGCAAAAGCAGTGATACTGAGCAGTGAGAGGCATCAGCAAATTTCATACATGATTTCTGACCCTGAAGTGGAGAGCTTTTAATTGCCCAGGTCTATTCTCTCATCTCTATGCTACAACCCTGTAATCAGTGTAAATAAAACCCTTTTCTTGCTCTGTATTTTAAGGCTCTCAAACACTAACAATACAGCTAATTGATTGGCCCATTGGAATGATTTGCTAGGATCCTCATTCTATGGGATATCTTCCATTACTTGATTAATAACAGCTAAGGTCCAGTTGTGTGTACATTATTCCCATCAGGCAGAATCATCAACAAAGCAAGCACAGCACCATTCATTAAGGGCTAAATCATTATATCTGGGAAACAATTGGATATTGGGGGAGCCAAACCTTTGGAAGGAGTCCTAAAGATAGGAACACCTGCGAAGCCATGGTGAACATAATCTTGGATGTACAATTTTCATTAAATAACTTAAGCTTTCTGTGTCTTAACTATTTTGTTTGAGACCCTGTCTTGCATGAGTTTTTATTATAAATCATAATGGACAACTCTGGATCAAGGGTTTTAGTAGGATCTTGCATCATCCATTTCATATTATTTAGAGCCCAATAATCTTCAAGCAACTGTTTTGTCAAATGTAGTATAATGAGTGTCAGGCAGGTTAGTGGCACAGTGGATAGAGGAATGGGCCTGGAGTCAGGAATGTTAATCTTCTTGAGTTCAAATCTGACTTGTGACCCTGAGCAAGTCATTTATCTGTACTTTCCTGAGTTTCCTCATCTGTAAAATGGGTTGGAGAAAGAAATGGCAAAACCATTCCAGTATTTTGCCATGGAAACCCCAAAAGCAATTGTGAAGAGCCAGACACAACTGAAAATTACTCAACAACAAAGGGCAAAAATTATTTAGATCTGTCTTTTTGTGTATGTGTGGATTGTGTTTTGTAACAGTGTTCATATAGTTCCTCTGTGTCTTTTCGCAAGTAGATTCACAAGTATTTTATACAATCTGTGCTTTTAAAAATGGAATTTCTCATTCTTTCTTTTTCTTCTGGATTATGGTCATATTAAAAAATGCTGATGATTTGTATTGGTTTATATTATATCTTACAGCTTTTCTAAAAATTTTTAGTTGAGTTTTAGGGTTCTCCAAGTCAAGTACCAGATTATTTATTAAAAATGGATAGTTTTGATTCATTTTTGGCCTGTGCTTACTTCTTGCATTTTTTTGTTGTCTTATTGCTATTGCTAGTATTTCTGGAGAAGGGAAAGAGAAGAAAATAAGAATTTGTATAGTATGTACCAGCACTATACTAAACGCATTTCACAAATATCCCATTTGGTGTTCAAAAACCACTGCAAAGCAAATACAATTATTAACCCCATTGGATAGTTGTGAAAACTAAGGCAAATGGAGGTTGAATGACTTGTTCATGGCTGCATAGCTAATAAGTGTTTGAGGCTGGATTTGAACTCATGTCCCCTGATTTCAAGCCCTGTCCTCTGTCTGATGCACTACCAATATTGTATTCAATGATAACACTAATGGCCAATCCTTGTCTTATATATAATCATATTAGAAAGACTTTTAACTTGTAATCATAATAGATAATCCAGGCTCTTGGTTTTAGTTATATAATATTTATTTCAAGAAAAGCCCCCCCCCTCCTCCCTGCCCCATTTTGTAATGATTAAAAAAACCGGGAATGGACATTGCATCTATTTAAAATGTTTTTTGCATCTATTGATAATAGTTTTTTTTGTTTTTGTTATTAATTTACATTTTTTTCAAATATTGAACCAGCCCTGAATTTCTGATATAAATTCCATCTGATCACAGAGTTGCTCTTTGTGATGTTACTGTACTTTTCTTGCTCATATTTTATTTAAAGTTTTACATTAATATTAAAAAGGATATTAGCCTATAATTTTTAATCTCTATCTTGACTCTTTGTGTTTAGGTATTTAGGTATTTAGACCATATTTGTGGCATAGACTAAATACGACAGGACCTTCTCTTTTCCTCTTTTCTCTAACATTTCATGTAATATTGGGATCAATTCTTTAAATAATTGGTAGAATTTGCTTGTAAATGCTTCTAGAATACTTTCTTTCAGAGCTCACTTATGGCTTGTTTGATTTCCTTTTCTAATGTATAGTTATTTTAATATGCTTTCCTGTTGATATTTATTAAGATACTATATATTTTTCTAAATTGTTTCATTTAGATTAGAGTTGTAGGAAATAGCTTCTAGTAATTTATCTTTTTCATTTTTCATGCTGGTAATTTAAAAAAGTCAAAATAACCAATAGATTATCTATTTCATTGTTATTCTTCAGAAAGTTAACTTTAATTTTTATCTACAATTTAATTAGTCTTTTCTTTGTTTTGTTCATCTCCTCTTTGATTTTCAAGATGTTTATTTAGGACTGAATCCCTACTCCTGCTATTAAAGCTACAAAGATACAGTTTTCTTATGAACCTGTTTAAATTCAATACACAGTTTGGAACCACTATGATCTTCACTCCTCTCTGGCACCCTAGGAGCATGTCACTTCTTCATTTCGTCCTGGTTCTCTGATTGGGAACTGGATAGTAAGTGATAGAACTTCCAGATGGCACCTATTCCTACATTGAGCATTAGTTTAGATATGCATTAGGAACTTTTCCTGCCCTGGTGCTTCTTGTACTTGTGCCTACTACCAGTCCCTGAGCAGTGGAATGCCCTGTAAATGTGCCGCCAACCTGATCCAGTGCCCAGTGTCTGTAGACCTCTTTATCTTCCAAAGGGGCTTTGTGGAGAAAAAATAATGATTCACTGTGTCATTTTTTTAGATTTCTCCATCAGAATTCGGTATGGTATGTTTTCTAAATTTTTTGTGATGCAGGTGTGGTGGGAGAGCTAGGCACACTTCATTCTCTGTCTGCCATCTTGACTCCATCTCTTTCCCAGGTAAACTAATCAAATGGATTCCAGTTTCCCTGAAGTCTTGAAGTTAAAATAACCAAAGTTTTTTGGGGAACCCTTTGTTTTTTGCCCAAGGACCATTTGTTCCAATAGTCCTTCAAATATAGGTACAAAGGATATGCTAAGTACAAACAACTAGGTGGAACTGGACCAGTCACATAGGACATGGATATCTTAGAGATGTCTATAGGGATGTCTTATATTTCAACTCAGAACAAAAGAACCCTTATTAGTTTGAGCCCATATGTTCTAATAAAATTATATTATTACCCCCATAGGCCTCACAAACAATCATCTTCCTATGAGTCCTGTTTTAAAAGCCATACTCAAAGCCCCTCCAGAGTGGTGTATCTGTCTACCCAACTTGGCACTGGGCACTGCACTTTCTCCTATCACTCCCAGATCACGTAGTAATTTCAATAGTTCTGTTTGCCCAGGTAGCTGGTGGGGTGCCACAAATCTCCTGTCCCAACATCACCAATTGAACTGCTCAGGGCTGTAGGGAAAATGATGATGATGATCTCAAAAGTGAAGCTTAGGTCTAATGCCTATCAGTAAGCTCCTCCCAAAAGAAAGTAAGCAATTCTACCTAAAGCAGGATTGTTACAAGAAATATGAGGTCACAGAGATAAAACATAAATAAAATCTAAGAGATCCATCTCTTTTAAAAAATTTCACTCCTCTGGTGTATTTCTTTTTTTAATTTCAGAGATCTGGATTTATAAGGAATTCATTTTTATGGATCAAAATACACAGAACTCCTGATTTTATTTACTCGAAAGGGGATAAAAGACCATCCTCATATTAAATTTTATTGACTCAACCAACTTTGCAAGAGCAAATCATCTCTGAATTTTCCTACAGTGGAATGATGTAATTCTACAACTGGCAAATGATGAAAATCACTTGTAGTATGCCTTTCATTAGCTATTTTAAAAAATATTCATTGACTTACTGCTTATTTCTCTTCTAACTGTTTTACCCACATTTGTTGTTATTAAAATCACACTTATCCTCTGCTTTCCCCACACTGGTAGTTATTCACTGGGTAAGTAGTATGTGGGCAAGGTAACAGGGTGAGAATGAGGCTTTTTTGCCACCTGCTCTAATTCCTTCTAATAATTACTCCCATTTAAATTTTCCTATTTTATAATCCTTATTTCTGCAGGGCTCAAGGCAATCTCCAGAGAAACCTTTGGATCATTATACTGATCAAATGCTTTCAAAATTGTTTATCTTTAGTATTATTATTGTATAAATTGTTTTCTTGGTTCTACTCATATCACTCTGTATTCATTTATAAATGCCTTCCAAAGATTTTCTGCAACTATCTCTATCATTATTTCTTACAGTACTATAGTATTAAATCACATTTGTATACCACAACTTGTTTAGCTAATCCAAAATTGATAAGCACAGATTCCTCTTCTGCACCATCCCCAAAATAACTGTTTTTGTTCATTCTTAGTGTTAGTTTTGTTTAGGACTTCCTTCAATTCACCCTCCCTTTAATTGTTCCTCTCTTTTTTCCTCTTTCTTTTTATTTCCTTATTGATTGAAAAAATATATATCTGTACCCAACAATATGTTTATACATTCCTTACAATATACGTATATATATATATATATATTTTTTTTTTACCTAGAAGCTCTAAAATTTGGCTTTTACATTCCTGGAAGTTTTCATTTTGAGATTTCTTTCAGATTGTAATCAGTGGGTTCTTTCAATTTGTACTTAGTCCTTGTTATTTTTTAAAATTATTTTTCCCAATTACATGTAAAATAATTTTTAACATTAATTAAAAATTTTGAGTTTGAAATACTCTCACTCTCTTCCTCTTCTCCTCTATGATTGAGAAGAGAAGTAATTTGATATAGGTTATACACGTGAAGTTATACAAAATATATTTCTATATTCATATATTATGAAAGAAAACAAACCAAAAAAACTTGAGAAAAAGAAAGTCAAAATATGTGAATCAAATCTGGATTCAAACTCCATCAGTTATTTCCCTGGAGGTGGATAGTATTTTTCATCATAAGTCCTTTGGAATTGTCTTAGATCAATGTATTGCTGAGAATAAGTGAATTATTCATAGTTAATCATTGTACAATATTGCTGTCACTGTGTACACTATTTTCATGGTTTGTCTCACTTCATTTTGCATCTCATGTAAGCCTTTCCAGGGTTTTTGAAAGCATCCTGATCGTTTTTTATAGCACAATAGTATTCCATCACGATCATACCACAACTTATTCAGCCACTTCCCAA
Organism: Pseudocheirus occidentalis; assembly: GCA_028646575.1. Lineage (NCBI taxonomy): Eukaryota > Metazoa > Chordata > Mammalia > Diprotodontia > Pseudocheiridae > Pseudocheirus > Pseudocheirus occidentalis. The sequence goes on along the minus strand of CM053601.1, from coordinate 30,788,802 downwards.
CTGATGGGCATTCCCTCAATTTCCAATTCTTTGACACCAGAAAAAGAGCTGCTTAAAACATTTTTGTAATACAAGTCCTTTTTCCTTTTTTTGTTTTATTATTTCTTTCGGGGTACAGAGCTAGTAGTGGTATTGCTGGGTCAAAGGATAAGTACAGTTTTATAGCCCTTTGGACATAGTTCCAAAATTCTCTCCAGAATAGTTGGATCAACTCACAACTCAGCTATTAGTGTCTTAATTTCCCCTCATCCCATTCAACATTTGTCATTTTCCTTTTCTGTAATATTAACCAATCTGATAAATTGAGGTCATACCTCAGAATTGTTTTGGATTGTATTTTTCTAATTAATGGTGATTTAGAGCATTTAAAAATATGATTATAGAGGGCTTGATTTCTTTTTCTGAAAACTGGCTGTTAATATCCTTTGACCATTTGTTAATTGGGTAATGACTTGTATTCTTTAAAAAAAAGTACAGTTTTCTATATATTTGAGAAACGAGGCTTTTATCAGAGGAGTGTGGTGTAAAACATGACATTCCCCCCCCCCCCCCCCAGCTTTCTGCTTTCATTATAATCTTGGTTGTATTGCTTTTGTTTGTGTGAAAACTTTTTTTTTGCCTTCTTTCAGTTCTTTTCTCACACCTTCTATCTCCCTGCTTGCTTACAGGGTAAGTTATGTTTCTATACCCAACTCAGTGCATATGTTATTCCCTCTTTGAACCAATTCAAAGGAGATTAAGATCCAGGTGTTGCCCACAACTACCTCTTCTTTTTCTCCACTGTAAATATTCTTCCACACATCTTATATGTGAGATAATTTGCCCAATTCTACCTTTATATTTCCCTTCTCCCAGTGCATTCTTCTTTCTCACCCCTTAATTTTATTTTTTGGATAGTATCCTATCATAGTCAACTCATATTTATTCTTTTTTGCCTATGTATTCTCTTTTTAACTGACTTAAGAAAGATGAACATTTCAGGAGTCACAAGTATCGTCTTCCCATGCAGGAATGTATACAGTTTTATGATTTCTGTTTCCTGTTTACCTTTTTATGCATCTCCTGAGTCTTATAATGGAGAGTCAGATGTTCTACTCAGCTTTTGTCTTTTCATCAGTAATGCTTGAAATTCCTTTGCTTCATTGAATGTCTGTTTTTTTTTCTTGTGAAGACTTATCTTCAGTTTTGCTGGTTAGGTGATTCTTGATTTTAATTCTAGGTCCTTTGCCTTTCAGAATATTATATTCCACGTCCTCTGATACTTTAATGCAGAAGCTGCTAAATCTTATGTTATCTTGACTATGGCTCCATGATATTTGAATGATTTCTTTCTGACATTGTAATATTTTCTCCTTGACCTGAGGGCTCTGGAATTTGACTATAATATTCCTAGGAGTTTTCATTTGAGATCTCTTCTGGGAGGAGGTAAGGGATTCTTTCAATTTATATTTTACCCTCTGCTTTTAGGATATCAGGGCTGTTTTCCTTGATAATTTCTTGAAAGATGATGTCTAGGCCTTTTTTTGATCATGACTTTCAGGTAGTGCAGTCATTTAAATGATCTCTCCTTGATCTCTTTTCCAGGTCAGTTCTTTTTCCAATGAGATATTTCACATTTTCTTTTGTTTGTTTCATTCTTTTGATTTTGTTTTATTGTTTCTTGATGTCTTATGAAATCGTTGAATTCCACTTGCTCAGTTCCAATTTTCTTTCTTTCTTTTTGGAGGGGGAACGTAGGACAGTTGGGGTTAAGTGACTTGCCCAAGGTCACATGGATAGTTTTGTGTTAAGTGTCTGAGGTGAGATTTGAATTCAAGTCCTCCTGACTCCAGAGCTAGTGCTCTATTCAGTGCACCACCTAGCCACCCCTCAATTCCAGTTTTCAAGAAATTATTTTCTTCAGTGAGCTTTTGTACCTCATTTCCCATTTGGACAACTCTGCTTTTTAAGTAGTTCCCTTCAGTGGATTTTTGTGCCACATTTGGTCTATTCTGTTGTTTAAAATTGTTATTTCCTTCAGTATTTTTTGTGACCAAGCTGTTGATTTTTTCTCCTCATGATTTTCTTGCATCACTCTCGTTTCTTTTCCTTTTAAGTTGCCTTAGGATAGAAAATTGTTTCACCTCATACTTCTGTTGATTCTTTTGCTCCAGAATTTGTTTTGAGACATTACTTTAATCTTGGTTAGAGGGGAATTTGAAAGAGGTAAGTATCTGCCCTTATTCCACCATCTTAGCTTTATTGGGGTGCCGTTTTGTTTTAAGAGAGCTGAGTGTTTTATTTGTTTTTTCCCCAAAATTTGATGACTACCCTGTTTTTGTTCATGCTTTTTAAATTAAAAAAACCTGAAAAATGATTCCTCATTTATTTTTACTCAATATGATTTTTGGCTACTTTCAGTCTTTGTCTTTATTTTAATATTTGTCTCATGAAATCCCAACCTTCTGTTTAGTTCATTCTAATTTTTCAGGGAATTTTGTTGTCATTGTCGTTGTTCCTTTGGCAAGGTTTTGTGTATCTTGTGCCAAGTTAATCCCCTTTTCTATTCTTCCATATTTCTCATTTATTTTCTAAATTTTCCCATCTAGTAATTTTATTGAGAAAAAGATTTTTCAACCTTTAAAAAAATCTCAATACATCCCTTCCAGAAATTCTGATTGAATTGCACCTAAGTTGTGTGTATATACATTTATTTTGGGTGGGGGAAGTAGAACTTTGTAGATATTCAGAGTTATTTTTCTCAAGATTTGTGTCTTGAATGTCCTTGTTACTACCATTGCTCTTTATGGCAGGATTTAATTTTTGTTATTTTTTGTTTTCCCATCCTTCTAAGCCTATTTCCTGACTTTCACTTAATGCAGTGGCTAAACTCTGCATTCTTTTGGAGGGAAACCCTGGGTTGATCTTGTTGCTGCTTTATTGAGGTACTGAGAGTTTTGTTATTTGAAGATCTCTGGGACTGTTCAGGTTAAAGGTTTTAGTGTTCACAAAGTACTCTGATCCTGGCAAAGTGTGATTGCTGATGCCCTAGTCCAAGTTCTGCAAGTACTTGAGATAGGCTTGGGTCTGAACAACAGTAGACTGCTGCTGGGTTCAGCCACTATCACCCAGCTAAGAAGCTCTGCTGGTTCAAAGTGAGAGAACTACAGGCTTCCCTTTGTTCTGAGATTCTTGCCTTGGTTATTTTATTTTATTTTTTACTGACCTTAGCTTGGCTTAGCAGTTAGAATTCATATTTTGCTCCTGGGATCTAAGCCACACTGCTTATAGGCTGCACCTAAAACAGGCTCAAAATAAAAAAAAAATGTAATCAGCAATCACGGGCCCCAAAAACCAAGGAAAAATACCTTTATACTTAGGAATTAAAATAGCAAAGTTAAAAACAATACAGTGTTTCTTATGCTCAGTGGTACTTAATATGTGTGCCACTCATTTCACATTATTTTTTACAAAACTTATTGTCTTTTTTTACCAGCGATTTCAGATTTAGAATGGTCTTGGACTATAACTTGTCTTTTTCTGTCTTATTGTATCAACTTAAATATCTTACCTTGAAGGTCTAGACTGTATCATATTTTTCTTCTTATTGTGGGCAATTGATAAATGTTGATTTGCTGGTATATTTATAATGCAACAAATATTTATTAAGCACACATGAAGGTACTGTGGTAGGGCCAGGGGATACAAAGATATAAATGAGAAAATAGTGCGTTTGGTTACAACTTACAAGTTAAAACCCAAAGTTTACAGTTCTATTAATAATAACCAAATTTCCAAAAAAAGTGTCTTTTGCATATATACTCTGGCCTTGGCATTATGCTGCATTTGTAGAGAATGTGAAGATCTCTTGTGACTACTCTTGAACTATAGAGTGCTGGGCAGGACAAGGCTTCTGTGGACCCCATTTTCAGATTAATAAATTCAGTTCTGTCTGTTATTGTTATATGATTGGAGTAGTAGGTATGCTCAAGGTTAGTCAAACCCTCAGGCCAAGAATAGATTTGCCAGTTTATCACCTGTAATAATCTCTTCTTTTTTATCACTGTTTCCACTGAAAGAAGGACAGGATTAGATTTTGCTTCATGATTTGGTCTTATGGGAATTGACTTATTTAATAGATCTAGCTTAACCCAATACTTGGAGCTACATTAAGTAATTTAATCACCTGACTGCACCTATCTATTCTAATGGGCAAAACAGATCACTTAAAACTAAGTGTTCTGCAAAAATATTTCATCAAGAGAGTTGAATTTAATTCAACAAACTGATTAAGAACCTGCTCTGTGTAAGTTACAGTGCTGTTTTTGAAGTTGAATTTTTTTCATGTTATATAAAATGCACTTTTATGTAAAGGGCCATCTAAGGCAAAAAGATAGGAGGTTGTCTCTGAAATTTATGGTATATTTCTTTCCTATATTGCTTTATTAATGTGATGACTGCCCATCAGCTCAGAGAGTTATTGTAAAAAAAAGTCTGCTATAGAGGAAGAAATGTCAGATGTTGAATAATAGCAAAAATAAACAATATAGAAAATTCAAGAGGGATGGATGACCTTTAGCAAAACTAGCAGCTGCACATGGTTTAGGTCTACCCTGAATCAGGGAAAAGATGGAACCCTCTGCCATATTAAATGCTATCTCTGCAGGAACATAGATTAAGGGCAGAGGGGTGAGAAGAGTCCTGGTGGTTCAGTTTAGCTCTTAAAATACTTTTATCATTCAATAGGCCAGAGGGTCTTAGAAGTTCAGTTCAGTAGGTCAGTAACAAAAACAATCTCAGCACATTTACAAGAACGTTTAGCTTGGTCAATTTTGTTAATTTGGAAAGAATAATCTTGTGGTTTTGTCCTAAGAGGATATTAAAGCTCATGGGATTGGGTTAGCTTCTGATTATTTTTACTACAAGCATGGTGAAGTCACATTTATTTTTTATTTTGACAAGTGAAATGAGTACTATTATTACTGGGGAAGGGGGGGGGAGTTTCACTTGAATGATTTCTTTGAAAAGTTGGTTTTGTTTTTAAGTGACCAAAAATAAAGTAACTTTTCCAGATGTCTTTTGATAATAAAATACAGTTAACATCTATGGCTGATACAGTCCTTTTAAAAACTAGTACTAGATTCAGCAGAATCCACGAACATGGTGAATACAGATATTTTAGAGTTTCTATTAGCCTTTTCATCAAGAGTTGGAAGATAGCAATGAAGAGTTGTTAACTGACAGAGGTAAGAACTCTGGCAGTATGGGATTGAGGTGGTGCTGGGGAATTTAAAAGATTCTGGCCTTTTCCAAAAGTTCTTCATCCAAAATTCCAAGGTTGTGAGACAAGAATCAAGTTGGTCTGAAGAAACATTCACAATGCTAATGTTCATTTATACATAGTAAAGTCAACATTGCCTTGCCAAGTGTTGATATTTCCCTTCATTTTAATTTTTAGATTTTTAAAAAATTTTTATTTTTTGCTTTTCGGAGGGGGGAAGGCAGGGCAATTGCGGTTAAGTGATTTGCCCAAGGTAACATGGCTAGTAAGTATTAAGTGTCTGAGGGTAGATTTGAGCTCATGTCCTCCTGACTCCAGGGCTGGTGCTCTATTCACAGAGCCACCTAGCCACCCCCTCTTAATTTTTTTTTTTTACTTTACTATTCTTTGTTTTATTGCTCTGCAGAGCATGGATGATATCAATTGACTCAAAATATACTAATATGCAGGTATTTAGTGGGTTCATTTATTCTGAAAAAAATTGGATCATGGCATGAGGAAGATACCTAATTTTCCTTACTTCTTGTCAAAGACACTTGAAGAAAGCTGATAAAGACAGAAAAATTACACCCATGTGTGAATGATCTATTTTTTCCTCAGAATCACAGAATTTCAGAGTTGAGATTTCAGTTGCCACTTACTCCCACCCATACCTGAAGATGAATTTTTGCTATACCATATCTAATAAGTGATAGAGAACCTCCAATAAAGAAGAGCCAATTATCTTTTGATAAAGGTTATGAATATGGTGTGTGTATACATATGCATGTGTGTATACTCGTCTTCTAGCTCCAAAATCAAATGCTTGTTACACTTAGCCACAGTACCTTTATGAAGGCACAGATGCTTATTTCAACATAACCTTATTTGCCTTAACAAGGGAAAAAGATTCCACCATAACAATATTTTATATTTTTCTCTTCCCTTTATGCCCACTGCTCACTGGTACTATTATAATGACTTCCCAAAATGTTTTCTTGCTTCTACCAATGAAAATGTGTTGTCACTGTGGTCTTTACATCATTACGTCTATATGTGGTTATGAGGATATATGTTATTTACAGTTTTGGGGGCAAAATAATTGAGAGGCAGCTTGAGGTTGAATAGTAGGAAGATCTGGGCTCAGGTCCTGTATCTGACATATCATTGTTGTCTGACCTGGTAAAATCCTCTCAGAGTTCCAGGAAATTCTCTCATACTCAAAGTTTTAATGAGTTGTCTCTCTTCATTGTTGGAGGGAATGTTTGCATGAGATAGTCCTTGTGTTTATAAAATCGTCTCAAAGACAATGACATTTTTAAAAATAATACTTGTAATTTAAAACCATTTTCCAAAATCATCCATTTATTTCCCTGATATAATATCAACACTACAAAATTCTGAAACTTAAATAATTTTTATCACTTACAAAATAGTATTTGACATCTAGTTAGCTTTTAAGAATGTGGCTGTTAGTAGTAAATCCATAGCTTAAAAATTTTAGATTCTTCTGAGTTGTTTAGATAGAAATGATTCTATAGATCTTTAAGTGTGAAATGTTTTGATAACTTCTCAATGCAGTGGGAATATTAAAGAATACTTATATATTCCTTAGGCTGGCATAGTTACCATATGAGACAGAACTAACTTTAAATGAGCTATTATTATTTTGTAATATGTTTCCAAAATATAGTTTAAACATATGTTTAACTAGAACTATTTGACTTCCTAATAGTTTCTTATTAGTAGATGTTTAGCATACTCTTTATTAATACTTATAAAATACAATAGTATGTAATTTCAAAATTTTCTTTACAAAGGTGTACAATATGTTGGGAGAAATACTACCAATCGAAATGTCAGTATATTTATATATGTGTATATGTACATTATATGTAATATTTAATAATATGATCATTTTCTCATTCATTGAAACTCCATCAGAAAAGTCCCAAAGAGTTTTTTAAAATGTATTTTTTTCACTTTAGAGACCTTAGCAACCAAGTCCATGTAGAAAGCTTTCCTACAGAGCAAGAATGGTAGCTATCTTAGGCTTTTTGCTCCCTAGGCTCATCCCTATACCTCAACTTATATTAAATGCAGATATTATGCTTAAGTCAGTTTGGAGGCAACAAATTAAAATCTGAACAGCCCCTCTCTGGATGCATGAAATTATTCTGTTTTACTTCATAGAACCACTCCATGGTACTTTGGTCAAACTGATTAGTTTGAGAGAAAATTGAGAGAAAAATCATTGAGAGAAAATCCAAGACACACAACTTTAAAACTCACTGACAAGATAATGGAGCTGAGGATCGTGACATCAAGGATATGAAACTGTTGTGTTTAGGAATGGAGCTTGCAAGAGTTTTCAGGAATTTTGAGGCAAAAAAAAAATTTAATTTCCCAATTGAAGACTAGTCTTGAAAAGGGTAAACATTT